>JAEQBH010006919.1:0-266961 GCA_016808115.1 Tetrastigma voinierianum | reverse complement strand
ATGATTTTAATTTAATCGGAAAGTTGTCCGAAGAATTGTGTTGGAAAATCGTCCAACAATTCACGTCGGAGAGGCCCATGAATTGTTTGGAGGATTACCCGACAAATTCACCTCGGTAGTTGTCAGCGTATTTATATCGAGAGGGTTGTCCGCGAGTGATACGTCTTTTTGTTTTAAAAATAAATTCTCGCCCATGGCGATTACGTGTGTGAGGAGTCGGTGAGACTCGGCATTGGCCGAGGCATGTAGACATTCCAAGTAGGATCATGCATTTTCTTGAATGTGATTAGTTTGTCATTAGATGTGCACTTAGGTAGAGGAGTAACCGTGTGAAATTGACTATTGGGCATTTCTCATACATCAAAGGAAAAATTAATATTTAGTCACGAAGCGCACTAGGGGATAGGGCATCAGAGGTCTTAGAGACAAAGAAGATGGTCATATGTTGGCTTTATTATGTATTTTTGTAAAATGCTGGGTAAAGACCCGAGTTTTGGATAATTGTAAACAAAACCAATTGCCAGAATAATTCCTTCACAGTGCTAAATATACATTTTGTGAGTATGGATAATGGACAGGTGGAATTGATTGCACGTGCATTGGTCTCATGATATGAGACACACAGGTTTTCGTAGGTTGAAGGTGGTCAACGGGACCCCCTGGAAATGGGGCGTCACAAAATGCAGTGTCGATTTACCAACCATGCACTCACACCTAACCCAATGCGATGCCCCCATGCATATACAATGCAAATTTCCACTTCATGTTAGCTCATGTTATATGTATAATACACTACATGAAACAATTTATAAACCGTACTTTATACCAAGTACCATGAATAATTATATCGAAAACATATAATGTACATCTATTCATGTTAATATATATAACCTCCAATACTGATATATTTATAACACATTCGGCATGTTGTAATTCTATGATAACACATAAAAATAATCCACCGCAGACAACCATTCAGGTCATACTTGGCCTTAGAAATATCTGGACTCAATCCGGAAATTTAGTTTTATTTTATTTATTTATTTATTTTGGCAAATTCAATTGTCATTACTTGCATTGTAAATTCAGCCATGAAGTAGTCCTGTGTTCGGCCCCAGCGGTCGAAACGGTCCATGGTTGGGGGTTGAACCACCTACGACCATTCTGGCCCCTTAGATTAAGAGGAACCAGTGTAGAGAAAACCACTGCCTCTTTTGTTTTTGGCACCTAAGTAGCTCTGCGTGAAGTAGACCAACTTTAATTTTCGGCCTATCAACTTTACGGCCAGGTGAGCTCAGAATCGAGTCCTTCCCTTTAACCACTTTTCCTTCTTTCCCACGCACAGATTTTTTTTTCCCTCTCCTTTGTTTTCTTTCTTCCTTTTTTTTCTTTTTTTTTTCTCCTTTCTTTTCTTTTTTTCCTTTCTTTTCTTTTTATCTTCTTTCTTTTCTTTTCCATTCCTCCCTCCACCGAATTCTTTCTTCTCTCCTAAGCTAGTCCTTGGTTTGATATAAAAAAATGAAACTTCCTCTCACTTTCCTATTCCTCTCACTTTTATGATCCATTTTCCATGTGTCATGTGTCATATGGACACATGCACTAGGTGGCAAATGTCACACCACATGGCTCTCATGTCATGTGCACTCCTCTAAGCTTACCATATGGCACCACTCCATGTGTCATTCGATACTCGTGCCTCGAAATACGTGAAATTATGACTATCTCGAAATCCAACGAAATTTGACTTGGTAGCTAGATTTCACGAGACGATTCTAATGGTGAAGCACGTTTCGTCATCCGAGATCTAGAAAATTTCAGGTTTTTAACCTGTACTACAGCGATAAATTACCGTTTTACCCTTTTTAAAAAAAATTGTATTTTTTTCGGATTTTACAATTAAGCTCAAAAAAATTATATTCAATATTAAGTAAAAAAAATGCAACCTAAATTTGTTGAATTAATTCACGTGAATTTTTTGAAGACGTATAATAAATAATGGTCAAGTAATTTTATAGTCAATGAAGACGGACAATGGAAGGGAAATAAATTTAGGAGCCACATGCCTCAAATTATGTGCTTATTTTCCATGCACAGACAATGGCTTGACGCATGCAGAAATTAGGGGGAAGTAGGTTAGGTTTCAGGTTATTAAAATTTCGTTTTTATGGTTAAGGTTATAACATAAAAAAATAATTGTAAATTGTTGCAAGTGACTGCAGCGTCCACAATCCCGAGGTGTCCGTGACTGCCCGTCGGCTGCTTGGAAAATCTATCGTCGTATCACGAGACCCACGTACTGGTAAAAATGGTCTCTTGAATTTACATAAACCAATACTCATCAAAATATACGGCTATATTCAATAGTTGAAGTTATAACATTTCTCTTAATACAAATGCATATTAAAATCTATATTCTAATACATATTATCAAAAAACCATCAAAGCCTGACCGGGCTTTCTTCAAAAATCAACCTACAGGGTGAAGCGAGTCTTCTCGAACGCTCCCCATTACCTGAAAAAATATATTCCCTCGACAGGGTGAGCTATACGCCCGATGCCATGGAATCACCACAAATGGGTTACTCTCCACTAGATGCATATCACGATGCTCCAGTTTAAACACACACTCAGTAAATACATGATCCTGCTTGAATGTCTACATGCCCATTCCATGTCTCGGTGCTCACGGAAGCTCCTCACACTTGCCTAAGCCATGTATGAGAAAAATATCATTTTCAAAACAACACTTGTTGTTCTTTGAAAATAAACTACCGAATGTAAGTAAAAAGATAGGACTACCCTTCGAGGCGAATGTGTTGGAGAACTTCCAAAATGCCAGTCATGATCCTCGTCAGTAGTCTGTTGAATGATACTCGACCCCATTCTCGGAAATCCATCTGTGAAATTCCTTTAGCAACCATTTTCTTTCATTTCAGAAAATTCATGTCATGCACACTCACTGGTTTCTAAGTTTACCGGTGCATATGAAATGCATTATGCCATTTCGCCACAATCAGAAACTTGATATATATATATATATATATATATATATATATATATATATCAATATGCAACATTCTCAAATTTGCATTCATAACACATGTCATTCAATATTGATCAACCATCTCCGAAATTAGCTCACTTGAGCAAATCACAATCTCATCTCCAATGGCCCATACACACAATTATATTCCATATAATTGAGTAAATCACAATTTCATCGATGGCCTATACACCTGAATTATATTCCATATAATTGTGACATACATCAATACGAAGTTCATGCATTAACATATCCATTTCCACACAAATCAAGCCATTCATTTCATCAATTTCAAGCACCCGACACATGGGCCGTTTTGGTCCATTTCACCTGACGAGGCTGTTTTACGGTCCCAGCGAAACCGTAAGGCTGTCGGGTAAGGCAGCCACGCCCATCAATTTCTCGGTTCTTCTTTGCGGAAACTAAATTCCACATCCATTTCGGTCTCCTCTCCCACCCAAAGGCACAGATTTAAAGCAATTTATAACGCAGATTGCCCCATTGATTAGTGGTAATCCGCGCTAAGCTTCTGAATGAGCTCCACAAATTCCATGATTGATTACAAGTTTTGGGGCCGGAGTCAACTGACCACTCACGTACCAGTCAACTCGAAGCATCATAAACACACTTAAACAAAGGGTAAAACAAGTGGGGATAGAGCCACCTCACGGGTTGTCAAAAACTCCGAAAGCGAATGCCCGTGTGAGTCCTCGTCGTAGAACCACTTTGTTTCTTGGCGAAGCGATCAAGCGGTCTGAACACGGAATCCTAAGAAGTTGCACCTCTCTCTAAAATAAACTCCATTTTTTGAATTCTAAACACTCCAACCTCTGCTAGTTTTGACTCGAAAGTGGAGAAAGAAGCTCATTTGGTCCCCCTCACACCACTTGTCACCTTGCCATTGGTTGAAGGATTTCTTATCCGCTCAGTAACCACTTTGACTTTCCACCAATGGCATCATGCCATGTGTCATCGTGGGCCTGCCAGGCTCAAGTTGACGGTGGAATGACATGTGGCACCACATGTACCACTCAAATTCGTAAGTGTCCTCGTGATGCTCATTTCCTTGAAAAGCGTGCAAGTGAAATGTCTCAGGAGTCGTGAAATCGGCGATGGTAGCTATATTTCACGAGACAATCCCAATGATGAAATCTGTTTCGTCATCCGAGATCTAGAAAGGGTGAGGTTTTTACCAAAATTATGGTTGCCCTTTTTGAAATTGGATTTTCTCGGGGTTTCCACATAAACATTAAGTATGAATGCATTTTAAGCGTTTATATGAAAGCGATTCACATGTGGTATGAATGACCACACTTACATTCATGAATGTTTCATGCAGATAACCAACTGTGCCTTCATTCCTTCATAAACTCGAACAATTACTTACCTTTAATTTGGAGTAATGAATGGTCTTGTCTTTAAACTGTAAAAACCCATTCCATTAAATACATAGTGCATCGAGCTTTATGCATCTCTCACATCTTCCTTTTCTCATTTCTCGGTTCTCACTGTTCTCTTTTCTTATACTGCAAGAAAAAATTCTCTTTACTTAAAGTTTGTATTTCTGATATTTTACGCAAACCACGTTATCGACACGTTATGCTCGACAAAGGTAAAATTATATTATCATTTTTCATATATATTTAAAAGTTTGCCAAAATATCAAATCTCTCACCAAAACTTGAGTTTGTGGCACTTGATATTTACAAAGGTAAAAATTATCTATACATTAGTTCTTGATGCTGAAATACACCTAACTTCATGAATCTGGAAACAATAAAGAAGGAAGCGAAGAATCGACAGAGCGTAAGGCACTAATTTTCCTTAGGCATCATCTCCACGAGGATCTGAAAAATGAGTATCTTACTGTAAAAGATCCTTTCACTCTATGGAAGAACTTGAAGGATAGATTTGACCACCAAAAAATGGTGATTTTACCAAAAAATTTCGCTATAGTGGATGCACAGAGTTCTGAGATTTCAGCTTGTTAGTGAGTAAAACTCAGCTCACATTGCAAAATAGCTCAGATTGAAGCTATGCGGAGAAAAAAATCACAAAGGATGAAGACATCTTTAGAAAAGCGTTCTAGCGTTTCCATACTCTAATGTGCTCTACGACAATATAGAGCGTCCCGATTTACTAAATATTTAGAGTTAATATCATGTCTTCTAGAAGATGAACAAAATAATAAGCTTTTGATGAAAAATCATCAATCACGTCCAATTGGATCCGAACCATTCCCTGAAGTGAATGTGATATCGTCCCAAACCCATAGGCGTGGGCATTAGTGCCGTGTAAGTGGTGATGATGGAGTGAAGCGAATTCGAACTGCTTTATAATAATCATTCTTCTAACTCCTTCAAAAGGAAAGACCCATTTCCCCTCCATAAGCAGAATAATGGTGAGACAAAACAAGAAAATGGAGAAAATGTACATAAAAAACCTTTCAAGGCTGCTGAAGAGACTTGCTATAGATGTGGAATGGAAGTACATTGGTCTCGTACCTCTGTCGATAAACATCTAGTAGAATCACAATATCAAGCATCGTTAAAGGATAAAGGAAAAAGGGTAGAAACTAATTTTGCTGATGGAAATAGGCTGAATCTACCTTATTTTGATATGGATTTTTTTGAAGGTCCTAGTGATAATTTCAATTGTTTAATAGATGATGAAAATGTAAATATTAAATAATTCTATGTATGTTTTTGTGAGTTAATAAGAATATCGTCTTGTTATTTATATCTTTATCTCTATCTAAATTTATGTATTATTGAATTTCAAGATGAATGATGGTGATATATGTCTTGCTGACTGCACAACCACGCATACAATCCTTCGAGAGAAAAAATATTTTTTTAATTTAAAAGTAACAAATGCTAGTGTAAGTACCATCTTTGGTACATTAGATTTAGTGAAGGCTTCGGGAAAAGCGAATATAATGCTACCAATGGAACTAGATTCCATATTAATGATGCATTATATTCTAGAAAATCAACAAAAATTTGTATTTTAAAAGTCTCCATAATGGATATCATATTGAAATATAGATAGAAGGTAATAAGAAAGTTTATATATTACCTCATAATTTATGGGAAAAATATTATTTCTTGAAAAGCTCCGACATTCTCCTCTAGGTTTATATCATACGACCATAAAGCCCGAATTGAGTCATATGTTGTAATGAACCGAAGTTCAATGACCAGATTTTTCTTTGGCATAACAGCTAGGTCACCTGGATCTTTAATGATAAGATCATAGAACAATCATGGGCATCCATTTAAAGAACCAGAAGATTCTTTTTACCCAATAAATTTTATTGAGACCCTTGTTCACAACGTAAGTTAATAGTCGAGACCATCATTTATCAAATCATATGCGAATCACCGGTTCTTTAGAAAGAATACATGGGGACGCATTGGACTGTTCGTCACCAGTATGGACCTTTTCATTATTTTATGGTCTAATAGTGCCTCCTTTAGATAGTCACATAACCATTATCTTGCACCACAGAAATGTTGCCTTTGCTAAGCTCCTTGCACAAATGACCAAATTAAGAGCACAATTCCCTGATTATTCAATTAAGACAATAAGACTTGATAATGCTGGTGAATTTACTTCACAAACTCTCAATGACTATTGTATGTCAATTGGGATAAATATTGAGCATCATGTTGCTGTGATCATACCAATGGTTTCGCGGAGTCTTTACGTTAAGTCTTCAGTGTAAGCTAGACCACTTATTGGCGAAGACAGTGCCAACATCTGCAGGGACATGTTTATTTATACATCTTTGCAAGTCTAATAAGAATTAGACGACATCTTACAATGAATACTCCATGAAAACTTATCTTTGGGCAAACGACCAAATATTTCCATACGAGTTTTGGTTATGCGATCCCTTCTTTGCCAATTGCACCCTCCTGGCGTAGACTTAGGATTTATGTAGGTTTTGATTCATTTATACATCATAAGACATTGGAACCCTTAAAAGGAGATGTTTTTAGAGCAGATTTGAAGATTGTCATTTTAATGGCTTGTATTTCCACCATTAGGGGAGAAAAGTCGATTCGGAAAACGACGAGAAATTACTTGAGATGCATCCACATTATCTCATTTTTGATCCTCGTACAAATCAGTAATGACTGGAAGTTCAAAGTCATTCATTTGCCAATTGTGCAAATCATTCGTGCATTTGTTAATGCAAAGAAAGTGACAAGTCACATATCCCATTTACCAAATGTCGGCACGGGATTAATATCCTAAAGGATCATTGCAAATGAAGTCATCCTTTTAGGCATTAGGAGACCCTATTAGTTTCAAAATATACTTAACTCCTTAGAAAGGAGAACACAAATGGTGATCACCCCTAAAGAGGTACATGATAAAAAATAAAAATAAAAGGGCCCTGTAGAGGCATTTGATAAACAAAAGGCTCCTGTAAAGGCATTTGATGAACAAAAGGCCCTTGTAGAGGCATATATTGAACAAAAGACCCCTGAAGAGGTTCAAAATAAAGAATTATCCCTTGAAATACAGTGCACGAAAATTTTGAGATCTTAATAAATTGTAGCCTATGACTAGAAAAATGGGATCAAATAAAGTTAATATCAATAATATTTTGCTTTCAAATGGCCTTAGACATCATAAGAAATGATGAGAACCATGAACCACAAAATGTGGAAGAATGTTGAAATAAATGATTGGCCAAAATGGAAAAGAAATTTATACGGTAAATTAAACTCGTTAATGAAGCAGGGAGGCGTTTTTTGGACCTGTAGTCGAACTACCTAAAGGTGTAAAAGCCGGGTTAGTCTGAATGGGTATTTGTATAGAAAACCTGATAAGAAATAATGAGATCATAAGATATAAAGCGTGATAGTAGCACAAGGTTTCTTGCGAGACTTGGTATTGATACGAGAAACATATTCTCTGTCATGGGCGTAATCACTTTAAAACTTTCTAATAAGCTTTGCAGTCCTACGAATGGCGGATATCGTCTCATGGATGTCATCTGACTTATCTATATGGATCCATAGATAATGACATTTTATATGAAAATCCTTGAAGGATTTAAATTGCACGAAACAAATAGCCTAAAGAAACCTTGTAATATGTGCTCCAATCAAATTATAACGATCTCACCTTGGATTAAACAATCCAGGACGCGTAATGCACAATCGCCTTATTGAGTATTGTGTGAAGAATTGTCTGAAACAACCTACTATATACCTATACATTTTTATTAAAGAAATCGAAGCCGGATTTGCAATTATTGTTGTGTATGTTGATGATCTAAATCTAATTGGGACTCCTGAAGAGCTCACAAGAACAGAAAAATATTTGAAAAGGGAATTTGAAATGAAAGATCTTGGGAAAACAAAATTTGGTCTCGACCTGCAGATCGAGCATTTCCCTATTGGAGTTTTAGTTCATCAATGACATATACTAGAAAATTTTAAAAGCGTTTATATGGATAAAGCACACCCTTTTCAGATTCATGATGAGATTATCAGATTCACTTGATGCCCGAAAAAAATGACCCATTTCATCCTTGTGAAAATGGTGAAAAATTACTTGGTCCTGAAGTACCATATCTTAGTGTCATTGGTGCACTTATGTAACTTACTAACTATACTCGGCCAGATATTGTTTTTTCTGTCAATATATTAGCTAGGTATAGTTTCGCTCCAACCCAAAGACATTGGAATGTCGCATATTTTGCGCTACCTCGAGCAACCCCAGTATGGGTCTATTTTGCTCAAGGAATCAAAGCAACAAATTGTTTGGATATGCTAATGCGGGATACCTTTCCAAAGGCCACATAGTAGGATCTGGAAGCAAGGTATGTGTTTAAATTGTAATGGAGCCTTTATTTCATGGAGATCCTTTAAGCAAACAATGGTGGCCACATCCTTGAACCATTCGAGATTATAGCAATTCATGAGCTTGAGTCGTGAATGCATATCATTAGATCGATGATTGACGTATCTCAAAGAGATAAATGCGGATTTCACTCTATCAAAGACAACTATGACATTATTTGAAGATAATAATGTGCATGCATACACAAATCGAAGGAGGTTATATCAAAGGGAGATGAGAACTAAACACATTTCTCAGTTCTTTTATACACATGAACTCCAAGAGTGGGTAGAGAATTGATGTTGCGAAATACGATCCACAGTGACAATCTGGCGGGGTATTCACGAAGTCATTGACAACCTCGACATTTTGGCGACTAGCCATGGGTGGAATACGCCAACTTAAAGATATCGACATGAGGGGGAGCATGCATATGACAAGATGTTAGTGTACTGCACTCTTTTTCTCTTCGTCCAGGTTTTGTCCCACTGGGTTTTACTAGCAAGGTTTTTAACGAGGTATTCCTAACAGACTAAGAGTAATCAACAACATCATATGAATATTATACTCTTTTTCCTTCGCTAGGTTTTATCCCTTTGAGTTTTACTAGCAAGGTTTTAATGAGCCATATTCTTTATGGTAGTCATTCAAGGGGGAGTGTTGTAAGTGAAACATTTATATGAATGCATTTACAAGCATTTAAAAAAAAAATTCAACAGAAACTGATTACATGGTATGAATAATGACCACTTGTTCATGAATGTTTTCATGAATGTATATCTATCATTCTTCATAAAACTCCATTCATTACTTACCTTTAATTTGGAGTAATGAATGGTCTTGATATATAAGCCTATAAAATGCCCCCTTCCATTCATCTATAATGCATCAGAGCTTTGTAATCTCTCTCTCCCACTTTTCTGTTTCTCAGTTCTCTCTTTTCATTCTCTTTACTTTCTTATATACAAAAAAGAAAATGAAATTCTCTTTTACTTAAAATTTGTATTTTACAATTTTTTCACAACATAAATCAAGTTAAAATCTAATGATAGTAGGAAAAAAATTCCCTAAAATACCCTACCAAAAATCCCTAAAAATCCCCCCTCACCCTCCCTCCGCCTCTCTCTCACTCTCTCATTGGCCCAATTGCAGGTAGGTATCAAGTACCATAATTAGGCAGGCCTTCAAATGCCATGAGGTGTGTCGGTGGGAGCTCCCAAAAAAAATTATAGAGAGGGAGATGGGATTGGTTGGGATTAGGTGAGTAGAGAATGAGTGGAGAGACAAGTAGGAGTTGGGGAATAGGGATGAGAAAAAATAAAAAATTTAATAATAATAATAATAAGTAAAAGGTAAAAGACAAATTTTAGAGGTGGTGCCTTTATAAATCTAAAGACATTTTCTGTTAATAAAAAATTGGTAATTGATCGTCCACTTCAAATAAACATAATTGTTTTTAATAAACATTATATTAAAGCATTGTTTTTTTCTGAAATTTTTATTGTTATATTAAAATCATATAAAATTAGTGCATTATTTTAATAATTTAATTAAAATAATTAATAGATTAGAGCACACTTTGATTTCTACAATCTTTCAAAATAAATATATATAAACTAATTTTCCAGTTTGTAATTATTTAATTTTGAAAAGAAAAACTAAAAATATTTATATATTAAATAAAAGGGAAAAAAAAATAATACAGTCGTTTTATGTTTATGTTTTGAATAAAACTTTTTAATTTTTGTAGGTGGGGCAGGAGTCATATATTGTTGGTTGAGCAGATGTTAATTTTTTCTTTTTAATTTATTTTAAAAAATTAACTTTAAAAAAAAATTAGAAATCCCCTTACGAATCTTGTTATAAACTTGTATAATCAGAGCTAAATTTCAGGCAGAGAAGAGAGAGAGGTTTGAGAGAAATTCTTCTTGATTTCGATGATATATTCATGAGGTGAGACCTATATACTAATTACTCAATATAGTTACTATTTATAACTATGCATTCACTATGCATGGATTGTGTAGTCACGTTTGAGTAACTGCACATTCACATTCGTAATACTCCCCCTTGAATGATAGTTATAAATAAAAAAAAATGTGGGGCCCTTTCGTTAAAAACCTTGCCGAGTAAAACCAAGTGGAATGAGAACACAGGCGAAGGAAAAAAAGAGTGCATTACACTAATTTCGAGTCATACTCCCATCATGTCAACATCCTTTACCCCATTCCAACCTTGTAAATTAATTTCTTGAACGTTAAGTTGGTAATGCCTTTATGAATAGATACATGATTATCACTTGATACGTATTTATTTAGACCTCAATTTCACAATTCTTAAAAGCTCTATGGCACCGGAAAATTTTTGAGAATTGAAATGTGTTTGGATTCTACCTCCTTCAGTATAACCTCCTTTTGATTTGTGCAATGCACATGCAAACATTGTCTTCAAAATAATATTGTTGGCTTGTCTTTGTGGAGGAGAGCCCACATGATTCTTTGAATATATGGTGGATCATCGATCTAAGCCATATGTATTCACGACTTGCTTAAGTGAATTGCAATAGACTACGAATGATTTGATGATGTAGCCACCGACTATGCGCTTGACAAATCTCCATGAATACTTCGAGTTCCATTGTAGTTAAAGCTCATACGGTTTGTGGTCTAGCTTTATGCGGATATGAAGATATCCACGCATGCATATCAGAAGTATTTTTCTTTTAACATTGTGTGGAATAGAATAAGCCCATATCTGTAGTTCCTCGGAGATATCATAATATATGTTGGATACCATTCCAATGTCTTTTTGGTTGGAGCGGACGTACGTACAATAAATTATGAGAAAAAGCAATATCTGTTAGTGTACAATTAGTAAGATACATAAGTCACGTAATGGCACTAAGATATGAGTACTTCGAGGGACGAAGTAATTCCTCACCCTTTTTTCTGAGACGAAATAGGTCTTTTTCATATCAAGTGATCTAACAACCATAAAGGGAGCTTAATGGATGTGCTTTATCCATATTAAAGCAGCTTCAAGATTTTCTTAATATGTTGATTGATACGAACCAACACTCCATTTGGAGAAAATGCTTTCGATCTATGAGACTAATCTGAAATTTTGTTTTCAAGATATTTCATTTCAAATTTCTTTCTTTAAATATTCTCTTGTTTTGAGCTCTTGGAGTTCCAACAAGATTTAAATCATCAACATAAGCAATAATAATTGCAAATCCGGTTTTGATTTCTGTAAACGCTTGTGGACATATAGGGTTATTCCTTATTATACTTCTTTTAGTAAATATTCACTAAAGGCGATTGGCCTATATCGTCAGTTGTTTTAATCAAACAAAGATCTTTGTAACAGTGAGGAGCATGCTACGAGGGTTTTGTACTAAGCGCCCCGAGCGATTTAAATCCTCGGGGATCTTATTGTGTATATCGATCCCATGGATCCATATAAATATGCAATGATAACATCGATGTGAGGCATATCAAGTTTTTGAATCTTGCTAAACTTATCAAGCGAAATGTGATTAGATCCATAACAAGGTGAATATGTTTCTAGTCGTCAATGCCATGTCTTTGTGAAACCTTGTGCTACTATATGTCGCCTTATACCTTATGATATCATTATTATTCTCATTGCGGCTTTCAGTACAAATAAACATTGTTCCAACCCAGGTTTTATACTTATGGTGTTTGAACTCTAGGTCCAAAAACATCTCATTTTATCAATAGATGTAATTACACTTTTCGCATTGCCTCTTTCCATTAGGCAATCACTTCTTTATTCTACATTCATTCGTATTTTGTGGCTCTGGATCATCATCGTTTTGTATGATGTCTAAGGCCACTTGGAAATAATATTCACATCAAAATTATTTGATCCTATTTTTCACCTATTGCACATAACTTAGTGAGATCTCATTATTTTCGAATTTTTATTGCCTCTTTAGAGACTATTTGTTCATTTGTATCTCTTCGAGGTTGGTTTTCAATATTTGACTCTTTCATGGTCATTTTGCTTTCCATTTGTTCTCGCTTAGGGAGTTATGTCTTTTGACCCGATGGGTCTCAACAGAGCGTGTTTAGACTCATATGCTTTTGTCCTTCGAGTGATATCAACCGTCTTTGGAACATTTGCGGCGAGGATATGTGACTTTATCACATGCTGTATCAACAAATGCATCAGTGAATTGATTTGCAAGATTTTGCAAATGAATGATCATTTGAGCTTCAGTTCACATTGATTAATCGTTAATCAAGATGGGATAATGTAGGTATTCAAGTGATTTCATGTAGATCGCTTAAGGATCGGCTTTCCCCCTAATTGTGAGACTCTGTTTTCATTAAAATGTGATCAATAATGGGTACTCTAAAAACATCTCACAATGCGGGTTCCGAATGTTTTATGATGAAGCGAATCAGAGACTACGCAAATCCCGATTCTACGTTGGGGACCCATCTTGGTGCGTCGTGTAGAGTGCGATTGGTACATAGGCGCCTGACCAAAGAATTAAGTAAATGAGAAATATTTGGTTGTGTATTAAGTACAAGTTGTGAAGGGGGGTACTCATGGTAAGATGGTTGTCTAATTCTTATTAGACTCGCAACATGCATAATAGCATGTCCCCAGGTAGATGCTGGTAATTTGGTTTTCATCAATAATGGTCTAGCTATTAATTGGAGACGTTTAATCAAGGATTCTGCTAAACCATTTTGGGTATGAACATGAGCAACAGAATGTTCAACATTTATCCCAATTGACATATAAAAATTATTGAAAGTTTGAGATGTAAATTCACCAACATTATCAAGTCTAATGGTCTTAATTGGATAGTTTGAAAAATGTGTTCTTAATTTAATTATTTGTCACGAGGAGCCTTCTAGCAAAGGCAACATTGTGTAGAAAGAAGACACACATCAGGCCATCTAGTGGGCATCTATTAGGACCATAAAATAACGAAAAGGTCCACATGGTGGATGAATAGGTCCACATATATCCCATTGTATTCTTTACAAAGGCCAAATTGACTTCGGACATGATTTTATTAATAGATGGATCCGACGAATTAACTTACCACAGCGAGCAAAGCTTCCCCAAGAAAGTTCATTTAGCAAAAGAATCTCTTTGGATTTCTTTAATGGTATTTTGAGTGTTAAATGATTCGTCGTATCATTGAAGATCCAAGATGACAGTGCTGTCGTAAGATTAAAAATCTTTGGGTGCGTTAAAACTTCTGAGTTCCATGACAACATTTGATTCAATAGACTTTATGGTCGTGTAGTATAAACTTGAGGAGAATCTTTTGAGATCTTTTTAAAGCGACAATGTTTTCGAAATTATAGAGGTAATATATAAACATTCTTTATTACCTTCATTAATAGTTTCAATATGATATCCATTTTTGCGGATATCTTTAAAACTCAACAAATTTCTTCTAAATTTGCTAGAATATAATGCATCATTTATATGAAATCTGGTTCCATTTGGTAGTACTATGTTTGCTCTTCCGGAGCCTTCAATTAAATTTGATGTACCAGATATTGTACTAACACTGGTGTTTGTTGTTATTAAATTGAAGAAATATATTTTTCACAGTATTGTATATGTGGTTGTGATCAATAAGACTTACATGCCTTCATTGTTCATCTTGAAATTCAAGAACATATTTAGAGAAAAAAGATAAAAATATAAATTACATTAAAGCACACCAAAATAAATTACATCAAAATAGATACACCCCAAAATAAAATACATATGTATTTAGCATTTGTCGTTTTAAATCATCCATTAAATAATCGAAATTTTCACTTGGACCTATAATCATTATCAAAATATGATGATTACATTCTGTCTTATCCTATAAAATTCATTTTCTATTTTTCTTTCCATTTCACATGTGATGCTTGATACATATCTACTAGATGTGGCCGTGCGATAGAGTGCGAGACCCGGTCCTTCATACCACATCATAACATGTGTCTTGAGGAGCCTTGGATTTTCTTTGTACCTTCTCCATTTCTTGTCTTAGCTCATTATTCCATACGGTGGTGAAATAGAGCTTTATTTTGATAAGAATAATTGTTATATTATGAGGTGCTTCATAGAGCTTCAACCACGACCACGTCCTCGTCGACACCCATGATTTTGGGATGATATTGCATTCATAGGTACTTCGGATCCGATTAGACGAACCAGTGATTTTCATTAGTAGCTCATTATTTTGTTCTATTCACTGAAGACATTATATTAAGTGAAAGAATATTCTATAAATCTACGCTCTCGATATTCTTTCTTTGCCAAAACTTTGTTCGGCGTGAAACTGATCTTTCATATCTTCTTCTGTGATATTATCTCATGAAAGCTTCAACTGAGAGCTTATTTTAAATAAAAGCGAGTTATATTTGCTAAGCGATTTAAAGTCTTACTTGACCTCGGTGCATCCAGTCTCGTGGAAGCTTTAGTAAAATCACGATTCTTTTTTGGTGGTCAAATCTCTTAACACCAATTGATTGTAAATAAGATGATCTTTTATAGTTAAATACTCAATTTTAAGATCCTCATGGAGATGGTGTCGAGAAAATTAGTACTTTTGCAGTCTGCGGGGACCTTTGATTTCCTTCTTTAATAGTTTCTCAACGAGATTTCTGGCCCTCTAAATTTATCTAGAAAATCTAGGATCTAAGATAAATAGTTTTTATCAGAAATGTCAAGTGCAATAAAATTAAGAGATGAAATTTTTGAAATTTTTGGTAAACTCTAGATGATAAATTGAAAATGATTTTGCACCCCGAAATATGAATAACGTTACCTTTTCTAGAGCGATCATTGCTGATAACGTGTTATAAACTTATACGAGGAATCAGGCTAAATTTCGGAGAATTTGGACGAGAGAAGAGAGAGATTTAGGAGAATTCTTTTCTTGATTTCCAATGTTATATTTCATAAGGAATTGAGACCTATATATGGTACTCAATATGGATTTACCTATTTATAACTATGCATTCACTATACATAGATGTGATGCGTTTGATGACTTACGTTTCCACGATCATAATAAATACATCTTTATTTGTTATTAAAAATTTTAAATTATGTCATGTATCCAAATTGATTATAAATATTATCGATATTTAAATATGGAATGGATCAAATCTTAAGATAGCTGGAAGAGAGGTTTATAGAGATTAGGTCCTGGAAAGAGGAAAAGCAGCCATTAAAGCATGTTTTACACTTGGCATAATAATAATTATTATTATTACGAATGTGAATGTGCAGTCACTCAAATATGACTACACAGTTCATGCATAGTGAATGCATAGTTATAAATAGTAACCATATTGAGTACTATATATAGGTCTCAATTCCTTATGAAATATATCAGTGGAAATCAGAAGAAAAGAATTCTCTGAAATCTCTCTCTCTTCTCTCTGTTTGAAATTCTCTCTCTCTGAAATTCTAGCTCTGATTCTGCAGAAGTTTATAACACGTTATCAGCACGACTCTGCTGTAGAAAAGGTAACATTATTTTATTTTGTGCAAAAATCATTTTCAATTTATCATATAGAGTTTACCAAAAATGTCAAAATTTTCATCTCTCAATTTTATTGCACTTGACATTTAATTAAAAACTGTTATCTTGGATCTAGATCTTTGAAATAAATTTAGAATTTGCAAATCTTGGAGAAACCATTAAGAAAATCAAGGAGTCCTGCTGAGGCCAGGCAAGCATAATTTTCTTTGCGACACCATCTCCATGAGGATCTTAAGGGTGGTATTTAGCTGTAAAAGATCCTCTTATTTTATGAATTAGATTGAAGAAGGAATTTATACAAAATGTAGTTTTACCAAAAGCTCGCTATATTTGGATGCACTGAGGTTGCAGACTTTAAATCGATTAGCGAATATAACTCAACTTGTTTAAAATAAGCTCTCAGGTTGAGCTTCTTGGAACAAATATCACGAATAAGACATGTTAAGAAAAACGTTTTACAACGTTTCACGCCTCGAATGTGCTCATATGACAATATCGAGGCGTAGATTTCTGAGAATATTCTCGATTAATGTTATAATATTACAGTAGGCCCGAAAAATAATGGGCTACTAATGAAAAATCAACAGTCCATCCCGGATGCGAAGCATTCCCGAGAAATGAGATGCGATATCATGGGCGTGGGCCGAGGGCGTGGTCGTAGTCAAAGTGAGGCGGAATTCAGATAATATAACAATTGTCTTCTTATGGAAAGAAAAGCTCTGTTTCACCACGAAGTGGAATAATAATGAAAGTAGACAGAAAATGGAGAAAGTACAAAAGAAAAATCCAAGGCTCCTCAAGACACATGTTATAGATGTGGTATGGAAGGACACTGGTCTCGTACCTGTCGTACGGCCAAGCATCTAGTAGATCTGTATCAAGCATCATTAAAGGAAAATGGAAAGAAAATAGAAATGAATTTTACAGACAGTAATGGAATGGACCTATCATATTTTGATAATGATTTTCTTATAGGTCCAAGTGAAAATTTTGATTATTTAATGGATGATTTAAATGACAATTTTAAATAAGTATATGTATTTTATTTTGGGGTGTATCTTATTTTGATGTAATTTATTTTGGTGTGTTTTAATGTAATTTTATATTTTTGTCTTTTCCTTTAAATATAAGTGTTCTTGAATTTCAAGATGATTAAAGGTGATGTATGTCTTCTTGAATGCGACCATGCATCTGATACTTCGCGGAAAAATATATTTCTTCAATTTAATAACAACAAACACAGTGTTAGTACAATATACGGTACATCAAATTTAATTGAAGGCCCGGAAGAGCAAACATAGTACCTAAATGGAACTGATTTCATATAAATGATGCATTATATTCTATGAAATCGGAGAAGAAATTTGTTGAGTTTAAAGATATCCTTGAAATGGATATCATATTGAAACATGAATGAAGGTAATAAGAATGTTTATATATTACCTCTATAATTTGGAAAAAGATTATTGCGGAAAACTCTCGACATTCTCCAAGTTTATATCATACGACCATAAAGTCTATTGAATCCAAATGTTGTCATGAACCAGAAGTTCAACGACCAGATTTTTAATCTTTGGCACTTGTGACAGTTATCTGGATCTTGATGATACGTGAATCATAGAACAACACTCAAATGAGCATCCATTAAAGAACTGAAGATTCTTTGCCAAATGAACTTTCTTGTGAAACTGCTCCACAGGGTAAGTTAGTGTTAGACCATCTATTAATAAAATCATGTAAGTCACGGTCTTTTAGAAAAGAATATATGGGGATATATGTGGACTATTCATCCACCATGTGGAACTTTCGTTATTTTATGGTCCTAATGATACCTCCACTGGAATGATCACATCATGTCTCTTCTTTCTACCTTGATATTTGCCTTTGCTGAGCTCCTTGAACAAATAATTAAATTAAGAGCACATTTTCCGGACTATCGATTAAGACCGTGGAACGATAATCTTTGGTGAATTTATCCCAAACTTTCATTTTATATAGTTGAGATTAAATGTTAGACATTCTGTGCCCATGTTCATACCAAATAGTTTAACAGTCTTATTTTCTGTATGTCTCCAATTAATAGTAGATCATTATTAATGGCAAAATTAAAACATTCATAGACATTGCACAATGTATCTCTGAGTCTAATGAGTGGAATAACATCTTACCATGAGTACTCCTTCCTGACTTGTATGATACCTGACCAAATATTTCACATTTAGAATTTGCAGTTGTCTTGATCCTATCTTACCAATTACCTACCCTGCTAAGATAGATTCTGACGTTGGGTGGGTTTAATGTAGGTCTTGATTATTGTCACATCCTGAAAATATTTTGGAACCCGTAGCCCGGGAGATGTTTTGAAACACGATTTGCGATTGTCATATTAATGAAGCGGTGTTCCCATAATTAGGGGGGGAAAAGTCGATCCAGAAGGACGACATGAAATCACTTGGAATGGCATACGCATTATCCCATCTTGATCCAGCGTGCTAATCAATGTGAGCTGAGTTCAAATGATCATTCATTTGTAAAAATCTTTAAATCAATTACGAAATGCATTTGTTGATACAAAGAAAGTAACAAAGTCACATATCCATTGCAAATGTTCGACACGGGTTGATATCCAGCGAAGGACAAAAATCATATGAGTCTAAATACCTTTCGAAGCGCCCGGAGCCCATTGGGTCGAACCTGCTCCGGAAGCGGAGAACAAATGGAAAGCAAAATGACCATGAAGAGTTAAGAAATGTGAAAGCGGAAATCCACGAAGAGATACAAAATGAGCAAAATAGCTTGAGAGAAGAGGGTACAAGTGCGAAAATATTGAGATCTTCAAATAAGATTATGTACACAGGGGTAGAAAAATGGGATGAAATAATTTTGATGTGAATAATATTTTCTTTCAAGTGGCCTTAGACATCATACAAAATGATGATCCAAGCCATAATACGACGAATGTGAACCGAAATGATTGGCTAATGGAAAGGCAATGCGGGAATTACTCATTGATAAAGCGAGATGTTTTTGGACACATGAGTTCAAACACACCAAGTGTAAAACCTGTTAGGGAACAAATGGGTATTTATGCAGCCCTTGATGAGAATAATGATATCATAAGTTATAAAGCCGTTGTGTACAGTTTCTCAAAGACACTGGCATTATTCTGAGAAACATATTCGCCTGTTATGGATGCAATCCCATTTTGCTTTTGATAAGTTTAAGCGATATCTGAAGAACTTGATATCGTCATGGATGTTATCCACTTTGCCTTTATGTGGATCCATAGGCGGTGACCTTTTACATGAAGATCCACGAAGGATTTAAAGCTGCACAGGCAGTTAGTAAAACCTGCGTAGCATGTTCTCCAATTAAGCTACAAATATCTTTGTATGGATTAAAACAATCCGGACTACTTGTGGTACAATGCGTCTTAGTGAATGACTACTAAAGAAGGGTATGTGAATAATACTATATGTCCCTGCGTTTTCATTAAAAATCGAGAAGCTGGATTTGCAATTATTAACATTTATGTTGATGATTTAAATCTTGTTGGAACTCCTAAAGAGCTCACAAAAACAGTAGAATATTTAAAGAAAGAATTTGAAAAACAAAATTACGCATCGACTGAATCGAGCATTTTTCAGTGGGTGTTGGTTCATCAATCAACATATATTAAGAAAACCTTGAAGCGTTTTAATATTGATAAAGCATATCCATTAAGCTCCCCTATGGTTGTTAGATCACTTGATATGAAAAAGGACCCATTTCGTCCTTGTACAAAGGGTGAGGAATTACTTGGTCCTGAAGTACCATATCTTAAGTGTCATTGGTGCATATGTATCTTGCTAATTGTACGACCAGATATTGCTTTCTATTATTTATTAGCCAGTACGGTTAAACCAGCCGAGAGAAGACATTGGAGCGGTATCAAACATATTACACAGCTATACCAGTGGAACTACCGAGATATGGGCTATTCTATTCAAATAAGTCAAAAAAACTACTCGGATATGCAGTCTGGGGATATCTTTCGGAATCACGCGTAAAAATTTAGATCACAAACCGGGTATGTTTTTAACTACAATGAGCGCTATCTCATGGAGATACATCGAGCGGAACAATGGGTAGCTACATCATCAAATCGTGAAATTATTACAGTCGGGAAGCAAGTCGTGAATGCATATAGTAGATCGATGATCCACCATATTCGAAGTCATAATGGGCTTTCCCTGCAGCCAGACAAGCCCGACAATATTGTTGAAGACAATGCTTTGCCATTGCACAAATCAAAGAGGTTATATCAAAGGAGATAAGACCAAACACATTTCACCAAAAATTTTCTATACACATGAACTTGAAGAATGGTAAATTGATACGTGTCTGATCAAGTGATAATTTTGCGAATCTATTCACAGAAAGGCGTGCAGGCAGTTCGAAATTAGTTTACAAGAGTTTGGAATGCGAAAGAAGTAAGGGAGGGGATGTTGACATGAGAGCATGCGAAAGGTGAGTGTGCGCACTCTTTTTCTTAGTCATCTTTGTCCCACCCGGGTTTCTTGTGAAGGTTTTAAGCAGTCCACAATATATTTTATAAGCCCATCATTCAAGGGAGTATTATTACGAATGTGAATGTCACGATCACTTTCAGACATGACTACAGTTCATGCATAGTTATAAATAGTAATCATATTGAGTACTATATATAGATCTCAATTCCTTATGAAATATATCATTAAATCGAGAAAGAAAGAATTCTACAAATCTCTCTCTCTTTTCTATAATGCGAAATTCTCTCTCTGAAATTCTAGCTCTAATTTTGCAGAAGTTTATAACAATTATAATCCATTAGAGGAAGGAATATTCCAAGAAGGGTGAAAGACTGTGTTTATTTATACTAAAAATAGAGCATGCAGTGCAGGAGAAGCTCCTCTAACTCTTGTGCTTTCTCAATTATAACATCCCAAGTTAATATTTGTAAGGCATCAAAAAGAAAATTACTATAATAAAATTAATAGGCAAAGTTCTCAACCCCGTAATCATTCTTGTTGCCTTTACCGATTCCACACCATTCTTTTCTCTCTTTTTTTCATAGTATTAAGGATAGATGTAAGCCAAATCAATAAAAGAAATTAAGGTCTTTCCTTAGTTGTGTGTGTATTTTTTTTAACGTTTGTTTAGATCTTAAAAAGTATTAAGGAATGAAGATAAAAAGAAAAAGTAGAAAAAAAAATTTAAAGAAAAATAAAAAATAAGTGTAAACTAAATAAATTAATTTTATATATTTATTTAAATTCATTTTATATATAAGGATTAAAAAAATTTAAAATATATACAATTTTGAAAAATCTTAATTATATTTTTTTTACCATTAAACCAAATATGAAAATATTACTTTCGTATTTTTTTTACTTCTTTAAGTCCTACTTCATCCAAAATAAGAAGATGAGAAAATAGAAATAAGAGGACTAAGATGCGAGTCCGTGAGAGATAATATAGAACAATATAAATTATTTTATTTAATTTAAGTGCGAAACAGCTGCAAGAATCCACGGAATTAATTCAAAATATTAATTCTCTTTTAAAGTCTTCGATACCTATAAATTTATAATTTAATAAGCTTTAAAAAATATTAGCTAAAGAAGTAACAATATAAGTTATTTTTATTTAATTTAAGTGCGTAACAACTGCGATAATCCATGGAATCAATTCAAATTATTAATTCATTTTTAAAGTCTTTCGAAATCTACAAATTTATAATTTAATAAGCTTTAAAAAATATCAACTAAAAGTAGGGTGTTGAAGTAAGTGAGTGCTTGTCCTCCATAATATAAAAGGGAATTACAAAGAAGGGTGCATCAATCAAGAGATTTATTCACAAAGGTCAATGGATAATTCCTTGGAATGTGGGTCTAAAAAATGATAATAAAAGGGAAGATAAGTGTTACGAATGTGAATGTGCAGTCACTCAAAGCACAGTCCATGTATAGTGAATGCATAGTTATAAATAGTAATCATATTGAGTACTATATATAGGTCTCAATTCCTTATGAAATATATCATTGGAAATCAGAAGAAAAGAATTCTCTTAAATCTCTCTCTCTCTTCTCAATCTGAAATTCTCTATCTCTGAAATTCTAGCTCTGATTCTACATAAGTTCATAACACGTTATCAACACGACTCTGCTCTAGAAAAGGTAACATTATTTTATTTTGTGCAAAAATCATTTTCAATTTATCATATAGAGTTTACCAAAAATGTCAAAAATTACATCTCTGATTTGTACACTTGACATTTTAAGTAAAACTATTTATCTTGGATACCAGATCTTTGAGAGATAAATTTAGAAATTTGCAAATCTTGGAGAAAACCATTAAGAAAGGAAATCAAAGGTCCATGCATGGCCAGTGCAAAAGTACTAATTTTCATACGACACCATCTCAGGGATCTTAAAATTGAGTATTTAAGCGTAAAGTCACTCTTATTTATGGCCCAGATTGAAGAAGAGGAATTTGACCACCCAAATCTGTGATTTTACCAAAGCTCATATTTGGATGCACTGAGAGTTGCGAGACTTTTCATCGATTAGTAGATATAACTCCGCTTTATTTAAAATAAGCTCTCAGTTGAAGCTTTGTGGAGACAATATCACAGAAGAAGACATGTTAGAAAAAACGTTTACAACGTTTCACACCTCGAATGTGCTCCTGCAGCAGCAATATCGAGAGCGTAGATTTACATAATATTCTCAATTAATATCATGTCTTCTAGTAGCTGAACAAAATAATGAGCTACTAATGAAAAATCACCAGTCCCGTCCCACTGGATTTGAAGCATTCCCAGAAGTGAATGCGATATCCCAAAATCATGGGGCGTGGACGAGGGCCAGGCATTAATTCGGTGGTCGAGAGTCGGTAGGAATTCCTAAAAATATAACAATTATTCTTCTTATCATAAAAGAAAAGCTCCGTTTCACCACCAGAAGTGGAATAATAACGAGCTAAGACAAGAAAATGGAGAAAGTACAAAGAAAAAATCCAAGGCTCCTCAAGACACATGTTATAGATGTGGTATGGAAGGACAATGGTCTCGTACCTGTCGTACGGCCAAGCATCTAGTAGATCTGTATCAAGCATCATTAAAGGAAAATGGAAAGAAAATAGAAATGAATTTTATAGACAGTGATGGAATGGACCTATCATATTTTGATGTGATTTTCTTACATGAGTCCCAGTGAAAATTTAGACCATTTATGGATGATTTAAATGACAATGTTAATAAATTATATGTATTTTATTTTAGGGTGTATCTTATTTTTGTGTGTTTTAATGTAATTTATATTTTTTGTCTTTTCTCTAAATATAAGTGTTTTTGAATTTCCAAGATAGAAGGTGATGTATATGCTGGCGATTGCTTGCTCCCACATACAATACTTCGAAAAAATATATTTCTTCAATTTAATAACATGAACACCGGTGTTAGTACAATATCTGGTACATCAAATTTAATTGAAGGCTTCGAAAGAGCAAACATAGTACTACCAAATGGAACCATATTTCATATAAATGATGCATTATATTCTAGCAAATCCAAAAGAAATTTGCTGAGTTTTAGATATCGCGAAATTGATATCATATTGAAACTGAATGAAAGATAATAAAGAATGTTTATATATTACCTCTATAATTTTACGGAAAAATATTGTTCTGAAAAACTCGACATTCTCCTAAGGTTATATCATACGATGATAAAGTCTATTGAATCAAATGTTGTGGAAGTGAACGGTTCCAACGACCCGAATTTTAATCTTTGCATGACGAACTTAGATTAATACGGATGGTGATTTTATTCCTTGAGATATGTGTTTTCTCGGATAAAATTTTAATCTACACAAATCTCAAGAGATAATAGCATCATCTAACGATGTAAAACTCGTTTTCATATGTGAACAAGTTTTTTATAGCTGAACTCAAATTACTAATTAGCAAATGTCACGAATGTGAATTAACCTCATCATTGGGTTTGAGAGTATTTTACCAAAGGATGTCTTACAACCTATAACTACTAAGAATCAACCTGCTTGTCATCCTTTGCATCATCAAACATCTGACTTATTCATGCAAAGTGTGACGCCCTAAAACCTAAGGGTCATGTTGACAACCCGTCAATGCATGAAATACCTATGGGTATCGCATATCTCGATACCACCATATTGCGTCCTATTCACCGGGATCCATTCATGCATATATATTTTAGAAAAATATTCAATTACATCAAAAAAGCCAGTTCATAAGAGTGATTTACAACTCTCTTATATACAAAATATTACATGTAAATCTAGTTTTTACAAAAGGTTTCTGAAAGCCACAGTTCAAACTTTCTTCCACACTGCGGTCGGGATAAGGGTCAATTTGCTTTTGTACATAACCTACACGAAAGGGGGTTCCCTGGCAGGGTGAGCAATGCCAGTGGGATAACTCTACGAAACCCCTCTACGCCTAAGTGCACATGCGATACTATGTTCATTCGATAATACACACATCAACATTCCTAATGAAGAATATGTCGATTCTAAAATGGAATCCTACATGCCATGAAGAATGAGATGAGACTCACCATGCCCGTGTGCTGAGTCCTCATAAACTTCCTCCTACATCACTTATACCAAGTATGAAAGCTAAATCATTGGTGTTTCATCGATGACCACTTTTTCAAAACAAAATCTTTATGTTTATAAAACAAAACCCATTTATATACCTCTAATGTCCATTTGATTTAATCAAATCATGTGTTTATCGTTATGAGCCACAGTTGGTTCTCACTTAGCGAGACGCCACCGCGTCTTTCTACATTTTACGGGTTTTATCGTGAGGATCATGTATGCGAAACTACGGGTTTTTCACGCGAGGAATGTCCCCATCCTACTTGTTGTACTGACACCACGTATATTTTTTTCATGCCATGAAAGCGTGAGACTTCGTTGGGCGTGGTGAAGACTACGTGGGCGATGATCCAGTCTGGAAACTCACTTCCATTCACCAAGAATGATGAATGATTATAACCATGCACACACCCAACTCAATGCAATGCTCCCGTGCATATACAATGCAAAATGTCACTTCGTGTTATCTCATGTTACATGTGTAATGAACACTACATGGAACAATTTATAAACCGTACTTTATGCCAAGTACCATGGATAATTATATCCAAAGCATATAATTTACATTTATTCATGTTAATATATATAACACTCATATATCGACATATTACAACATTCGACATATTATTAAATTTCCCATTAATACTTACACCACTTGATCCACACTAATGGCCATTCCACGGCCATAAATAAGTCATACTCATGCTTGGAAATAATCTGGACTAAGTCCAGAAATTTCATCTTTTGTTTTGTTTGTATTTTTTTTTCTCCTCTTTTGTTTTCCTCTCATTTCTTTTCTTTCTTCCTTTCTTTTCTTTTTCTCCTTTTCTATTTCTTTTCCTTTTCTTTCTTTCTCTTTCTTTTTCTTTTCTCCTCCACCTAATTGTTTCTTGGTTTGATCCAAAAAAAAAGGAAACTTTCTTTCACTTTCCTATTCCTCTCACATTTTGACTTCTCTCCCCCATATAACACATGTCCTAAGGTGAGTCATGGATATTTTCCTTTTACTATTCATGTGCCATGTGTCACATGACACATGTATTAGGTGGCAATTGCCACACCACATGTCTCTCATGCCATGTGCACTCTTCAAAGCTTGCCATGTGGCATCCACATTGTCATGCCATGTGACACCATTCCATGTGTCATCATCGTGCCTCGAAATACATAAAATTCTGACTGTCTCGGAATCCAATGAAATTCGACTGGGTAGTTAGATTTCGTGAGACGATACCAATGGTGAAGTCTATTTCGTCATCCGTGATTTAGAAAATTTCAGGTTTTCAACCTGTACTACAACGAAAAATTACCGTTTTGCCTTTTTTTTTCATAAAACTTGCATTTTTCGCGGGTTTTACACAAAGTCAAGACACAACTTCGAAGGTCGTAGTTAAAGTTTCAAAAAGGTAAGTTCTGAGAGCACAAGAAAAGAAGATCAATGACACATTCAGTTTGCTAATCCGAGTTCTAGAAGAATCAAGACATATTTGGGATGTTTATAGATCATATTACTCATATATCAGTTATTACTCCATTAAGTTATTATTATTAACACTTATTTTGTTTATTTAGATTATAACTTCCTTTTCTTGTTTTAGATGTGATTTAGGTTAAAGATTGCAATAGATATTTTGTTTTTATTTCATTTCTAGTTTATAGTCTATATAAAGGCATGCTTGTAATGTAATTATATAGAAAAATATGAATTAAAAATTGTGAGAGTCTTTCTCCTCTTTGGTTCTCCAAAGAACTTTTAAACTTATTGGATTTTTACGTGAAATTGTTCATCGCCGATTTATCAATCAGCCCTCTATAGACCCAGTTATGCGTCTCCAGACATCGATCCAACCATTCCATAGTTGATTGTAGCGTCTTCACTATCCCATCGACTTATCAATCAATCATTCCATAATTGATTGTGGTGTCTTCCCTTTTCCCTTTCGAACCTAATCTAGAACGATCCGAGAAAGTCTCCTATTGCAGGTCGCATCGGTCCGTAGCGACCTTGCTTCATATTAGTATCAAAGCTAGTTATCATTCCGTCAACTTATCAATCAACCTTTCCATAGTTGATTGTGACGTTTTCATTTTATCGATTTATCAATCAGCTCTTCCATAGTTGATTGTGGAGTCTTCACTATCCCTGACTTATCAATAATGATTGATTTATGCAACGTGCTTTATTCTAATACTCGCATATTAGAGTTTGGAATCCTTATTAATGATATATAAGGTGACAATTCGTGATTTGGTCATGTTTGAGTCATGTCCCGATAATAGGTTTTCTCACAGTGACCGTCCTTTCGAACCACGACACAAATAATAAACGGGTCATAAATAAAAAAATTTAAACACGATCCAATTAATAATCGTGTAACACAATGATAAGACACGTGTAACTCGTTTATTAATTTTGTAATTTAAAATAATATAAATTATAAATAATTCATCAATATTTAACACAAATGATATATGATAAATTGTTCTAGGTTAAATATTAATTAAGATAATAACTAAATTGGACAAAATTGTGTTATGTGGATTGACACGAATATAACTTGTTTATTAAACGGGTTATGAGGGTCATCATGAATTTGACCTAAACACCTAAATTGGTCAAACATGAATTTGACCTAAACACCTAAATTGGTCAAACATGAATTTGACGTGTCTTGTTGTATCAAATTTTACCAGAGGCTTTTAGACATTTAGTGTAAAAAAGGAAAAATATTTCTCAAATAGAAAATGTTTAGAAAATATTCCTAAATCTATGATGTAGTTTTACCCACATGGATCTAAAAATGTCTTTTGAAGAACCAAACTTCTACATTAGTGTGTTTTTTTCTAATTTTAAATTTTTTTAATCTAAGCTGAAAGTCTCTTTTGAAGATACGCCTTTGTAATTTTGAAAATTTTGAAAATTTTGAATTTACACTTTGAAGAGACACCTTCATAATTTTGAAAATTTTGAATTTAGTCTAAAAGTATCTCTTGAAGAGACACTTTTTAAATTGTTGAAATGTTATACTGAAATTGTCTTTTGAAGAAACACCTTCATAATTTTAAAAATTTTGAATTTATATTGAAAATGTCTTTTGAAGAGACACTTTCTAAATTGTTGA
Organism: Tetrastigma voinierianum; assembly: GCA_016808115.1. NCBI lineage: Eukaryota > Viridiplantae > Streptophyta > Magnoliopsida > Vitales > Vitaceae > Tetrastigma > Tetrastigma voinierianum. The sequence goes on along the minus strand of JAEQBH010006919.1, from coordinate 238,728 downwards.
AATGTTATATTGAAAGTATCTTTTGAAGTGACACTTTCTAAATACCTTTTGTCTCAACTTTTTTTACTATCAAAACCCACTTTTTGAAACTTTATCTTATGTGTCAAGCTTATGTGGAAAAAACAATCCTATATTTTGGATTAGTTTTCAAACCACATTTCTTCAAGATTTTTTTTCTTAAAAAATTATTATTTTTCAGAAGCATCCATTTTACGGGTTCTAATTATACATCGCTATTGTTTTGATACAGATGTGGTTTTCTCTCTCTTTGTCGGTTTGAAGTTTTACCATTTCCACAACAAGCCTTTACCATCTTTTCTCCTTCTTCCCGATCCCTCCCTAGTCCTTCTACTCGAATTTCTCGTGGCTTCCCTTCTTCCTCTCTTTTTTTGCGAGATCGCCTTTTTAATAGGTCTTCTCTGAATCGAGTTTCTTCGGAATGAATCCATGAGCTTGTTACGGTGTGTTTTCGGCGTCGAAGTGTTGCGGCATTTTTGGTTGTGAAATATTGGTTTTTGTAGGTTTGTGTTTACGATCCAGTTGGCGAGATTTCGATCCAACAAAGCATCTTCTCAATCCATGTTCGCTAGGATGTTGGAGATCTGGAATCATATGTATTTTAGGCAACTTTGGATTATCATTTGTATAGGTCGTGAGCCCTATAATGGTTGAGTCGTTTGTTATGCTTTTAACCGAGATACTATGTCATCTTGTTATGGTTTTAGTATTTATGCTTCTGTGTTATGTCGAATGTTCTATTAATGTATTCTTAACATGAATCAATGGCTTTATATCCTTTAAAAAAAAAAAAATTATACATCGCTATTTTTAGACCAAAGTTTTACTCTTTCATGTGAAGCGGCAAGGTAATGATGTGACTGATGCTCTTGCAAAAGCAGCTATAGCTCATTTACTTGCCCAAGATTTTAGCAAGGTGATCCATCATTCTTAAAAAGCCATCTTAACCTCTGATGTATCCGATCAATTCACCTTAATATGATATATTCCTTTACTTAAAAAAATAAGAAAAAAAAATACAATTTGATATAGTTTAAAAATATGGATTAAGGGGTGTGATTCTTGAGTAGTGAGCCCCATCCTCAATATTATAAGCCCATCAAGACGTGTTTTCCACTTCCATCTGTTTTCACAACAATTATAAATTATAATAATCCATAATCCAATGCTGCATATTTTGGACCGTCTAATTCCCACCTACTTTGTCAGTCTAAAAGTGGAACACTATCATCACGGTCACTTGGGCGTTGTGCAATAGTAATTAGAATAAAACTGAATAACGATGCAGAAAGTAATTGTAATTTAAGTTTAATAAAAATTAAGGTGGAAAACTTGGACTCTTCTTTTTTTTTGAAAGATGTCTATTTATTTTAAAAGGAAATGTCTATTTTTATTTAGTTTTTAAAAAAAAATTTTAAAATTTGGATAAAACCGTAAAATTACATTATGAAATTTAAATCTCTTATCTGTGCTTACTTTAACATTAAACTTTTTAGTACCTTTATAAATTTAAAGATATTTTTCTTTAACAAAAAATTAATAATTGATCGTTTATTTCTATATGTTAGCAGCTCGAATAAACATAATTTTTTAATAAATATTATATTAAAGCATTGTTTTTTTTCTGATATTTTTATTATTATGGCTAGATCTTTAATTAATTTAAGCAAATTCTAAACTATTTTCAGTTTGTAGTTGTTAATTTTGAAAAGAAAACCCAAAATATTTGTATATTAAATAAACAGGGAAAAAATAATACAGTCTTTTTTATGTTTACTTTTTTAATAAAGTTTTAAATTTTTGTAGGTGGGAGGAGCGGGATTCATATATTGTTGGTTGGGTAGATGTTAATTTGCTTTTTAATTTACTTTAAAAAAATAACTTTAAAAAAAATAGAAATCACACCGCAAATCTTAAGACCTTAACTGGAAGAGGCTTATAAATTAGGTCCTGGAAGAAAAACAATGGTAAAGCCTGTTTTACACTTAGCACAATAATAATAGTATAATCCATGTAGTGGAATATTCGAAGAGATTCAAGCTATTGTGTTTGTTTATGCTGAAAATGAGCATGCCAATTGAGGCTCCTCTGCTGCGCTGTGCTTTATCAATTACATTCCAAGTTAATATTTGTAAGACATCAAAAAGAAAATTACTATAATAAAATTAATAGGCAAAGTTCTCAACCTCGTAATCATTCTTGTTGCCTTTACCGATTCTACACCATTCTTTTTTTCTCTTTTTTTTAGAAAAATAAAAAATAACTTTAATTTAATAAATTAATTCTATATATATGATAGGGTTTGAAAAATGGCTCATGAGGCCCACGCTCCACCATGAAGTGGTGCTAACGCAATACCAGGCCCCTACGATTTGACCCAAATCAAAGGCGACCCATTGAGTCCCAGGCGATCTTGGATAATTAGAAGGTCCATATCCTGCAAATCAAATTGTATTTCGCCCACACAGAAAATAGAATAATTTAACAAGATATCATCTTTGATCCAGCAAATCTTATCGGTAAGGAAAGAAAATAATAGCAGTCATCACCAGGTTGGATCTCCCAAATAAGAAGGAAGATTATCCCAAATAAAGCAAACTCTTTCTAAATCCATTTCGTCAGATATTGATAAGAAAATCCCATCAAATGGGAGACAAATCCTAGATTCTGATTACAATTGGTGAAGACATCTACTATAAATCATGGGTCCTGATGATTGGAAGGTCTGGCTCTTAAACGCATACTCATATACAACATTCGCCCTCTAAGTAAATCTCTTTTCTCGAAAAACTGACTTGAGCATCGGGCTGACCCGCGGGCGCGACCTCGCAGGCCCCATGTGCTGTTCTAAGCGGAATTATTGCGTCAAGAAGCGTGCGAGATCACTTGATCTGCGATCCTGCCTTTCAATCCAGGCGATCCAGACGCACGCATCCCAGCCGCGAACAATCGGGTCCAGCCCATTCCCCACGCGCTCCGGCCTAGTTGGGTTGAGAAAAAGAGCTGTGGTGGCGTCGTGCGGCGGAAGACCCATTGTAGGCAGCCACAAGCCGAACATAATATGTTTGTTAGGAAGACCCTCACTTAAAACAATAAAGCCATCCCCTCGCATACCACATGATAATCAAGTTCCCGACCATGCAGATGCAAGGGATGGTTGAGGAGATCAACGGTGCTTGAGAATGCTACGGCCTCCATGAAGCAAAGAGCGTCGACTACGTGAATATGGGCGAGCTTGACATGCGTGTGAGGTGCCCACGGGCCAGGGTAACCCGGAAGAACTAGAACCGGTATCATTTGGATGGCGAGCTGGAACATCTCACTGTGACTCCAACTGGCGAGAGGAACCTCAAAGCCTCCTTACTCAGTTTTGAGACATAACGAGCGATCTTATGACGGGCGGACATGGGGAGGAATTGACCACTACTGATAATCACCCGCCGACTGAACACCAGCCCGTCCTTCAAACCCAGTCAAGCAGCGAAGGAGCCCGCCTGAGAAGGCGAAGCCATCAACGAGGAGGTCGACAGCTCCTCCAGCGGGAGGCGATGGGGAGATGGGTATCTTTGAGTGGTTGGCAAGCGTCGTGCTTGTCGAAAGCAAATGACAAGTGGCGACTCGTATGGAAACCTTCATCGACATAAGCAAGCATGCCCGAAGGGCGGCTTCCCTTCTTGGGGATCGACCTCATCGTGGACCTGCAGCAGGCCATGAACTTCGATTTTATGGATGCCTTTTAAATTTCGCCAGATCAATATGGACTGAGACGACCCGAGAAAAGACCTGGATTCGTCCTGGCAGAACTTTATTGTTATGGGTGATCTTAGTTGGACTGAAGCGGGGCCACTGCAGGTTAATTGAGCGGGATGTTCAGGAAGCGGAATGACAACTATGGGTATCACATGGAGCGACATCTTTGGTAAAAAATCCACAACGTAAGATCCTTCCCACATCACTCATCTCTCAAGGCGTTCCAAATCCTAAGTTACAACATGAGCTAAATCCGACCCAGTATTGCCTTGGCGTGTCAGCCGAGGAAAATTCACAGGTTTCATAATGAACAACAGGGGTGTAGAGGCAAATCCAGGACAAGATAAAGGCGGTACTCCTGACATCGAGTCACCCTGCGGTATAAAGTACGGTGTCGACGGGAGGATTACGACTGCGCCTGTATTGCATTATCCGAGAGCGAGTGATAAATGCCGGCCTTTCTTCCCGAGTGCGAGAGAAAGCCTTTCAAATCAGGATACAAAGTGTGAAGAAGCATTCGGCTTTGAAAACATGCAGGTTCCCCTCCCATTCTAGTAAGTCTGTCGAAGGAGCTCCTCCATGCTTAGTCGTGTCGACTTTCAACCCGGTAATCCTCGTCGGAGATAAAATGAGATTCGGCCTGATTACTATGCAGTAGAGCTGCAGAGGCGAAGGAGAGGTACCAGAATGGGAAAGAGATTAATTTTGGCTCACAGTAAACACGGCTCGGAAGCTCGCTTGCGTATTTTCGGGCTCATGCCGAAGTTCCAAGGAAATACCCCAGATGGAAACAAGGTGTTGCATAGGCTTGAGACCTGGGAAGAAGTGAAGTGAGGCCCTTAGATTTGACGAGTTCGATATCGAATCTGAGCCAAAGCGCAATAAAGGGCAAGTCTTGGCGATTAGTAAATGGAGTTTACGTGTTGGAACGCGAAGATGCCCCAGGCTCTTGTGACCTCTCAGCAGGAAACTCAGTAGATGGGCTTGAGCAGCGGCCGAGTGGGAGGCGGGTCTTATCTAACTTCCCAAAGGAATGGGCGGTGATCACTTCGATTTGGGTTCCATATGTCCCGACCATGGCAAGATAACAGAGCGTCATAACGAGCCTCAACCTCGCCCATTCATTGAAATTGACATTGAGGTCTCACGGTGACGTTGGTGAATTCGACGAAATAGAGTGCCTACGAGGCTAGCGAGAGGATGATCTATGCCTCAGAAAGGTTCGCGACTTATTGAAGATTCGTGTTGGTGCGAATTTCGAGCATGTCCCAAGGCGGAGAACTCCGTAGGCCTTGAAATATACAGCCTCACAGGAAGACCTCGAGGTCGACACTGTCAGAAACTCTTTGGCGCGGAACCCTGTTCGATCTACATGTGGTGGTTGCCCGGTCAGTCCCAAGCCAGGCTTGGATGGAGCCCGTTTGGTATTATATTATAGCGAGCTTTGCAGACGACGAAGAATGAAATTTAAAAATAAGGGCGGAGTACGCCGGGTTTCTGATCGAGAAGCCTCTATGAGCAGGATTCTTCACACACTTTCCTTAAGTATCGCGAGGAAAGAAGACAGAGTCACGTGCTAAGAGAAGTACAGGCGTATCTGAGAATCACATCGAGACTCGAGCATTAGGGAAAGTCTTGAGGCGAGGAGTCTTCTTGGCCTACAATGCTCAAAGATGCAATAGGCCTAGTCGAAGTACGAGAATGCGGGAGCACGCGGATCTCACGCCTCAGTAGGAGACCCTTACTTGTCGATCCATGAGCCACGGCCTTTCAACGAGTGGGGTTTGGACATCTTGGGACCCACGCCCATTGGTAAAGGTCGGTCTGGAATTTACATGTCGTCACGGTGGATTACTTCACGAGTGGGCGGAGTCGGGCCTTTAGCCACAATTCTGACGAAGATACTCGATTTGTGTGGCGAGCCATCATATGCAGGTTTGGTATCCCAAGAGCCCTGGTATTAGACAACGGAAAACAATTAGACAGCGGTCGAGATTTACGTGCGGGGCTCGGAATTAAAAATTATTACTCATCTCAGTACATGATCGGACAGGCCCGAAGTCACTCTCAGACGCCAAAGCGCCACGAAGACCAAATTGGAAGACCTTAAGGAAATTGGGTAGAATACACTCCCAGGGTATTATGGGCTCTGGAATGACTGAGTCGGCAACACAGGAAACCCCATTTACTAGCCTTTGCTTGAAGCGATAGCCCCCGTTGAGAATTCGGAATAAAGTCTCGGGATCGAGGTTAACATCGGTGGAACCTGATAGCGAGGCCCCTTCTTCAAAGCTTAGAACTCACAGATGAAAGCGAAGCGATCGCGTAGGAAGGGACTATCAAGGAAAGGCCAATGAAGAGTACTACAATCAAAAGTCAAACCACAGAAGCTACATGGTGATTTAGTCTTAAAGAAACTCGCACGCACGCAGGAAGAACGGCGCATGGAAAATGGGCCCCGGCGGGAAGGTCCTTACATGTCATATCTACGAGTTGTCGGTAGGGCAATTATGAGCTCCGGATAGAGGAAGGAAAAATCTTCTGACGCCATGGAATCACGAGCATCTTAAAGCGTATTTACGATGGCGTGGTTTATAATATTAAATGAAGCCTTGCTCGACTCTTATGTAGCGAGTTGGCGTTAAGATTGGTTATTTAGTTAGACATCTCGGCTTGATTCGAGATATATAAGACCACGAAATACATAATGAAAGTTCCCATAGCCACTCTTTATTCCAATCGGATTACATTCGGTTACAATCAGTAATATCATCGGTTACAATCAGTGATATCATCGATTACAATCAGTACAAGCGGTTCCTTTAAAAAAAAAAAAAAAAAAAGAGAGGCCCAGAAAGGAGAAAGAGAGGAATGAAAAAGAAGGAGAAGGAAAGGAAAGAAGTGGAAAGAGGAGAAGAAAGAAAAAGGGATGGAAGAGGTTTATGCGAAGAAGCAAAAAAATGGGGGCCAGAATGTGGAAAAAAAAGATGAAAAAGAGGAAAGGAAAGGAGAAAGAAGAGAAAGAGAGGGACGGGAAGTAGGCGGCGAGTAAGTAGCCACTCTCGGCATTCCACTAGCGAAGCTAGGGAATAACATATTATAAAAAAAAGGGAGACTGGGAGAAGCACAACTCCACATGTAAGAAGAACATCGACCTTGAACCAAAATCTTGAAGGATCCTCGTGAAAGGCGACAGACTCAGAAACGATTCATCACACAGTTAGGTTACAGCCAAATGCTTACAAGTATAAGCCCCTGGCAATATTAGCCATTTATAAGAAGGCGAAAGCACTTTCGAATCACCGAGCGTTCAAATTCTCATCAATCAGCATTAAAGGCGTTGCACCTTTCGAAAACCAAAAGTCGAATGGCGCATCACGGCTGATTCAATCGAAGCAATTCGTGGCGAGCCAAAGCGGCTCACTTTGGCGAGCTCATCTACTCTGCCGCGAGGCCGCAGCGCCTTAGGAGTTAGACCCATTTCATTTTGCATTGCCGCCGGCTACATCGCCACTCAATTGCTTGGGCATCACTAAAGGCCCTTGCCTGGCCAAGCGGCTCCACTTTGGCAGTTCCATCCACTGCGCACGGGCCACGTTGCCTCGGGGCCGGTCGGCTCGAGGCTACGCTCGCCCTCGGGCGGAATGCCACGAGGCCACGGCGCCGTAGGCGGCGAGCTCATTTAGCCAGGTTCATCTACTGCACCTGAGCCACCACCTGCCTCGGGAGTCGAGGTCGGCCTCGGGCTACATTGCCCTTCGGTGCAGGAACGCCACCCAGGCCACGGCGCTTCGCAGGCAAGCGGCTCACTTTGAGTTCATCTCTCCCTACAGGCCACCGCCCCTCGGGGAGTCGAATCATTTCATTTACCATCGCCCGCTCTTTTGGAATGCCATGAGGCCACGGCCCAGGTAGACGGCGGCTCACTTTGTGAGTTCATGCCACCGCTGCACACAAGCCCGCGGCGCCTCGAGTCGGATCAACTCGGGCTACATCGCCACTTTCAATTTTGGAGCGCCACGAGGCCACGGCGCCGTAGACGGCGGGTCCCTTTGGCCGGAGTTCATCACACTCTGCACGGGCCACATTGCCTCGGTCGAATCATTTCGAGTACACATCGCCGCTCTTTGGAGCATACGAGGCGCCACGGCCATGAGCCATGACTCACTTTGTGAGTTCATCTACTGCGCCGGTCCACGCGCCTCAGGGTCGGTCGGCTCGAGGCTGTCGCCGCTCCCGGGTGGGACGCCACAGGCCACGGTGATGGGCCCAAGCAGCTCACTTTGGCGAGCTCGTCTACTTGCACGCGAGCCATGCGCGCCAAGGAGTCGGTCATTTCGAGCTACGCCGCGCCCTCGGCTGGAAACGCCACCGAGAACCGGCGTCATGAACCGGCGGTTCACTTTAGCGAGTTCGTCTACTGCTGCGAGATGCGTCCGCATTTACCCTGAGCCATCTCGATTGACGGCTTCGGCTAAGCGAACCCAGTAACTCACTTTAGCAAACTCTTTGTGATTCCACATGGGCCAAACTCTACCCAGTTATTGCATTAGCGAGCTCTTCTTAGAAATCCCACATAAACGAAACACTTTGCCCGGCTGATTACTTAATTAGCGAATTCACATGGGCGAACCGCCCAACGATTAGCGGCGAAACTTTTCCCGGCCAGTTCACATGGGCGGAGCTCTACCAATTCTCATTGACGAAGAGCTCTTCCTAGAAGTCCCACATGAAGCCAAAACCTTTGCCAGTGATTCATGATTAAGCGAGTTCAGCGGGGCCAGGAGCCTTATCCATCTATTCGTATAGGCGGAACGACGATCTACGTTAACGAATTCTTTAAAATAGGTCATGCGACTGAGAATGACTCGGCTCGCCTGCGTCAGTGAATGGAATGGCATTCAGTTGTGAGCTGCGCCCCTTGCGGCTAAAAGTCGATTCGGCACATGCAAAGACAGCCCGAAGCCTCGGCGACTCGGTCCACGGCCTCCTAGCCGACCTACCGGGACGAGTTTAATTGCTCCAACTCGCACTTCAATTTGGCCGCATAATTCATGAAGAAAAGCGAAATACTACAATGAACTTGCACGATAAAATGAATATTTATTAAAAGGAGAGCTACATATGTCTCGGGCACCAGGCCCTAAAAAAGGAAGTAGGTGTACATAAAAGAAAAATATAAAAGTCGATATCATGCTGCGTAAAATGAGTACGAAACTTAGGCGCCACAGGAGGAATGCACGAAGCAAAGATGGGAACGTAGCTCTGCCAAGAGGTTGGTCCGGTTCTCAGAACAATTTAGCAAAAGATTCTGCCTCCTCGCCACTCAGAGATCCGTTATATGTCCGTGTCCAGACTTTAATGCCTTAGTCATGCCAGAGCGCCACCCCGTGAGGCCCATTGAGCACCGGCTCGTCCTCACAGTTAATAACATCATCCCTGAAAGCAACCAAGGATATTTGCTAGCTTAAGCGATCCTCACAAGAACTGACACTCATTCAGCTGCCTCCACAATTTGATGCCCTTGAGGCCTCAATGACGAGTCAAGCCTTAGCAACATCGACCTCGGAGGCCCGCGCACGAGCCACGGTTACCGTATACTTTATCACACGTATCGCCATCAAGCCACGCAGCCTCCTCTTGAGACTCCGGCAGCTCGCCCCAGGATGTGACGAGCTCCTCCCTAACCGTCTGGCTCGCACCGGGAGGACCGCACCCATCCCGGTCTCGCCATCGACATCAAAGACAACCCGGAGCTCACCCCGCATCTTTGAAGCTCGCTCCAACCGGGCCGCCCGGCTTACCCGAACTTCATCCTCTCTACTTTCCGCCGCACGGTTAATGCGGTGATGCTTTAGATTAGATTTAAGCCCTCCACCTTCTTCAACATATCGCGCTGCTCTTGCAAATAATCTCGCTCGTAAGAAAGAGAGGCCGCTTCTCCTTATAAATCGGCGATTTTACATGTTTTCTTTTAATTTGGCCTTATCGGCTGCATTCCTTCAAATGAGGCTATCTCACAAGATCAAACATGAAGTCAACATCCAACACGGGATCAACCTGAAAACAGACACTATTAGATACTGTGGACTTACCGAAAACCAACCCTCAAGGGATAGAGCCGTATCTCATCAACGGTACATTTCACCTCCCAAGGTCAATCCCTAAGGACGCACGAAACGCACTCGGCCGCTGAAGTTCAATATCAAGAGCAAAGAGTCCCTATCTTCGCCAACTTTTGATTCCCGATATCTTCTTCAACCCTTCACCCTTCGAGGAGGTGGCCCAGCACCTCCGAAGATCCTGCACCTGCACAGCACACCGCCTCAACGGCGGCCCGACGCCTCCATCCAAGAGATTTTTCGTTTCATGCCAGCGAGAAGTGGGGTGGAGAGCCTGCGGACTACAGGAGCCTCGACCGGCAGCGACCGCGCCCCGCTCCGGCTCGAAAGCAAGAGAAGTCGAAGAAGCCCCACTCGAACTCGACCAAACCCAGCCATTTTCGGGTGAGAGCTCGATTTTCCTTTCGCACTCCGCCGCACGCGCCCTAACTGGACCAAAATCTCCTCTGCAGAGGAGTGGTCAGCAGCCTAATGAGAGACTCCCTGGTGGAAGGAGGCAAGGGCCTCGGGCAAAGAGAACGCGTAAGTGCACTCACTCGACGTACAGAATGTCCGATTTTATCAGCTCCGCATAAGGACGAGCAGGACATTCCGCCAACACCAGGGCTACGACATTATCTTCAGCACTAAGGTCAAGTCGAGCACCTGGGAAACATGAGAATAATGCAAAGTCAATATTCAACAAACCTCACACGAGTTACATAAAAAAATGCAGCAAAGACTCACGCATTTCATCGTGGGTGGTCCAAGCCACCGAATACCCGTGAGTATCATCCCGTCAAGGATCATATTCCCGCCATGCACCACTAACAAAGAAATAACGCCTTCCACGACCTATGGGAAGAAGGAAGATCGCTGATCACTGCAGGAGCCCAGGCGCCCGGGAGAAATAAAGCAAGCCCTGAAGCCTCCTGGGCTAAAAAGATGTATGAGCGTAGCTACACTAGGACGCCGAGCCCCCTGGGTCCCAAAAGGCCACAGGCTCCACCAAATGCCCCAAACCACTGGGACGTAGCCGTGGAAGGACGCACATTGAAATGTTGCGTAACCCTTCATGAAGGCAAGTAAAACTAAGACCATTATCAAAGGCAATTTCAAAGAAACATACCATCCCGTGCACTAGTTACATAAAAGGTCATCAAGACGTCAGGGGTCCATACCCGACGCCTGTGTGAGGTCGATAACGCGAAAAGGTAAACTCATATAAGGACCGACTTTTGCTAAGTCCCACACGATGTCGACGGCAGACGAAGGTAATCTCGAATTCCCTGTGATATTTAATTAGGTTTATTTTCCCTTTATCCTTATCCAAGGGAAGAGGAGGCGCCCCAGAAACGCCAATTCAACCACTACCGAACTACTGGTTAACCTTAACCCATTCCAGAACCGGCAACAACCGAATAGCCACGCCAATACGTGTTAAAGAAGAGCCACCCGCACTACACAAGATGCAGAAAACGAAACTAATCAATCTAACCCTAGCGCCTCGTCGACTAATCGAAGAGAAACCAAAGATGTGTAGATGCAGCGGGGTCCAGGAATAAGCAAGATGGAAGAAGCTACAAAAACAGCTAAAAGACTCTACACAAAAGGGTCGACAGAACTCGAGCAACAAAGTACGAGATCGCGAAGGGGTCGGAGGACTAGAGAAGCACGGTGACGTAGGAGGTCTCAAGGAAAGAAACCGAAAGAAACCAGGAAGAGGTAGGGGAAACAAGCCAAAACAAGAGTCATCATTATCACAAGACATATGACGGCATGAATGCCTTAACTAACCCAACCTCAAACAAACACGTGGAAATTGCATTCGATGCAAGAAACAATACGTACCCCTGCTCCACGTATTAACGCACTCCAAGGGTCAGCAACCGACAGGTAGGAAAATGGGCCTGCAGCCCACTCACCAAGCCCAGCGAAGTGGCGCCCAACGCAATACCCAAGCCCCTCGGTACCAGCCTAAAACGAAGGCCCGGCCCGCTAGGTCCAAAGGACGATCTTGGATGAATTAGAAGGTCCATATCCTGCAAATCAAATTGTATTTCGCCCACACAGAAAATAGAATAACCCTTAACAAGATATCATCCTGCCGATCCAACCAAATCTTATCAGTAAGGGAAAGAAAATAATAATAGATCATCACCAGTTGGATCTCCCCCCAATAAGGAAGGAAGATTATCCCAAATAAACAGTTTTTTCTAAATCCATTACCAAATCCGATATTGATAAGAAAATCCCATCCAATGGGAACAAATCCTAGTTACAGTACAACTGGTCGAACATCTACTATAAATACATGGCCACCCCAATAAGTGAAACAAATGCAGACTCTGGGGACGTACACCATATGCAACACATCTCGCCCTCTACGCCCTCCTCGAAGAAACCGACGAGGCACCGGAGCTGCCACTGGCACACCCTCGCCGACCCCTCTTGTTCTAGCAGAGGAGGTTACGTCCGGGCTGCAGATCACCAAGCAGCCGCGATCCCGCCCTTAATCCAGACGATCCACGTCGCATCCCAAATTCCCCACAAACAATCCGGTCCGTACTGGGCCGCCCGACACGCTCCAAATTTAGTTCTGCTGGAAAAAGGCACCATCAATATATATATTCAAATTCATTTTATATAAAGATTAAAATATATAAATATAAAAGATTTTGAGAAATTCAATTATATTTTATTTTTTATATTTCATTAAACCAAATGTGAAAATATCATTTTCGTATATTTTTTTCTAAAACTTTTCAAGTAAAAAAATGAAGTTTTTTTTTTTCTTTTACTTTTCTTAAAATCCTGCTTCATCCAAAATAAGAAGACTATAAAAGGAAACAAAGGAACTCGAGATGTTGGTCCGTGAGATAATTGAACAATATAATTATTTTATTTAATTTAAGGTGAATACATTTAAGTGAGAATAGACGGAATCAATTCAAAATATTAATTCCCTTTTAAAGTCTTCGATACCTACAAATTTATAATTTAATAAGCTTTAAAAAATATCAGAAGTGAGGGTCTTGAGTAGTGAGCCCTGTACCCCATAATATAAAAGGGAATCACAAGAAGGGTGCGTCGATCAAGAGATTTATTCAGTAGATAATTCATTGGAAGGTGGGTCTAAAAATGATGATAAAAGATAAGGGAAGGACAATTTTATAATAATACCTAAATCTATCCTAGTTATAAAAATACCATTTGTTTTACATTTTTTAATTCCAAAACCATCTTTTGTAATACTGTTTTTTTTTTCCAAACTACCCTTGTTCTATCTTTCCTAATCAATTATCGATAAACGTTATCTTTGTTATGAACTTATGCAGAATCAGAGCTAGAATTTTAGAGAAAGAAAATTTCAGACAGAGAAGAGAGAGAGAGAGATTTCAGAGAATTCTTTTCTTCTGATTTCCAATGATATATTTCATAAGGAATTGAGACCTATATATAGTACTCAATATGGTTACTATTTATAACTATGCATTCACTATACTGAGATCAGTCTCAAGCATTCGAACTCGTTGAATCACATTCTTAACACTCCCTTTGAATGATAGTTGCAAATAAATAAAAATATTAGGATCAGCCTCATTAAAACCTTGCCAAGAAAAAAACCCAAGTGGGACAACCATTAAAGGAAAGAGTGCAAGACACTAATTTTCTCACATGCCCCCTCATGTCAAACATCCTTTACTTTTCGTGATTCTAACTCTGTAAATTAATTTCTTGAACGCGAAGCCTGCAATGCCTTTAGAATAGATCTCGCCAGACATCACTTGATCGTATTTGCTGACATCAATTTCAAAATTTTCCAAGCCCATGTGTATAGAAAATTTGGTGAAATGTGTTTGGTTCATCTCCTGATGTAACCTCCTTGATTTGTGCAATGCATGCAAGATTGTCTTCAACAATATTGTTATTTGTCTTTGACAGAGGAGAGCCCACATGATTCTTGAATATGGTGGATCATCGATCTAAGCCATATGCATTCACGACTAGCTTTATGAATTACAATAATTTCTTAATGATTTGATGATGTAGCCACCATTGTCTGCTTGACAGATCTCCATGAGATAGCAGTTCCATTGTAGTTAAAAACATACCCGATTTGTGATCTAGCTTTATGCGGATCTGAAAGATATCCGAGTAGTTTTTCTTTCGACTTATTTGAATATAATAAGCCCATATATGTAGTTCCGCTGAGATAGCGTAATATATGTTGGATACCGTTCCAATGTCTTTTGGTTGGAGCGGAACTATACCTGGCTAATAAATTAACAGAAAAAGCAATATCTGGTCGTGTACAATTAGCAAGATACATAAGTGCACCAATGGCACTAAGATATGATACTTCAGGACCAAGTAATTTCTCACCCTTTTCATAAGGACGAAATGGGTCTTTTTTCACATCAAGTGATCTAACAACCATAGGGGAGCTTAATGGATGTGCTTTATCCATATTAAAATGCTTCAAAATTTTCTTAATATATGTTGATTGATGAACCAACACTCCATTTGAAAATGCTCGGACCGTTGTGCCGATGCAAAATTTTGTTTTCCAAGATCTTCATTTCAAATTCTTTCTTAAATATTCACGTTGTCATGGAGCTCTTCAGAGTTCCAACAAGATTTAAATCAATAACATAAACAGCAATATCAAAACCCGGTTTCGATTTCTTAATGAAAACGCATGGACATAGGGTTATTCACATACCCCCTCTTTATAGTAAATATTCACTAAGGCGACATACCACATGTCCGGATTGTTTTAATCCATACAAAGATCTTTGTAGCTTAATTGAGAACATGCTACGAGGTTTTGTACTAATCAGGCAGTTTAAATCCTTCAGGGATTTTCATGTGTATATCATTGTCTATGGATCCATATAAATATAAAGGAATATCCATGAGACGATATCAAGTTTTTCGTACATCAAGCAAACTTATCAAAAAACGAAATGTGATTACGTCCATAACAGGCGAATATGTTTCCTCGTAGTCAATGCCAAAAATCTTTAGAGAAACCCAGGCCACCGACGCGCCTTATACCTTATGTACCCATTTGTTTCCCAATGTGTTTTATACTTTTGCAGTGTTTGAACTACAGCCCAAAAACATCCGTTTATCAATGAATGTAATTCATTTCGCATTGCTTCTTTCCATTTAGGCCAATTCATTTTGTTTACATTCATTCCGTATTTTGTGGCTTTGGATCATCATTTTGTATGATGTCTAAGGCCACTTGGAAAGCAAAAATATTATTTACATCAAAATTATTTCGATCCCATTTTTCACCCCTGTGCACATAACTTATTGAGATCTCATTATTCTCAGGTACTTGTACATCTTCTGGGGTTATTTGTTCATTTTGTATCTCTTCAGGGATTTGGTTTTCAATATTTGACTCTTCATGGTCATTTTGCTTTCCATTTGTTCTCCGCTTCCGGGGAGTTATGTCTTTTGACCCAATGGGTCTCCCACGCTTCAAGCGTGTTTTAGACTCATATGCTTTTTGTCCTTCAGTGATATCAACCCGTGCTGGAACAATTGCAGTGGGGATATGTGACTTTATCACTTTCTTTGTATCAACAATGATTCGTAATTGATTTGCAAGATTTTGCAATGAATGATCATTTGAACTTCCAGCTCACTATTAGAGGCTGATCAAGATGGATAATGTAGATGCATTCCAAGATTTCGTTGTCGCCCTTCGATCGAATTTTCCCCTAATTGGAACACTGTTTATTAAATGATACAAGAATCAGGTTTCAAAGATATCTCCCATCGTGGGTTCCAAATATTTTATGATAGACGGCAATCAAGACTCACGATAAATCCTGCACTTACGCTTTGGGACCCATCTTCTACACAGGTAGTGCAATTGGTACATAGACTGCACAACCAAAAACTCGTAAGTGAGAAATATTTGATTGTGTACTAAGTACAAGCTGTGAAGTGAGTACTCAAGCAGAAGATGTTGGTCAAATTTTTATTAGACTCGCATAATAGCATGTCCCCGTGCAGATGCCGTAATTCGTTTTCATCAATAATGGTCTAAATACACTGAGACGTTTAATCAAGGATTCTGCTAAACCATTTTGGGTATGAACATGAGCAACAAAATGTTCAACATTTATCCCAATTGACATACAAAAATTATTGAAAGTTTGGGATGTAAATTCACCAGCATTATTAAGTCTAATGGTCTTAATTGGATAGTCTGAAAAATGTGCTCTTAGTTTAATTATTTGTGCAAGGAGCCTAGCAAAGGCAACATTGCGTGTAGAAAGAAGACACACATGTGACCATCTAGTGGAGGCATCTATTAGGACCATAAAATAACGAAAAGGTCCACATGGTGGATGAATAGGTCCACATATATCCTCATGTATTCTTTCTAAAAGACCTATGACTTAGACATACTCTTATGAATAGATGGTTCTATTAATTAACTTACCCTGTGAGCAAGCTTCACAAGAAAGTTCATTTGGCAAAAGAATCTTCTGGTTATTTAATGGATGCCCATTTGAGTGTTCTATGATTCGCCTTATCATTGAAGATCCAGGATGACCGAGTCTGTCATGCCAAAGATTAAAAATCTTTGGGTCGTTGAACTTCTAGTTCACGACAACATTTGATTAAATAGACTTTATGGTCGTTTGATATAACCTAGAGGAGAATGCTGAGAGCTTTTCAATGTAATCTTTTTCTAGAAATATGAGGTAATATATAAACATTCTTTATTACCTTCATTCATAGTTTCAATATGATATCCATTTTTGGGGATATTTTAAAACTCAAGCAAATTTCTTCTAGATTTACAATATAATGCATCATTTATATGAAATCCTGCACTATCTGTAGTACTATGTTTGCTCTTCCGGAGCTTTCAATTAAATTTGATGTACCAGATATTGTACTAACACTGGTGTTTGTTGTTATTAAATTGAAGAAATATATTTTTTTTCCCGAAGTATTGTATGTGTGGTTGCGCAATCAACAAGACATATATCACCTTCATTCATCTTGAAATTCAAGAACACTTATATTTAGAGAAAAAAGACAAAATATAAAATTACATTAAAACACACCAAAATAAATTAAGTACTCAAAATAAGATATACCCCAAAATAAAATACATATACTTATTTAACATTGTCATTTAAATCATCCATTAAATAATCGAAATTTTCACTGGGACTCTACAAGAAAATCATCAAAATATGATAGGTCCATTTCATTATCACCAGAAATTCATTTCTATTTTCTTTCCATTTTCCTTTAATGATGCTTGATACAGATCTACTAGATGCTTGGCCGTACGACAGTATCGACCAGTGTCCTTCCATACCACATCTATAACATGTGTCTTGAGGAGCCTTGGATTTTTTCTTTGTACTTTCTCCATTTTCTTGTCTTAGCTCATTATTATTCCACTTCTGGTGGTGAAACGGAGCTTTTCTTTTCTGATAAGAAGAATAATTGTTATATTGTCGGGAATTCCGCCCTCGACTTCGACCACGACCACGTCCTCATCCACGCCCATGATTTTGGGATGATATTGCATTCACTTCTGGGAATGCTTCAGATCCAGTGGGACGGGATTGGTTATTTTTCATTAGTAGCTCATTATTTTGTTCAGCTACTAGAAGACATGATATTAATTGTGAATATTCTATAACCCTTACGCCTCAACATGTTGCCGCAGGAGCACATTCGGAGGCGTGGAAACGCTAAACGTTTTTCTAACATGTCTTCTTCTGTGATATTGTCTCCTCAAAGCTTCAACTGAGAGCTTATTTTAAATAAAGCGGAGTTATATGAGCTAACTGATTTAAAGTCTTGCAACCTCAGGTGCATCCAGTCATAGCGAAAGTGGCAAAACTTCATGCCTTTGGTGGTCAAATTCTTTCTTCACTCCGGCCTATAAATAAGAGGATCTTTACAGCTAAATACTCAATTTTAAGATCCTCACGATGGTGCTCAAGGAAAATTAGTAGCTGCACGTGTCCCGCAAGTGACCTTGATTTTCTCTTTAATGGTTTCTCCAAGATTTGAAAATTCTCTAAATTTATCTCAAGATCTAGATCCAAGATAATAGTTTTTACCAAATGTCAAGTGCAATAAAATCGAGACAAATTTCTCGAAGATTTCGTAAACTCTATGATAAATTGAAAATGATTTTGCACAAAATAAAATAATGTTACCTTTTCTAGAGCAGAGTCGTGCTGATAACGTGTTATGAACTTATGCATAATCAAAGCTAGAATTTCAGAGAAAGAAAATTTTACGTGAGAAGAGAGAGATTTCTGTAGAATTCTTTTCTCCGGGTCCAATGATATATTTCATAAGGAATTGAGACCTATATATAGTACTCAATATGGTTACTATTTATAACTATGCATTCACTATGCTGGGAGACTGTGTAGTCACGTTATTCGAACTGTTGAATCACATTCTTAACAATCTTGTTTACTTATAATTGATTGCATGTCTTTCCTAATCAATTATAAGTAATTACCTTGATTAATGGTATCTAAACGTTAAAAAAATTCTATTTATCTTCCCTAATTAATTGTTTACATTCCATATTAATTGTATCTTCAGTTGAATTCCTTTTTGTTTCTTCTTCTTCATCGGATCTTCGAAAAATTACTAATTAGCAAATCTCGCGAATGTGAATTAACCTCTTTCTCAGGTTTGAGAGTATTTTACCAAAGAGTGTCTTACAACCTGAAACTACTAAGAATCAACCTGTTTGTTAGCCTTTGCGTCATCAAACATCTGACTTATTGATGCAATGTCAAGACATAACTTTTAAGGCCATAGTTAAAGTTTCTAAAAGGTAAGTTTTGAGAGCACAAGAAAAAAAAGATCAATGACACATTAAGTTTGCTAATTCAAGTTCTAGAAGAATCAAGACGTATTTATGATGTTTTTTTAGATCATATTGCATGACTTACATTCCAAGTTATTTACTTTCCTTTTAATTTATTTATTTTCTTTAGTTTATTTTTATTTAGATTTTTTTCATTTTCTTGTTTAAATCGTGATTTAGGTTAAAGATCAGAAAGGTATATTTTCATTTATATTTCCTTTCTAGCTTTCTAAATTTCATATAAAGACATGTTTATAATGTAATTATACAGAATAATATTAATTAAAAATTGTGATAGTCTTCTCCTTTTTTGTTCTCCAAAGAACTTTTGAACTTATTGGATTTGTCTATGGTGTTCATCCTATCAATTTATCAATCAACCCTTCCATAGTTGATTGTGACGTCTTCATTCCATCGACTTATAAATCAATATTTTCATAGTTGATCGCGGGCGTCTTTCATCCCACTCCGACTTATAAGTCAACCTTCCATAGTCGATCGCGCTGCCTTCATTCTATCACCCTATCAAATCAATCCTTCCATAATTGATTATGGCGCCTTCATTTTCCCTTTGAACCCTGGACAGAACTCATCCGAGAAAGTATTTATCAGAGGGTCACATCGATCCGTAAACCCACCTCGCTTCATATTCAGATCGTTAGTTCCAATTCCATCGACTTATCAATCAACCTTACCATAGTTGATTGTAACGTCTTCATTCCATCGACTTATCAATCATGTGACGCCCTATCTGTGGGGTCCCAAGGACAACTGGTCAACCTCTAAAACCCGTGGTGTTCATATCATGAGACCCACAGAAGTAAAATGGCCACGCCAAGGCTCATACATCCATACCATCAGAAAATAATCAACTATATTTTTATAGCTTCCATGCCCGTTTTGATAAAAATATTTATACATGTTTTACAAATATTTAATTAAAGCCACATGTCTACTTTCTTCAAAAGTGGCCTCTAGTGAGTGTCAGCTCCCCCGGATAATCCCCGTACTTGAGTTGGGGTTACACGACGGGGTGAGCAAAGCCCAGTAGTGATAATCTCCTACGAGGGTTACTCCCACCTAAAATTGCGACGCCCAACCCTAAGACCCAATGGGGTGTCGGGGCTTGCTGTGTCACACTTGGGACTAGGACTCTTAACCTTTCTCTGCTTAAGAGTCGACACTTGTACTTGTTTTCTCATTCATATATATACACATATACTGAGTCCCATTTATACATGTACATTTGCTATTTAATATATTTTGTAGTAGCAGAATACAAAATATAATCATACTCCTTCATTAGAGTTTATATCTTATACAAAACACTTATACATATACATATCTAATACAAACATCGATTATGGGCGCTACTGGTGAGCACCTATCTCTAAGACGGCCCATGCCGCCGTGCAGTGTCCCGTCTCCGTAGCCTCCTTCATTACCTTACACGGATTGAACACCAATGCTGCTTTACGATAGTGAGAACATAAGATGACAACCACCAATGGTGACCGTCATGTTTATACATATGCATTTCATATATCTATACATATTCATATAACTTTTATTACTTATCATCTTTACATTCCTTTTGCATGTCAATCTTTTCCGTTACATGTTCTATGTCTTTGGCATAGCTCCTATCTATACTTTTACTGTATTCCTATTTCTATACTTTGCATATACCATATTCATTCTATAACTTATTGTTCTATGTCTTTGGCATATCTTCTATCTATACTTTTACTGTATTCCTGTCTATAACTTATTGTTCTATGTCTTTGGCATATATCTCCTATCTATACTTTTACGGTATTCCTATTTCTATACTTTGCATATTCCATATTCATTTTATAACTTATTGTTCTATGTCTTTGTCATCTTTCAGTTCTATGACTTATTACATTCTATGTACTATTACATATATCATTTCTTATCCTGTACCTATATCATGTCTCCTTTCATGTAATGCACACGCCCATGCTATTCTATTCATTTCTTATATATTGTTTTATCATATATTTTCTTATACGATCTTGTATTATCATATACTTACATTTATAAGCCACTTACTATAAAATTGGCATTCATGACAAATTCGAGAGGGAATCTCATCACGCTTAATATTCTCATATTTTCATCTGTACTTTTCATATACTATATTTTCCTATGATTTTCATATACTATGCTTTTCATATACTGTACTTTCATATTATCTGTCGTATACATTTCGTGTCATTGATACTTTATTTCTTGTACTTATATACTGGTCATATACTTTTCTCTTCATATACCGTAGACTTGTTCATATACTTTTCATGCAATCGTACTTTGTACTTATATACCGTGTCATATACAATTCTTTCATTCCTTTCATATACTTCACGTACTATGTACTTTCATATACCGCTATATATTTCATATAATTGTCATCTTGTACTTTACTTTGTTCTGTAATCAGATAATTATCATCGCATAGCAAAGTATGTTTCTATCATGTCATATATATTCTATACATTTATTTGCATATACTACATTTTCTTTAGGTTTCATCGCAAATACCTTATAAGCTGATACGAGAAATAACCGTATGTACTCCGGAAGGTACTATCACTCCACGACGTTGATCTCATCCGTATGGTCGAAACGAGGCCGCTATAATGATTCAAACGGGATCTATGTCATCGACCCAAATGGGGCCTCGATATCTGTAAACTGTATGCTGCAGGAAATATATCCCTATAGGCATGCCTATCTATCCCTCTACTAGGTTCTAAGCAGACAATCCATGTGTATTTTATGTTCAGTACATATCTCATATTCTCGAATAATTATTGTTATTCGGTAATCATATGCGATATATACAACCATATGTTTGTATCTTTGCATTTTTCATATATCGTTTAACTTCAATTTACTGTATTCAGAATTATTTACCATACATGTAACTATTTTCCTATCATTCAGGCATTTCTAGCATGTGTTGTCTAATCGTATACTTCCTAATCTTATGTAGTTCTATCATATATTCATTTCATATATTCCTATATTCATATTATTCATCTATTCATATCATATCATATATTCATATATATTCTTATTCTTTATCTAATTTATATCCTTCAATACAGTCCGGAACTGCTCGAAATCCAATCCCGAAAATTTCCAATATTCAGTCCCAAAATCTTGGGATTAAATCACACGGCCTATTCCGGCCCCGAAAACAACCTATGACATTACATGACTTTTTATTCCAAGTAGGGAAAATTCCATACCTTGTGGAGTTTGACGAAACTCCAAGATTTTGGTACCCACGCGTAGCTCGCAATGCGTGGATCAACTTTGTCTCGTCCGATCACCCCGACCGTCAGTCAGATTTGAGAAAGTATCGAAATTAGATTTTCCCGAACCCTACTTAATTCCTACAAATCCCTGCATTTTCACGTAGCCCTCGCCGAAAGGTGATGAACTTCTTCATTCCTGGCCCACGTAAATTTGACGGTCGAAATATACCCTGTCGCTGACATGTTAGTGGTGCACAAAGCTAAATTGAATTTTAAAAATAAAATGAGACCTCAGAATTAGTACTAAATCAAGGGTAAAGTAGTAATTCACCACTTGAGGACCCAAATGTCATAATATAAGAAGAGCATATATCCAAGAGGAATGAGAGAAATTAATGTAAATAGAAGAAGAAGAAAGATTTAGAATGTGAAATAAAGAAACTTAAAAAACAATAATAGTAAAATTGTTGGAATGCCCCAGTGAAGCTCTAGAAAATCTCTCTAGATCTCTGATGACTAAATGGATCATGTCATAAATTGCCTCGAAATCTAATTGACCGTAGTGTTTCTGCTGGTCGACTCGAGACAATGGAATATTAGACGATTTTGGTGATAAATCACACGATCTTCGTGTGGACGATTTTTGCAGCAAACTTAAGTCGTGAAATGACCTATGCTGCTCACTAAAAATAAAGCTGAATCAAATAAAAATTTGTGTGGCAAAAGTGAACCTAATAAGGCTTAATGAACTATACCAAATAATAATAAAAATAATAAAAATAATAATAATAATAAAATAATAAAATAAAAATCAAAATTGAGTAAAGTATATATGGAGAGTATGAAAACGGAGGGGGAGAGATTTTTATTTTTGTTTTCTTCTCTTACTTCTCTCTTCGATATATGGAGTTTCGATCGTCGAATTTCATCGGGCCAAGAACGAAAGTTCATCTACTCGACGAGGGCTACGGCAGAGTACAAAACACGCGGATTTCACCATTCAAGTAAGAAGTTCAGAAATCCGGCCTCATTTTCTCGTGATTCACGCGTCACTGGCTTCCAGACTATCTGACCAAGAGATTGTGCTGATCCACGTGACGCGAGCCACGCTGCGTACCAAAATCTATGTTTCACAAATTACCTAGAGGTGAATTTTCCATTTGGAATAAAAGCCATGTAATTTCGTATGAAGCTTGTTTTTCTGGAGGGGTCGGAATAGGTTTGGTGGGAGAGGATTAGTCCAAAGATTTGACTCAATATTAAAACTTAGACTGATTTTTGAAGAATTCGACTGTATTTGAAGGATATATAATTGATAGAATATGAATATATATGAATATATGATGATATGAATAGATGACACATGAATATAGAATATATATGATTATATGAGAACTACATAAGATTAGGAAGTACACGATTAGACAACACATGTTAGAAAAATGCACAAATGGAGGAAAAGAAGTTTATACGCATGGTAAAGAATTCGAACACAGTAAATTGAAGTTAAAAAGATATATAAAAAATGCAAAGATATAAATATATACAAATATCGATATGACACCGAATAACAATAATTATTCGGAATAAGTGAGATTTGTATCAATACAAAATACACATGGATTGTCTGCTAGAACCTAGTAGATATGATGGTATGCTCTATAGGGATATAGTTGCCAAGATTCAGCTATAGATATCGAGGTTCCTGCCAATGATGACATAGATCTGTCGAGATCCATTATAGCAACCCGTTTGGGTCATGCGATAGGAGATCAGTCGTTCAGACAAGAATAGGCATCTCTCTGGATACATACAGAGAGAAAATTAATTGCTCTATTGATAGTACCTTCGGTACACTACGCTATTTCATATTCGCCTCTAAGGTATTTGGTGCATGAAACCCAAGAGAAAATGACAAGTATATGCAAATGAAATGTATGTAATTGAGGATGATAATGATATGAGAAGCACAACACTCATGATAATATACAGATACAAGATAAGAATGTTATAAAGTACAAGATGATTAGTAAGAAGATAAGAGTATAAAAAAAGATAGTACATGAAAAGTATATGAAAAGCACAAAGAATTTGTATATGATAGTATATGGAGTATTAAAGCACAGAAGATAATGAAAAGTATATGAACATACAAAGATATGAAAGAGAAAAGACAGTGACTGCGATAGGGGTTATAAGAATATGTCAATGATTAAATGTATATTTACGTGATAATATGAAAGCATGATATAGTTATAGTATATAGAAAATCAGGAAATATAGTATATGAAAAGTACAAGATGAAAAACATAGGAATGACAAACATGATGAGATTCTCCTAATCCGCCATGATGCCAATTTTATAGTCAGAAAGAAACTAAATGTAAAGTATATGATAATACAAGATCGTATAAGAAAATATATGATAGAAACAATATATAATAAATGATGAGGAGGTATGGTGGCTACCATATGAAAAGAGCACATGATATAGGTATAGGATAAATGATATATGTAAGAGTATATAGAATGTGAATGTCATAGAACCTAAAGATGACAAAGACATAGAAATTAATAAGTTAGAATGAATATGAATATGTATGATAGAAATAGAATGCAAAAGAGGATAGAGATATGCCAAAGACATAGAACAATAAGTTATAGATAGGAATATAGTAAAAGTATAGATAGAAGATATGCCAAAGACATAGAACAATAAGTTATAGAATGAATATGGTATATATGTAATATAGAAATTTAGTGAATTATTAAAAGTAGATTAGAGCTTCATGCCAAAGCACATACAGAACATAACGTGAAAGATCACATTTAATGAAGAACAAAAGATGATAAGTAATGTTATATGATATCATATGATATATGAAACGATATGTATAAGCTTGAGACTTGTCATCATTAGATGTCCACAAAACAGGTTTCACTAATAAGAAAGCTTAGTTAATCTGCAAAACCAATCCGCGGTGCAGAACTAAGAGAGGGCACATAGGAGGACGCACAGACACCCAATAACCAAACAAAGATGGGGGCCATCCTGCAGATGCAGTGTCACCAAATACGTCCGCAACCCGATGTTTTGTGAATAGATATGTATATGTATATGTTTGGTATGGGCGATGCCATAAACCTAATGAAGGAGCATGATCATATTCGTCCGCCACAAAATGACATTAATGAGTTATAAATGGCACAATGGTATAAACAAGACCAAAGATATGCATAGATACGGCGAAGGTCGCCACACGTGTCACCTAGATTTAAAAAGGTTAGCGAGTCCCAACCTTAGCAGACATCTTTCGCTGACAACTACCGTACGTCACACAACTTGAAGGGTATCGAGCAGAAGGGTTAGTCATTTCAGAGAAGCCCAATGAATATTCTGATATATGATAAGATTGAGTTCAGACATTAGAGCAGAAGACAGAAGAGATGGAAAGCCCTTTGCGCAGAAACGCTGGCCTAATGGCGTCTCGTGCGTGTTAGACAGACGGATCGTCCCGACGCAGAAGTCGATGAAAGTGGTTATCAACTCAACCACCTGTAAAGCACCGTCCCCGAATAACCGGATGAAAGTTTGCTGGCACATCGCAATACATGGTCGGTGGCCGGATGGATCGAGAGTTCGACAAGAGCCATTTAACACCGCGACTTCAGCAGACTTTTCCTCACCGGTACAAGATCGCCACAGCGAAAACTCAACCAACGCCAATCAAGAAAGGTCCTCGTACAGAATTCCTCGGCGTGGGTCTTCGGCAGGCGGTCAGAGCTCGCCGATTCGTAGCGACACGTTCAGCTACTGTGTGTAAAGGGCATGGCCCAATGCTGGTTCCTAGTTATAATGAAAAATGGTCTCTTCGCATTGAAGAGGATAACTCCGCAACGCCGCAAGGCGGGCAATTTGTGTGTTGGCAGGAAAATCGACAGAGCATTGCTCTCGATGGAAGCACCTAAACATGCCCAGCAAATTGTCCCCAGAGTCCGTGATTAACGCCAGAAGTCTAAGGCGAGATCGTCAACACCTTCTATCAGGTCTGTGTGTCCAACAGCAATGCACACGAATCGGTTAGACAATATGATCGCCTGAGGCGATAAACTCGATCGGTTGGCGCGCAGCTCGTAAGATGATAAGGATGCCCCCGGCGCATAATGGTATTTTCTCGCATACCGACACAAGCGACAGATCCCGTCCCGCATCAGATATCGTGATACATTGTCCAGAATTACCGTGAGGAGCAACACCATATAATACGCCGGTCCTCCGGAACATAAGAGACGGGCAACTATGGCGGTTGGCGAAATTGGTCCTCACGTCGGTTCGATAGTAAATTCTCGTTGACCTCCCGGCTTTAACATCCGTAATCTGGTTAATTTTGGGGTGATTGTCACCAAACACGGGCGCATGTATTCACCTTATTAATCAGCAGGTCATAGTATTTATAAATGACACTTGTGATTTGAAAAATGTATAGGAACAGAATATATTTGATATATGTTACAGATTTCTAGAGAGAGAAAAAGGTAACGACATAGGTAACAGATTTTAATAACTGATACTGTCTTTGAGGCTTAGATATGTGTGTATATATGGAATCTGATCTCATAAAAGGATAGTATGAGAAAGTCACTTAATTTAGTTTGATACTAGTTTAAGATTATAATAGATGCTAAGTTACATGACATAGAACAAAAGTCAGAAATGGAGAGTAAGAATGACTGATGTCTATACTTATTAGATACAAAGAATAATATATAGATCAACGTTCAAGAAGTAAAACATGTTAAATGCAGAGGGCTAAAACACTTTAACTGCCTTGTATAGAATTTAAGACCAAATTTTTGAAGGTGGAGAGTTGGTAACAAAATGCATGGTATGTTGCATGAGACAAATGCATCTGAACACATCTGGTAAAAGCAGAGTCCACATATATGAATACCACACATGCATTTATGGGCCCCTCGTGCTCATGGACCGAGTCCCAACCCACCTCACACCAGAACGCTACGGTGAATGTACTGGGGCCACCGTGTGGAACACCATGATCAACCTGGTTAACCTCCAATTTTATTTATCAAAAACTTGATTTTCCTTTTTCTTTTCCTTCGGTGGGCTGGCGATTTCAAGTTTATTAATTCACGCATACTATCGCTTTTTCAACATTTTCGCAAGACCAGATCTGCGGATTGCGTTCAATCGAATACCATTTTGGGACTTTCAACTTGGTGGATCAATCTCGAACTGTTCCACCAAAATATGTATTTGACTACGGACTATTTACACCGCAATTTCACCCAATAAATAAATATTTCATCATACATATCATCATGACTGTCCCCATTTTTTCCCGAAGTTCACTTACCCATTCACCACCCACCGTGACAATCATACCCCGCGACCAACAACTCTAACCTGACGCATGCAGATCGCGGCAGACGAACACGATGCCATCGCATTTTATTACATGTAATGAACGAGCGGTACTTTATTAATAACATTCAGCAACCCATGATTAATTATAATTATATATATTATTCAATTTCAAACCATGGTTATCAACATCAAATATAGCATCACATAAGATCGATAAAGAATCGATGTTATTCAACGCTAATAATATATCGTTTACAAACTTTGATCATTCCAAGAGGGCAATTTCACCTACCTTGCAAAACATGGAACTAATCAGTTCAACTCATTATCATCGATCGAATAACGATATGACTTCTAAACCTTCGTTTGTTCAAACTGGAACTCACAATGCGACTTCAGAAACTAAATATGAATCAATTTCTGAACCCATACTGGAACTAATGGAGCATATTTCTCGCACCCTGGGCAACTCCTACCATTATATAACCCATGGCAAACAAAGTGAGAAATGATCCTACCTTTGAACGACGAACTCACTTCGCCATCACGTCATCGTCGCGTGCACCACCGAATCTTTCGGACTGTCGACCGACATCACAAAGCCTGAAATCTTCCTTTCCCTTTCCTCCTTTCTCCTTTTCCTTTTCTCTACGAATCATGGTTTCTTCTTTTTTTCTTCTTTCTTTCCTCGCTTCTTTCATCCATTTTCTTCATTTTCTTCTCATCAATGTTTTCCATTTAACGGCCATTAACCGGTATCGCGGAAAATTCTCTCCACTTCAGTGCCCTCATGCGCCATCAATTTTCCATTTTTATTCTTTATTTCATTATTTCCTTTTATGATTATCATCAACTACATGGCCCAGCGAGCCATGGATTCATTTCCACACATGGCGAACGCAGTCATTCTTCAAGCCACCAGTGTCATTCTTCAAAGCAGCTGGCCTCCCTTAACCTTCTAAGGTGTCATCCTGGCCACCCATCGCTCAAAACCTGGAATCTCGACTACCTTGAATCCAACGAAATTCCCGACATGGTAGCTAAATCTCGCGAGACTACTAACTGAGAAGCTCAGTTATCATCCGAATTCAGTGAAACATTTCGGTTTTTCATCAAATTATTTTACCCTTATCCAAACTCATGATTTTCTGGTTTCACAACCAGCTCTTCCATTAGCTTGATCAGATGCTCTTCACTATCCCGAATTTATCAATAATGACTGATTTGTCCGCGATGCTTTTTATTCCAAACCCTAAACATACGAGTTTAAATGCTATTAATGATTAATAGGATAATTTGTGCTCACAAGCTCTTGCTCAATGTGTGTGTTAATGATGTGTTTTTTACATTTATCAAACTAAAGGTAAAAGTCAAATAATAATAATAATACACAACAATTAATATAAACAGGTCGAATAAAATTTAACTTTATCTAATTAATAATCGTGTAACGATACATAGCTCTTTATTAATTTTGTAATTTAAAGTAATATAAATATAAACTAATTCATCAATATTTTAATACAAATGATATATAATAGGTTATCTCTAGGTTAAATATTAATTAAGATGATAACTAAACCGTCAAATTGTATATATGGATTGATACTAATATAACTTGTTTACAAATATTATAATATTATATCATGAATTTGACCTAAAACACCTGGGAACTGGAGTCAAACATAAATTTTGACCTACACGCAGGTCGAATTCCAGGTCGGATGTATCAAAATTTACTGTGGCTTTTAGACATTAAGTGTAAAAAGAAAAATATTCCTCAAATAGAAAAGGTTTATAAATATTCATGAATCTGGTGGTAAGAGTTTTATATGAGTGATCTAAAAGTGTCTCTTAAGGAGACAACTTCTACATTGAAAATATTCTTTCTCTAATTTTCAAATTTTTTAATGTAAGCTGAAAGTATTTTTTGAAGATATACCTTCGAAATTTTGAAATTTTTAACTAAGACTTAAAGACACTTTATAATTTGAAAATTTAATCTAGACTAAAAGTAAGCCCTTCAAGGGACACCTTCTAAATTATTCAATAAAAGAAATGAAATTGCTCTTAAAGAAACACCTTGATAATTTAAAAAATTTTGAATTTATATTAAAAGTGTCTTTAGAAGAAATACTTTCTTAAAATTCGAAAAACCATTGTTGAATTGTTATACTGGAAGTTTTCAAAAGGAATCCTAAAGTCTGCAAAAGAAAAGATTTTTTGAAGTGACACCTTTTAAATAGCTTTTGTCTCAATTTTTTTACCATAAAAACTCACTTTTCAATTATCTGTTATCACTGCTTTTTGGTAATTAAAACTATATTATACTTTGCATTAGTTTTCAAACCACACTTTCTAAAGTTTTTTTTTTAAATTTTATTATTATTTTTCAGAAACATCCCTCATTTACTTGCCCAAGATTTTAGCAAGGTGATCCACCATTCTTAAAAAACCATCTTAGCCTCTGATGTATCCTGATCGATTCACTTTGACATGATATGTTCCTTGGCCTAAAAAAATAAGAAAAAAACCCTACAATTTGATACAGTTTAAAAATATTAGTTAAGGAGTGAGTCTTGAGTAGTAGCCCCATCCTCACATTATAAGCCCATCAAGACGTGTTTTCCACTTCCATTCACAACAATTATAATTTAAGACCACAATCCAATGTTGTAAGAGTATATTTGACCTGTCTTAATTTATTAATTCCACTCTTACTTTATTTAATTTTATAGGAAACACTTATCATCAATATCACTGTGGGAGTTATTGTGCAACAATAGTGAATTAAACTAGATAACGATGAAGTTAATTGTATTTAAGTTTAATAAAGATTATATGAAAATTTATTCTTCTTTTTTTAAAAAAAGATGTCTATTTTTTTATTTTTATTTTGAAGTCCAATGCCACAGCTGTTTTTCATTTATTGGTATTAATAAAGAAGTTCTTTACACTCTGCAGAGTGCAGATGCAAGGGCTCCACAAATAAATTAAGAATGATATTCTGTGTAAAGGATGTTGACGATTTTGCTGTTTTGTTAATAAAAATGAAAATACTAAAATAACAGATTTCAGTAATTATCACTAAACCAATGCTTTTTGAATTTGATGATGCCTTTTCAACTGGAATTGAGTCGAGCTGTAGGGTCGGCCAATGACCATTGTTAGCCAGCCGGGATGCGCTTTGATCAATCCGTCTGGTCAGGTATGACTGCTGCAATCGCGATCCGGTGCTCGACATAGCACTCCTCCTCAAAACACAAAGGAAGAAGGTGGGCGGGCTTCTCGCCTGTGCTGGTCCGGTCTTAAGCCGCTTTCTTTCTCGAGAGTAGTGAGAGACCGCTAGGATCGCTTTTATATAAAGTAATGTAATGTTTTTGATCGTATCTTCACCGATGTAAGGACCTTGTATTTATAAGATGGTTCTTCCAATGTACTAAGAAGTAGATTCATTCCCATCGGATGTGATATTTCTTATTATAATCCGTGATCGGATTCGCATGCGAGAGGAGGAAAGACAGAGTTGTTTATTTGGATAATCTTCCTTCCTTATTGGGAAAGATTACCGACTTATGATAAACATGCATATTATTAAGGGATCTATTCTATTTTTCACTGTGGTATCATGTTTACTGGGCTGCTTTCTGACACCTCTTTCCGGTCGGCCCGGCAAAGCACAATGCCAGGCTACTTTGAGTGCCCTATCAGCAAACCTCTCGAATTCGAACCGACGGGCCTTCGCGCCATCATCGCTTTCTTTGGGCTGTGGGCTTGCGAACCTTATTTTTCAAACCCTATCAAATTCAATAATACTCTTGAAGTAAATATGATGTTGGCCCCTCTAAAGAACTGCTTTGTGAAAGACAATATCCATTTAAAGCAACTTTTTATGCTTTTGTTTAAAATGATCCTCTATACCACATAAAAGAGATAATTATTTAAAAATTAATTAATTTAGAAATCAGAAGAAACTACGATTTTATTTTGAATTTAAAGTCTAGTTTGTAGAATTGAGGCTTTAATTAAAAAATAAAACCACAGTTTTTAACTATGACTTTAATATTAAAAAAAAAACCATAATTTCTAAATGCGTCTTCTAATCCTGTATTAAAAATTTTAAAAAATTGGAAATATCTTTCCATAACATCAAAGGGCTATATTGAACAATAATTTAAAAAATAATCTAAAATTATTATTTGAATAAAAAGCTCACCTTCAAGCCATTTTCTAGCCCCCATTAAGTAAGTCCAACATTTGTTCTACAGAAATTTTTGAATGTTCCTCATACGTGAACTGCCTTTCCCCCTGCTTTTTTTCCCCAGACCTTTTAGCAATGTCTAAAATATTCATATTTTATGATCAGAACCTCCAGAATTGCCCCACATGAACCATGGTATTTTATTGATGCTTTCAACTTTACCCATGTGGTTCAAAAAGCTTTTAAATTCTCCAACTCCATCTCCACTTCCATCCATTTTTTCATGCCACAAAAAATAAAGATTGCTACCACTTGAGTTATAAATACAAAAAGGAATAATAAAATTATCAATATTTGTAATTTTAGTATGAAAGAAATTAAAATATGAATATAATAATTACACATGAATTATAAAGGTGGTGGAATTTTGAATAAAATTAAATGAACGATGATAAATCATTATGGCTTCCTTTGTAAAAGCTAATTTTACATGATTAAATTAAGATCATCTTCACAAACCATCACATGTAGACTAATTAATGTTGTTCACAGATTCTTTGTTCCTAGTTAATATACTTCCCTAAAATATGGTTATTTTAGGAGGCTTACTTGTGTGGGACTCAATATTAAATTGAAGGAGGAGTTGCAGAGAATGGAGGAAATGGATGAGGAGAGAATGTACGTATATTGATGGCAGATAATTACAAAATTAATATAATTAATTTTAGATGAGTTTTGGGGATTACTTGAGAGGGTGTGTTTGGGGTGATACTTTTTAGGTGCCTCTTTAATAATCCATAACCAAATGCTTTTGTACATTTAAATTCTTCTATCAATGCCCACCTGCTTTATCAATCTAAAGTAGAAATAATATCATCACTGTCATTGATAATAGTAATAATATGAATAAAACTGTAAATTACATTATGAAATTTAAATCCATATTTGTGCTTTCTTGAATTTCATATTGAATTTTTTAAATCGTCTTAATATTCTAAACATATTTTTCGTTAACAAAAATTGACAATTGATCATCCACTTTATATGTTAGTAGTTTAATAAACATAGATTTTGTATAAAACATTATTAGTTTTATTGTTTTTTTTTTTCGATATTTTTGAGTTATTATATTGAAAAATTATATAAAATATTTTGCATGAATTTTAATAAATTTAATTAAAATAAATGTATTGATTTGGATACACTTTGATTTCTTGCAATCTTTCAAAAAATAAATATATATAAACTATTTTTTCTGCCTTTGTAATTGTTAATTTTAAAAGAAAATTTTGCAATATTTGCCTATTAAATAAAAGGACAAAATAATAGAGTCACTTTTTTATGTTTAATTTTTTAATAAAGCTTTTAATTTTGTAGGTGGAGCGGAGTTTATATATTGTTGAGTTGGGTACAGGTTAATTTTGCTTTTAATTTACTTAAAAATTAACCTTAAAAAAAATAATAGGAACTAGCACGAATACATCTTTATTTGTTACAAAATTTTAAATTATGTCATGTATCAAAATTGATTATGTATATTATAGATATTTAAATATGGAATGGATCGAATCTAAGACAGCTGGTAGAGAGGTTTATAAAGACAGGTCCTGCAAAGAGGAAAAGCAGCCATTATAGCCTGCTTTACACTACACATGACAGATTAATAATTAGAATCCATGGGAGGAAGGAATAACATTCCAAGGGCAAAGATATTTGTGTTGTTTGAAGCGGGTACCTGAATGCTAATTGCTGTGCCTCTCAATTATAACATCCCAAGTTAATATTTGTAAGACATCAAAGAAAATTACTATAATAAAATTATCGTGGCAAAGTTCTCACGCCCGTAATCACTTAGTTACCTCTATAGATTCTACAATCATCCTTTCTGCCTTTTTATAATATTATAATGACTGTTTAATCAATAAAAGAAATTGCTCTTCATGTGTTTTTGTAAGCTTTGTTTAGAATTTAAGATGTGAAAGAAAAAAGAGAAAGTTGAAGGAAAAAAATTTAAAGAAAGTGCATTATAGAAAATTTAATAAATTAATTCTATATATTTATTCAAATTCATTTTATATATATATGGATTAAATTTTTTAAAATATGTATAATTTTGAAAAATCTTAATTATATTTTATTTTTTTAATATATATATATATTTTTAATGTTTAAGTCGAAATAGAGTCTAAATTTTTCTTTTAATTTTCTTTAAGTCCTGTTCATCCAAAATAAGAAGATAAAGCAAATGGAAACAAGGAGACTGAGGTGGTCCGTGAGAGAGTAATTTTAAAAACAATATAAAATGATTTTATTTAATTTGCTAGAGAAATGAAGATTGAGAATCATTGAACTCAATTCAGAATATCAATTTTTAAAGCCTGAGAAATAGCAAATTATAATTTATTAATTCAAGAAAAATATAAGCTAAAGAAGTGAGGGTCTTGAGGAGTGAGCCGTGTCCTCGATAATATAAAAGGTGTGTCAATCAAGTGATTCATTCACAAAGGTGGGTCTAAAAAATGATAAGAAAAGAGAAGAGTAGAACAATTTTATAATAATACCTAAATCTATACTAGTTATAAAAGTACCATTTGTTTTACATTTTTTAATTCCAAAACCATCTTTTGTAACATTGTTTTTCTCTAAACCATCTTATTTTATATTTCTAATCAATTATAGATAACAAGATTTTGTTTACTTGTAATTGATTGCATGTTCTTTTTTTTAATCAATTATAAGTGTATTTACCTTGATTAATGGTATCGAAACGTTAAAAAAATCTATTTATTTTTACTTACCTATTATATTCTATATTAATCGTGTCTTAGTTGAATTCTTTTTATTTCTTTCTTTTTCATATCTTTTATGTGTAATAATAATTAGTATGCATCTAAACCCAAGGGTCTCGTTGCATCAATCATTAAGCTACTTAAAAACTGTGGATACCTATTATCCCATTACTTCATTAATCGTGTGTAAAACCCAGAAAAATTAAAAATTGTGCAAATAGTAAATAATATTAAGAATAATAAATTATTATAATGGTTTAGGGAAGCTCTAGAAAATTCTCTAAGATCTTTAATGACAAAACGCATTATGCCGTTAAATTCGTCTCGTGAAATCTAATAACCCAAAAAAGTTTCTTCGAATTCTGAGACAATCGAAAGTACTTCACTTTTCATTGGGTGATAGTTACCGCACAGATTTCGTGGAACGAGATTTTACCCAAATCTCTCGAAGCCTAAAATGGTTTTGGCTAAGTTCATTTAAATAAAGTGAATTGAAGAAATAATTGTTTCGAGTATATTGAAATCTCACGAAATAATATGGAATCACGTATCCAAAATAATAATAATACAATATAATAATAATAATACAAAAATGCATGATAAAACCAAAACAAAAGAAACGTGAAGAAGCGCTTCGTGTAGAGAGAGAGAGATTGATTTTTTTCTTCTTTTCGCTTTTTTTAGAGATCACTGGAATCGGATCTTTTAGAATTTCATCAGTAAGATAAAAGTTTCATCCACAGATTGCGAGCTGCGCGCCGTATTATTCAAAATCTTAAAGTTTTGTCAAACTCTATGAGGTAGAGAATTTTTCTATTTGTGCGCTTAAACAGCGGTCGCTTAATGCTGATTACGAGGTCAGAATGCATTGTGTAAATTTCAGCCTTCCACTCGACTGAGTGTAAGGATTGGGATCGTTCTGACAGTCAAAGCACTCGGATCATGGAACAATTTCGTTAATTTTCGGATCAGTAAATGATAGTCTCACCAGCTTGCAGATCGTTTCGGGCAGTTTCGAATTAAGTTGGTTATTTTGATCCAAAGATCACTAAGTTCTCGGTTTTGTGGTGGCTTGGTGGTCCATAATTTTGATTCGAACCGTAAGGACCAAGAGATGCCCCATTATGTGGGTCCGAGATTTAAACAGCAGTGTTATGTTTTTATGAATAACATGCAGTGTGTGAGAATTATGTTGATGCATGCTAATTGATGTTTTAACGTGGTAACAGCATCGTAAATTATATGCAAATTATAGTAATTGTCCATGGCGTATTAATGTCGCGTAGCACTCATATACATGCTGTACATAAGAGAATGATCGTATCGCATTTCATATGCACGGTCGCATCGCGCCTAGTCGGAAGTGCGGTGCATGGTACTATTATTCACCATTTGTGAACAATGAGTGTGAGTTTGAAATGGGACAACGTCCAAAATCGAGGGACTCTCACAGCAAAATAATAATAAGAATAAATCACGTGTGTTCAGTGAAGAAAGACGGGTAGATCCCCCCAGGTGGAAAGACCCAAATTTTATCTTTGAATATATGGATCAGTGACAAAGCTCGAAGGTCGGAAGACGCTATGAAGCCTCTCATAATATAACTCCAGAAATTCGCAAACCAAATAAACACACGGATTTGATAAAATTAAAATCTGAGGGTTGTCAATGGTTTATCATCAAGTTAAATACCAATGGTCAGGTTCACACTTGGCAATTTCAGGTGTGGGTGAGTCGGTTGGGACTTAGGTTGTGAGCATGAGTGGTCGTATCTCATGCATGATACAGAACACCTATATATGATTGCATTATTTATATGTATCATGGTTTGATGTTTTATGCACGCTATCACATGCATTTAATGAGCAGCCCTGAGAGGAGAATTTTTCATCAGTATTGTCACCCTGTCATGTGAACTCTTCAGCATGGCGGTACAAGAAGACGCACGCCCGACGAGGTCGTGATTATGAAAAGGTCGACATAGCGAACATATGTAAAAGAATTATAATTAATTCTTTCGGAATGCCAGTAAATAATGGCATGTAATCAGGGTAAGAGGGCCGTGATCAGACTCTTATGGACTGTCATTAACTCGCGAATTTTCGTTTGATCAAACGAATTATTTCTATACGATCGATTTGCGCGTGTCAGTAAACTATAATAACGCTATTTAATATATGTTCGTGATAAGAGTGTTGAAATAAACTTATGGATTACTGATACAGTTGTTGCAGAGCTCTTAACAAAGGAGACTTCGCCCGATTTTTTTAGAAATATGGATCCCGGAGCAATAGATTACAAACGCCGTGGTATCGGTAACCCGAAATCACAGAATTTCACGTGTTGACGTTGTCACTGCACTCCCTGATTCGGGGGTGTCAAGCAACATGGTATCAGACAGAAGATATCATCACCTGGGCTCGGCGGAAGGGCCAGCCATGGCTGGCCGGCGTGAAATTGATACCAACGCCATAGCTTGCTATCGAGCCAGGTACACGAATACCTAGGAAGTTCATGAGACCGGCGACCATCGCATGCATGATGTGTTTCATGTTGTGTCCGGATATGTGTTCCATGTTCGTGATTGTGTGATTGTGTGTTACACATTGCGTGGAAAACGTTTACAAATTGCGCGGAAAGACATATACACGGTATGATGTATATGGGAATTGTGATTGCGTGGTTATTGTGCGGGAAAATTCTATGCATGGCATAATGTATATAGGAAAACGTGGAATGTTAAGGTTAGGAACTAACTTAGTCTGTGAAAATGAAATGAACCTGAAGTGTTGAATTTTATTGAAGAATAAAAAGTAGAGTGGTTGGCAAGTGAAGGACCACTTAGGTGATTAAATGGTGGCCAATCAAGGTTGTCAAGTCTATTAGTAATTAGCATGTGCATTATTAGTTAGATCCAAAAAGAACGACAGGTTTATCGCCATCGATATATGTAGATATGTCGAGGCCGAGGACACAGAGGTTTGCCCACGAGGTGTCAACCAGCACCACATGTTTATATGACCACGCCTGACTAAATGCTAATGTAATTACAATTGCACAGACTAGTGCAGTCAGTAGTCGGAGCCCGGCAATCTTTGTGTTATCACATCATCCTCCACGTCACGTGAACTACAGGCACCATTGTCTGAATGGTATTAGAGTAGCGGTCGAGGCTATATTTACCCATGCGTTAGATCGTGCCAAATATGCCTGTGCTAGAGGATGAGTCCTAAGTGTGGTGGAACTGGTTAAGACCTCTATACTTAAAGGCAATGACTTCGGCAGTCTCACGGGTTTTTATGATAAGAATCTTCCGCCAAGGCCCAAGAGTTCCTAAAGTTGAAGCAGAGAACAGTTTCATGCGATAGATACGCTTGATTCACCGAAGGACACGCTTTGCATGATTATGCGGTCACAGACACGCTGGTCGATTTGAGAATGATCTGGTCAGTCCATCGGGCGACGTGGCCCGCTGATAGACAGGCGGACTCTATGGTCGGGACAGCCACAATATAGAGATGAGACGCACGTATGGTCGGGACGCAGTGCCGTAAGAAAAGGATCGAGACCAATGGCACCTAAGTCTCATTCAAATTCGATTGACGGTGTCCGAACCAAAACCCCGACGCCTATTTAATTTTTCATTTTACATTTTATTTTTTAAAAGTGTCGCGATCCTTAATCCCTACCCGACCATCAATGTACATCTGAACCGATTCCCGCCATCTCGAATGCTTATTTATCTTATTAAAACGCTTAATTAATTTGTTTAGTCATGGTTAAGCTTTCAGCTGCTAAAGTAACACAATCATTTACAAATTTAAAATGAACTTGAGGCCCATAAACATTAACAAAATATATTTTTATGTATGAGTTAGCATTCTATGCCCTTTCAAAATGATAGGTGCCAAAATCAAAAGTTCAGGGTTTAACCCTTTTGTTTTACAGCACTGTCCAAAAGAGATGATATGCAAATGATTCGAGTATATACTTTATACGCCTGCGTGACTTTTCAAGACTCGCACAGACGATTCGTCTCCCTTCTTGTCTACTAAACCCGCGCATAGATAAACTATACGCCAAGAGACGCGTTTAGTGGTCTTGATACAGTTCTATTTAATAAACGACAAATTTAGTATGCGAATAAATATTAACCATGCTTATTAATTCAATATATATCATGCTCATATTTTATTTTCGTGATGCTTTCAATTTCTAAATCATTTACCAAATCACATCATATACAATTTCACGTAATAATTCATCACAATTCAATCCATGACGGGCAGTTATACATAGAAATCCCCATTTATACTTCGCCGCCATCGCTGGTTGGCTTCACCCTTGACTGTTTAATTCACGTCACGATCCGCTTACAACTCCGCCTTATTATCATCTCTGCGAATGTGCTTACACGATTTAACACCTGGCCTTCCCATCGCACTTTGGCGCTTCTTGGTGCACTCCATTACGTATCAATTTGAATGCCATGCATCTGATGGGATGTCACTGGTGCATCCTGCCTGGCGGATATTCTTTTTCAATGCCATACGCCCATCATGACTGATGCCGATTAGCATCCCGCACGGGCTTTTGATGATTATTTACCTCGGGGTGCCTTCTCGGGGTTGATGCCATTGCAGAACCTCCGTCGCTTCATTCTCGTGATATCATTCATTTCATTCAGTTTTCAAATACCACATTTCAATTCATATTCACTTTCAGATCGCCTTTTCAAAGTTATACTCAATCTATGTACTCATTTCATATACTCATTCAATATTGGCTCATTCATATACTATTCACGTAATGACTTAATATTTACTGGTAACTACCAAAAAATACTTGAAATGAGAATAGAGTCGGTAATGAATATGCAATAATATGAAACGAGGAATAGAAGTCGGTAGAACAAACCCAAAAAGCTTTGCACTTTGATTCCAATCCTTAACCAACTGCAACAGCTTTTCCTTCGCTTCTGCCCCTATTCCAAACCATTAAATAACAATATACACCTGGTAATATAGTTTGGTTAGACTTGATTTTTGAGTTTAATATGATTCAAATTGGACAAGATATATATAGATGGATTCATGACTATGGCTTTCCACAGTCCAAGAATACCTAACTGCAGTTTGACGTAAGGAGTTACGACCTTCCAAGCTGGAGGCGCCATACGCACAACTCGAATCGACTAGCTGACCTCGAGACCTCTACGAGCCTCGATCTGTCACCTTGATCAAACATATTCTATCCTCCTCGTGCATACGACCATTCTCGACTAAACGCGGGCTTTCCATAGAGTCCAAGAACACCCGAACTCCGAGTTCTGGACGAAGCGAAAGATACACACCTCCTGCCGGAGGTCGCCACAGAGGTCAACCCGCACGAGCCGACCCCAACCGACGAACGGGCTTCCTCAAAGTCGATATAATAACACCTTTGGCTTCACATCCAATATACCTGCGATTATGAATGTATTCTTGACTCCAATGGGTCGACAGTCCAAGAACACCCAAATCGGAGTTCAACGTAAATGATATATACGACCTTCCTATGTTGGCGTCATGCTGCAATACCCTGGACGGGAGTTCATCTTGACCAATGAAACAGACCGGTTTATTTGAAATTAATCTACCAATTCCAGTTCGACATCTGTAATATCTTCCAGACATTGACGGATTCTCGACCAACGCTTCCATGTAGCCCGGGCACCAACTTATTCGACGAAGGCGCATGACTGCCGGAGGCCATGCAGCTACCTTTACGAGTCGATCCGAACCAGAGTTCAGACTGGCTGAATTAACTCACCAACACCTCGTTACTGACATCTAATATCTCCCAGATGATGATTCTGACTGCACGTATTTATAGAATTCCAAGAATATCTTAATTTGAGCTCTCCCGCACTTAAAAGCCACACTTCTTTGCAAAATGGAGTAGCCACGGCAGTCATTTGATGAGCCGACTGAATCGACGAACAGACTGCCGACGGTACTCGTCTTAACACCTGGTCTGACATCTAACATCTTCATCAAAGAGGCAATTACTTTGACTAATGTGATTTCGGTGTTCAAGAACACTTAACTCAGTCAGACGGGTGTTTACGACCTTCCAAAGTCGAGGTCACGCAGCCGCCTCATTATCGACTGAATCGACAAAGTTCGAGACCGGCCGACGGCAGAAATTCAGTCTAACAACTTCGGTCCACATCTAATATCTTCAGGACACGGACGGATTCTGACCACCCGCTTTCCATAAGAGTCCAACACTCCAAATCAGCTCAGACGGTTAGCGACCTTCCGTTCTGGCGTCACGCAGCCACTTAACGAGACCGACCTTAATCGACGAGGCGACTGGTCGGGACGAGTTCGGCCTAACGCCTCATTCGAGATTCCACGATCTCTCAGAGAGCGACGATCTTCTGACCAACGCTCTCCTGACAGTTCGCCAACACTAATCCAGCTCGCATCGCAAGCTGCACGACCGCTCGGAGGCCACACAGCTTCGCTTTTGACGAGACCGACCTTAATCGACGAACAAGATCGGGGTCGATTGTTCTCAGCCTAAAGGTGACGAGCTGAGCTCTTCGATTGTTTGCTCTACATGACTTTGTTACTCTGCGGACATGATCAGTTGATTCTCAAGACGAGCTGGTTCTTCTGCGACGGCGTCACCACCATTATTTGACGACTCCTAAGGTCAATCTCTTCAATCATTTGACTGTTTGCAGTGAAAAGACTGGTTAATTTGGCCTATATGCATCCGAATCTGGAATTCAAAGTCTTAACATCAAGCTCCACATGACGCCACACTTCCAATGGCACTTACTTCCAATTCCCTTTATTTCTACCAAAACCTTTCATATCCATTAGTTGACCCGAATTTTTGCTAGAACTGGAATCGGAATTGATTGCTAGCCGAATTTCGTAGTGCCACTATGGAACTTACTTCTACGCAGCCCAAATCGAGATTCAAAGTTTCAACATCAAGTTCATTGATGTGGCTACAACTACCAGAAGGACTCACTACCCGATTCTTCTTATTTACCAAAAATTCAGCTCTAAGGTCCGGCTAATGAGCACTATCATAACTGTGCGTGCCAGTAGAAACCACCAAAGAGGGGAAGACCTACCTCTTGAGTCATTAAACTCCCGATTCCTAGCCTCTACTTGCGCCTCTTGTCACGAGTAGTGACTTCCTCTGCTCGCACCTATGGCCCGATCGTTGGGGAATCTAGAGAGGCTGAGGAGCTTCCTAATTCCTAAAATACCTCCATTTTTTCTTTCCTTCGTTGACTTAAACTGTATTTTAAAAAGGAGGAAACTTCCCTCCCACTCCCTTCCTACATGCCACACGCCCTTCCTTTGATTTTTTTCTTTCTTTTTCATTTTTTATATTTAGGTCCAATTTCTATTATTATTTTTTCATTAAGTCTCCATTTCACTAGACATATAAACTTATTGTTAATCAATCTCTAGTCCCTATTTTTC
Organism: Tetrastigma voinierianum; assembly: GCA_016808115.1. Classification (NCBI taxonomy): domain Eukaryota; kingdom Viridiplantae; phylum Streptophyta; class Magnoliopsida; order Vitales; family Vitaceae; genus Tetrastigma; species Tetrastigma voinierianum. The sequence continues at coordinate 196,813 of JAEQBH010006919.1, read as the reverse complement.
ACTTCATATTTTCTTTTTCACTGGGTTTATTTTATCTAATAATCATTTAATCAATATTCAATTAACAATTCCTAAAATAAATGGTTGCTCAATTATACTTTAATATATAATAATTTATTATAAAAATCTATATATTTTTTTTATGCTAAATCAACTTTGAGTTTAAAAGAGACAGAGGACTTTTTTTTGTCTAATAGTTTTTTCCTGGTATTGTGGCCAATAGAGTTTTATGACATGCTTCATTGCCATCAACCTAGACATAAGCGCATCATCACAAAGGCGAAAGATACCTGGCACCTTCTGGTGGGTATGACCCGGGCTAGAGTATGGGTCGAGGTCGGCCAGGCCCACAAAAGCCGACTTCGGGGACCCAGGTGTCACGCCGCAACAGAGAGTCACGTGAGAGGTTTTGGTTATGTGGCAGGTATACTTACTCCGCACTGTGGTTTAAATTAGATGCATCATACTCCATCATATCAGATCTCAGGTGATGGGTCTGGGCTCGAGGTCGAGGCGGCCAAAAGCCATGTGACGTAAAATCTCCCAGGATCGGCGCCGGCAGTCGATAGATGTCGATCGCGAGTCGACCTTTGCGGATCTTCTGCCATGTTTCACCTTCTCGAGTGATAGATATCTATGGATGTCATTCTCGCATGATCGTCACTGCACAATCGAGTCACCACGACGCCGTGATAGTATGAGGATTACTGCCTACACATCAGACGATATCCGTGTGACTTTTCAAGGGGCGAAGCATGATGCTTTACCCTAAACCGTACGATAAATGGAGGGATACTGATGGGTTGGCTAGCGTTTTACTCCTGGGAGGATGAGGAGACGGGATTTGAGTCTATCTCGTGGTTTAAGAGTATGAGGAAGTTTTTCCCGATAAGCTAATGGATTTACCCTCTGCACATAAGGATGTAGACTGTATTGAGTTGGCACCTCGTACGCCACCTATTTCTCTCGAATTTCATGAATGGCACTCGCCGAGTTACAAGAACTCAAGGTCCGTGATACAAGAGCCGCTGACAAGAGTTTTATTAAACCGAACACTTCACCTCGGGAGCGCCCCGCCTGGCTACTAGGAAAGAGGTCAAAATTTGAGTGGAATGACCTGAGTGAGAAGGCAGGCATTCCAGAATTGAAAAGGAGGCTACTACAAATTATTCCGAGAAGTCCTTGGAACAGTAATGTAGGTACATGGTAAAATCGTACTTCTAGGATGGATCGGGATGTGTCTTGATGCGCCCCGGGAGGGTTATGGCTACGGTTCCGTATAAAGATAATCATGAGCGTAATTACCCTACACATGATCTCGTGAGTTACGGCCATAGTTCGCCTTTAAAGATTCTGCCACTATCTCGTATGCAGAGCAGCTGAGGTGTTTTCTATCACAAGAGTCCGAGGAGGCCCTTAAGGCTGGGGGACCTCAACATAAGGCAAAGCAGACAGATGGAGGACTGAGACAGGATTTCACTTTCAGATAACATCCCGTAAGGCAAATGTAAGTATTGGCGCGCCTAATCTGGAGGTCACGGAGTACCGCAAGATAGCTTCGTGAGGGCGTGGTGTTCGAGATCAGGATAGTCAGCCTTCCGCGTATACGATCGCTCGGGAGTGCTAGGGAGTTTAGTAAGAAGCCACGCCATCCTTTACCGAAAGGTGGTGATTGAAAGCCTGTGGACAGACGCGCAGGATATCGCCCCATCGAATCAGCACATAGGTACTGCCATGGGCAATGGGCCATCAACACATATGTATCTTCTAGATAGGATTGGTCGGTTCCCAATGATTCTGGATTTGAGAGAGAGGAGATCCTCAGGGAGTTCCACTCCTCTCGTTTTGTTGTGACCCAGCAGATCGTAAGATGTAGCGTAGATCTTCGTCGCCGTGATATCGGGAGTGGATGAAGCTTATTATCGTTAGAGATTTTGTTCGACGGTGTCTCACGTGTTAGCAGGTAAAGGTTGAGCATCAGAAGCTAACAGGGCTACTCCAACCATTAGAAGTAGCCGAGTGGAAGTGAGAACATGTCACGATGAATTTTGTGACCCACTTTCCACGGACACAGCAGAGGCATGGAGTCAGATGGGTTATAAAGACCTGGGCCACTGTTTCAAGACACTTCTAGCTGCGTATGATCTTCAATCGAGGAATTATGACTATTTATATATTCAGAGAGATTTTTCGCTACATGGAGGTCAAGTCTCTATCAGATCGCATGCGGATCCTGGGATGATGGCACACTCGGAAGAGTTTCCAAAAGCGCCACTGGGACACAACACTACGAAAGCACAACATTTCATCCTTAGATAGCGGTCACCGCAGAGGACCATACAGATTTAGAGGACATGCCGCTGTGCATGTGTCCTGAGATCTCGCAGCGGTGGATATTATCACCTAGTGTGGAACGCCAGCGCGACAGCGAGAATCCGATGGCACCCTATGAGGCCTTATACGAGGCCATGTCGACCAATCGAATACGAATGTAAACGAGAGTTCCATCACCGGGTCCGACCGATTAGAGACACCTGCAGAAGAGAAGGTGATCGATCTGTGCCGCCTCTTACGCCGTGAGCGTACAAAAAGAACAACGCCGATGCACAACCGCTCACCTCAGAGTTCTGAGCTATGATCAACGCCTATCGGGCGCGATGCCGCAGAGGAGGGTCGTGACGGCAAGCTTTAGGCTTAGTGCCAGGTATATCACCTTCGAGTACCTCGAGAGGGCAAGCACAGTTGATGCACGCCCGGCTCGCGCCATCACCGAGTTTTATCAGTATCCTTTGAGGTGTTCCCCACGCCTCCATTTCCTCCGAAAGAGTATACTCCAGATCCAGCTCTATGCAGTGGATCGGGATAACTATGTTGACACTGATGTAATCTTCTATGAGGACTAAAATTACCTATTTTGAGATAATGGATCAGGTTTACAAACCCAAGATCATTATATTAGTATATGCATAAAATTAACTATGATTTTATGAGGCAATCAAATGATCCAAATATACCTTATAATTTTCGACTGGTTTAGGGCATATTATGTTTAATGGAATTCTTTCTGAAATAAAACTGTAGAAACTCAGAATTTATAGAGAGCAAAGGGTAACATGTAATTACACTGAGACCTAGGTCAAAAGAAAGATAGGGGCTAAATTAGAATATAATAAATTTGATTTGTAAAAGAGAAGAACTAAGAACTGAATAAAATAGAAATCTAACTAAAAAATGGTTTGGAACTCAACATGGCCTTAAGATGAGAGTTTATCAGTAATCAAATCATCCGGCTGGGGAGAAACTGTAGAGAAGAGGAACAGAAAGTAAAAGAGAGGAAGAAGAGGCGAGGGAAGAGTGGCAGGTTACAAGAGGAACAAGAAAGTAAGACTGGGGCATGCATGGAACCATGAACTTTTGTATGAATCTCAAGTTTTTGTATGGAATCTCATGCAATGATATTAGTGGTTTGTCTAAACCTAGGCTTGCAGATCATCATAACTAAAGATTTTTTGAAAGCAGGTTGGTAAAAACCTTTAATTGTATGAAGATAAGATGGAATCATCCTTCTGAGGTCCGATCCCATGGTTTTGATCTTGAGCAACTGAGTTAGGCCAGAACAAACCTAATCTTAATCAGGTTGGTTTGTAAATGTTACACCACATTGAGTTGTTTTGGGAGAAATTCATGCAGTGATTCTTATAAAGATATGTAAATTAAAGATGAATTTGAATAGAATTTGAGGATTACAAAGATAATACAAGGGCTCAGCACTTATCATGAGTTAGTTTGGGTGGAAAAATATATACAAGAAAATATTCTACAATGAGGGCGGTGATTCGTATCAACACATGGTACCATGATTCATTGTTTGGTTTTTGACTCAATGTTCTAGTTTTGAATACAACTGGTCGCTTTCATCCGATTTGAGGATCAAGCTTAATAAACACTGAAATGAGAACTGAACATCTCAGTAGTACCTTAACTGAGATCTATGCACCAAAATTCATCTAAAGTGGCCAAGGTTCGTCAATTTGCTTCCACGGATCATAGAGTGAGTCCAATAGGATATAACTCTAGTTTCATGTCTTCATTTGGTGACTTAGTTGAGATGAACCTTGAATCTAGTCAAATGGAACATAAATTAACTGAGGTCAGCACAAAGTTGGCTTCTCTGAAAAAATGAAAGATTACAAACCTGTCCCTATAAAATCTGAAAATGACTAGCTCAATGAAAACGCCATAACTTGAGTTCGATGATCTAATCTGGAATTATCCCAATTCCTTGGCAAAGAGATCATAGAGTGGATACTACTGCATGAATGGAGGTGAACATATAGCATTCATACGGATAAGTATATGAAATCATATAATATGGACAAGAAAGTATGGAAATGAAATATAAGATGTGTTCAAGTGAAAACATAACATGATATGAAACATGAAACGAACGGAAATATGAAACATGAACAATAAATTACAAAGGTAAATTACTTGACCGCAGAATGTGACAAGAAAGCAGTTATGGAGTCTCTGAAGGACATGTGATAAAAATGATCACCCAGAATTTAAGAATGAATGAGTGGACGCCTGACTCATACACGACTGCCAAGATTTGATTCCATTGTTGCCACACATCTCCTGCTCAAAGATTCTTACCTGATTAGTAAGACATAGTCTGCTTGAAGTACTGGTGACTCTGATTAGTGCTACACCTCGTCAAGATTTATACTCCCCAGTTTGGTGCCACAATAACTTTAGTGATCAGATTGTACCTGGGTACTATTTATGTCAAGGTCCACCATTTTTATGGATTAATCAGAATAAACAAAGATATGATAAGACCTAATAAAGAACATGAGCAGAATCTGGAACATGGTAAAGTTCTAATTGAATTCTAATATACTCAGATCTGCCTTATACCCACTGTACTGCATACAATCTCAGAGTACTACTCGCACTCCCAGATCGTAAAATAAGTGTCGGTAATGTAAGTGAGGTCCAAGAAACTGGTTTGGTACTTCCATATAATGAACTGTCATGAGTACCAATGGCGCTTATACAAGGAAATGAATTAGAGAATTACGTACTCCTGATCAATACAAGACCTTGCTCTGAACTGGTGCGATAAGTTCTAAGAAAGAGTATGCTCTAATATGCTGAACAAGATCCAAATTATATAATTAGTTATAAGTCCTAGTGAGTACTCACGGTGGCCTCAGAGTAATAACCCTATTTAGAGTAAATTTCACTACATTTTTGTACATAAAATTGTTCAGTCCGCACATGTCTATATGTAAGTCTGAATACACCACAAGATTCAATATAAAGAATTGAGCCCTAATACAAGATAAGATTTGTAAGGCAAAGTATATGTCTTGAATGTTAATAATAAGATCCAAATACAAAGAATAAGTATAAGTTCCCCAGAAAATTACTATACTCTGATCTGATTAATTTCCCTTCGAGCACCCCACGATCTCCGTATAAGCTCCTAAAAGGATAAACTTAGCACTTGCTGTGTACTCCCGCATGAGTATAAGGTAGTAAATTTCCACGGTACTTTTAAATTAAATATAAGTTTGATATAAGCAATGCGTATGCCTTGGGACATTCAACAAGTAGTACTTATGAGTACTTCCTTATAAGAATAAGTTCAAGAATACCAAGAGATAATGCCCATTACATCTCCTCGTAGTGCCTACGGTACCTTCGATCAAGTGTAAACCCGTATGGTATGGCTTCCCATGGTATCGCAAGATAGTTTCCTAGAAAATCTAAGGGTGACACCCCGTGATAAGTTTAAGCTCAGACCCTACTGAGATAAGTATAAGTCCGATATATATGTCATTTGAGAAACTGACAAGATATAAACCCATGGAGATAAGTATAACATATCCTACGGAGATTGGAATAAGAATAAGTCCGCTACAAGTAAAAGCCCAACGTACCATACATAAGAAGTACCAGATAGTTTCGTAGTACGTACGGGTAATAAGCTCTGTAACTCCGATGGGAGATCCGAATAAGCATAAGTAATTTTATAAGTTAATTATATGAATGCATGGAAATTCTGATATTTGCTATTGTTTTATGCTTTAATTGTGTATATGCATAAGACATATGTTTCCCACTAAGTGTAAAGCTTAGCACGGGTTTCTAACTGCAGTAGCTGTGAGATGACGCTCAAAAGCTTTCTCCGCAGATACTACCGAGCCAAGACACTAGTAGAGGCAAAAGCCCATCATAGTATGTTCCAGGCTCCGATTTGTAAATGTAAAAGGCCATGTGGTTATGTAAATGGGACTCGGTGATATGTAAAGATTTTTGATGGACACCACCCCGTGTAGTTCTTTGTATATGCTGATCCATATTTGATTCTGGATAAAAAAAAAAAACCGTATAGAGTCCCGCATATATCTCGCTCCCCGGACTCGCCTGCATCCGGGCTTATCTGGGTCGACCGAAAACGGCGGTGTGGCTACAACGTGGGAACGCGAGGACACGAGCGCGGGCCACATATCTTTCCGGCTTGAGAACAAGGTGCGTGGTCTAATATTTGGCATGTGATATCAGAGATGCATGTAAGCCAGGTGTTAGTATGAATTTCGGGAAAATTTCGTTAAGGGGGAAGAATGTGAAACCTGCAAAAAATTAGAAATTTTCAAAAAATGGCAAAATAATATTAATAATAATAAATTGTCATAATGGTTAAGGGAGGCCTAGAAAATTCTTTAGATCTCGGATGACAAAATGAACTGCGCCGTTAAATCTGTCACAATCTAGTGGAACTTAAGTTTCGTTGAATTCGGTGACAATCAGAAATTTTACTTCGCGATAAGTCGCTAATACCATGGACGAGATTTAAGAAAATCAAAGTCGTAGTGTAAATGGTTTGGGCTAAGTTCATTTAAAATAAAGTGAACTGAAAAGAAATAAATTGTTTCGGGGTAGAAACGGACCCAAATGAAGTAATATGAATCATGTATCCAAAATAATAATAATAATAATAATAATAAAAGATAAAAATGAAAAAAACAAAAGAAACGGGAAGAAGCGTCGGGTGTAGAGAGAGAGAGAGAAAGATATATATATATCTATTGATTTTTTTCTTCTGCCTTTTTAAGATCTACGAAATCGGATCATATAGGATTTCACAAAGCAAGAGGTAGAAGTTCATCCACGACGAGCTTACACGCTGGCACTGAAAATCTTGAGTTTTGTCAAACTCCACGAGGTAAGTAAAATTTTCCTACTAGATATTTTTAGCCTAAATGGCTTGAATTACGAGACTGAAATGCCAGAAATTTTCAGTTCCTAATTTTTTGGACTGAGTGTAGGAATTTTTAGGAATTTTTAGGAATTTTTGGGACTATTTTCTTTGATAGCTCGGGTTGAATTTGAGATCATTTTTGACAAACATATTGAATTTTTTGGATCGTGTCTGTCATGTGCCTAGCTAAAATTTCAGGATCAAGTCGAAGTAGTTCTTAACAGTTCCTGGTTTGGGTTTTGATCCCTAGACTGAGATGCCCAGGGTTTTGTAGTGTATTTTGGTATTCTAATAATTTGGTGACAAACTGTGAAGGGACCAAGAGGTGCCTTGTATTATGTGGGTCCGAGATTTGGGCCATTTTGTGTGTTATGGTTTTTATGAATAACATGCAGTGTGTGAGAATTATGTTGATGCATGTTAATTGATGTATTAACGTGACAATTGCATTGATGTAAATTATATGTAAAAATTATAATTGTTCATGGTGTATTAATGTTTCGCCTCTTTTCGTATATACATGTAACATGAAGGAGAATGCATTGGCATCATGCATTTCATATGCGGTCACATCGTGTCTAGTCGGATGTGGGTGCATGAGTGCGGTATTCACCGTTCTTGGTGAATGAGTAAAGTGGCTTCGAAAATGGGGCCGGTGTCCCGAATCGAGACTCACGGTTGTATAAAATAATAATAAGAATAAATCACGTGTGTTTGGGTGAAGCAAGATGGGGCAGATCCCCCCCAAGGTAAAAGACCCAAATTTTATTCTTGGTCAGACATATGGATCCAACGATGAAAGTTCGCGAAAGTGTCAGAAGGCGTTGCGAAGCTTGCGGCGAGACCCCGGAAATTCCCAACCCAAATAAACACACGAGATTTGATAAAATTAAAATTGGAGGGTTGTCTAATGGTTTAAGTCATTTGGTTAAATACTAATGGCTGATTTCCACACTTGGCAATTTCAGGTGTGGGGGAGTCAGTTAGGACTCAGGTTGTGAGCATGAGTGGTCACATCTTATGCATGACACGGAACATTCTATATAGGATTGCATTATTTATATGAAATATGGTTTGATGTTTTATGTACGCCATTGCATGTGCAATTTAGGCGGGGAGTAGCCCTTGTAGGAGAATTTTTCTACTAGGCATTGCTCACCCCGTTGTGGGACCTCCTTTTAGGTACAGGGGGTGTACGAGGGGCACTCAGACGGCGTGATTATGAAGAGTGTGTGTGACCTTGATGTGTGTAAAGAATTGTAATTAAATTATTTTGGACTATTGTATAAATGTGGGTATGTAATTGTGGTAAAAAGGCCGTCAGAGACTCTTATGGGTATCATTATTATTAATTTTCATATTTTGGTTAAACCCATGAATGAATAGGTCGATAAAGGGGGCGTATTGAGTAGTGCCGGGTAAACTATATTAGAACAAGCTAGTTTTTTAATATATGTTCTGTATAGAGTGTTGAAATAAACTCTTATGGATTATTGTTACTCTGAGTTGTATGTTGGGTAGAGCTTCCCAGAACAAAGGAGACTACTTTGATTTTTGTGGAAATATGGATCTCGTCGTGGACACAACCATGTGGTATCAGGTAACCAGAAATCCATAAGAATTCCATAGGTTGACGGGTTGTCAACGGGACCCTCGGATTTGGGGTGTCACAGTGTGTCCCGTTACTGAGATCCACAATTTTAACAACTAAATAGCCACTCCGAGTCCATTTATCCATTTTCATTTTAAACATGCAAGATTTTAATTAAAAGCAGCTCATAAGGGTTTAATTACAACTCTCTTACATAATAAAATACATGGCAAAACTACTTTGCTCATAAAGTTTACAAAAGGGTTTTCATAAGCCACAATTTGGCTTTCTTCACAATTGCGGTCTTGAATGAGCGTCGTCCATCAATGTACTCCCTGCACCTAAAATATTTTCCCATATAGGGTGAGCCACGCCCAGTAGAGTAAACTCCTACAGAGGCTACTTCTCACTTAAGTGCATATGTAATGGTAATGGTCCACAATTCACATTTACATTCCAAGTAAAAACATGCAATTTCTAGTATGAAATTTTACATGCCATAAAATGAAATGAGACTCAATCATATACCAAATATCATTTTCGTATTTTTTTTTCTTACTTCTCTTTAAGTCTTGCTTCATCCAAATTCCAAAATAAGAAGATGAGTAAATGGAAAGAAGGTCTCCAAAATGTCAATGAGAGATAATTTAGAACAATATAAATTATTTTTATTTAATTTAAGTGAGGAACAACTACGAGAATCCACAGAATCAATTCAGAATATTAATTCCCTTTTAAAGTCTTTGATACTTACGAATTTATAATTTAATAAGCTTTAAAAAATATAGGTTAAAGAAGTGAGGGTCTTGAGTAGGGAGCCTTGTCCTCCATAATATAAAAGGGAATCACAAGAAGGGTGTGTCAATCAAAATATTTATTCACAAAGGTCAGTAGATAATTCCTTGGAAGGTGAGTCTAAAAAATGATAATAAAAGAGAAGAGAAGGACAATTTTATAATAATGACTTCGGCTGTGAAAAGATCGTTCCCATATAGCTCGTTTGCATTTACACAGTTAGATTCTCATTTTTTAAAGCTGAACCATATAATAATACCTAAATCTATATTAGTTATAAAAGTACCCTTGTTTTATCTTTCCTAATCAATTATAGATAAACGTTATCTTGATTACTTATAATTAATCGCATGTCTTTCCTAATCAATTATAAGTAATTACGTATCTAAACGTTAAAAGAAATTCTATTCATCTTCCCTAATTATTTGTTTATATTCCATATTAATTGTATCTTCAATTGATTTTCTTTTTATTTCTTCATCTTCATTGGATATTCGAAAAATTACTAATTAGCAAATCTCGCGAATGTGAATCAACCTCATCCTCGGGTTTGAGAGTATTTTACCAAAGGGTGTCTTACAACCCGCAACTACTAAGAATCAACCTGCTTGTCATCTTTGCATCATCAGACATCTGACATATTTATGCAAAGTCAAGACACAACTTCTAAGGCTGTAGTTAAAGTTTAAAAAAGGCAGGATTACGAGCCTGAAAAGAATATCAATGACACATTCGGTTGCTAGTCGAGTTACAGGAGAGTCGAAATATTTTGGATGTTTTCTAGATCATATTGCATGGCTTGCAGCCAAGTTATTTACTTTCCTTTTAGTTTATTTATTTATTATTTATTTTCCTTAGTTTATTTTTATTTATATTTGTTTCATTTTCTTGTTTTAGATGTGATTTAGGTTAAAGATTGCAGTAGATATTTTGTTTCTATTTTGTTTCTAGTTTGTAGCCTATATAAAGGCATATTTATAATGTAATTATATAGAATAATATGAATTAAAAATTGTGAGAGTCATCTCATCTTTGGTTTTCAAAAGAACTTTTGAACTTATCGGATTTTTCCGTGGCGTTCATCTTATCGATTTATTAATCAACTCTTCAATAGTTGATTGTAGCATCTTCATTCTATCGACTTATTAATCAACCTTTTCATAGTTGATTGTAGCGTCTTCATTCCATCGACTTATCAATGAACCTTTCTATAGTTGATTGTGTCATCTTTATCCTATCGACTTATCAATCAACCCTTCCATAGTTGATTGTGGGGTCTTCATCCCATCAACTTATCAATCAATTGTTCCATAATTGATTGTGGCATCTTCACTTTTCCCTTTTGAACCTTATCGTAGAACGATCTGAGAAAGTATCTTGTTGCAAATAGCGTCGGTCCATGGCGACCTTGCTTCATATTGGTATCAGAGCTAGTTCTCATTCCATCGAGTTATCAATCAACCTTTCCATAGTTGATCGTGATGTCTTCATTCCATCAACTTATCAATCAGCCCTTCCATAGTTGATCATGACATCTTCACTATCCCTGACTTATCAATTAACCTTTCCATAATTGATTGTGGCGTCTTTATCTCATTGACTTATCAATCAACCCTTCCACAGTTGATTGTGGTGTATTCATTCCATCGACTTATCAATCAACCCTTCCATAATTGATTGTGGCGTCTTCATCTCATCAACTTATCAATCAATCATTCAATAATTGATTGTGGCATCTTCACTTTTATCTTTTGAACCTGATCGTAGAACAATCCGATAAAGTATCATGTTGCTGATTGCGTTAATTTGTGGCGACCTTGCATCACTTATAGCCTCAAAACTAGGGCAAGCACTACTTTTGCCTAACCTAGATACAAAATTCATATCCAGGTGTTGAGAATCAACATCATCATACAAGGAATCATTAATTTGTTTTATAAAGTCACCGTCATTTGTCAATCAGTTACTTCAAAGGCAAGGCAAGAAACTCTAACTACATTATTTTCCATGTCATATGTTATTTGTCCATTCAATTTGGAGTTAGATTTAACAATCTTCTCACTAGGAGCCAGAATAATAGATTGATCAACAACAACTTGATGTTCATTAGTCTCTTTAGGAACAAAGTGCATTAGGTGATGGCTTACTTAAATAATTCAACGATTGTCTTTTAGTTATTCTTTTGGACAATGAGGCAATGAAATGGTTGTTAATAGTTGTTATTTATTATGATTCATCTTTCTTTGAATTGCCATGGGCCCGGGCGGCACCTTGTGAGCCCGGCGAAGATTCCCGAGGGATTAGGCCCCAAAGCGGTCGATCAGGGAATGCGATAAATCTTGTGGGTACTCTGAAGGGACTAGCCCCCAGTGCCGGCCCAGGCCCGGGAGCCTTGACCCGATCCTGTTCAGTATCTCATATCCCAGATGCCTTTTACCCTGATGTTTCAGCTTTCTGGGTGATGTCTTCAGGCAGAAAATGCAATGGAGCTCGTCATGGTATAAGTATAAGACTGTCATGAGTAGGTCTTCTCACTTATCAGATAATAGGAATGCATTCACTGGCAGGCATTACATCGGGAAGGTAGTTACGTAAAAGGCAGAATAAGTCATCTTTCCTAAATAAAGGCCACCTTCCCCTAACATTATGGGAAGAAATCGTCTACTCTCAAGAATGTCTCTTTTTCTCTTCATAAAGAAGAAAACCCAGCTCACACCCAGCAGTCTGAGATTCTTAATCGAGATAGCGCTGCTCTAAACTCGAGTCTTGAAAAAAGACCTTTGCCATCGGAGGGCGGCGAACCTGCGTCGTCTTCTTATTTGTTTTTGCGGGGTTGCGTGACTGAGATGCTCCAACGATCCACTGACTTTAAGAATTTAGGAGACCACAATTGGCGCCGTGCGCCCAGGAAGCCCGGCTGAAATCGGAGAGTACCTGAGCTTAGGTACACCGCTCCCAATTGACCTCCCAGATCTCAGCTTTGGCTATTCCCAAACATCCGTCGAGATTTATGCGAGATTCACGCCATGACTAGCAATCAGACCTGGCCGAGCCGGTTCCTCCTGGCGCCGAGAATAAGAGCCGAAATAAGGAGACGAGGCAGACGGATAAGGCGTGCCTGAATCGTGACCGATTGCGGGAGGAAAATGAGCACCCTCTGAACGATTGGAGGTTGATCGGGTAGAGCAATCTGGGAACCTCCCGCCCATTTCGCTTCTCGTCCGACCGAGGCGAGAGATTGACTACTTGGCCGCCTGACGACCTCTGGGTGGATCGGCCGGTATCCTCCGGCCAGTTCCCAGCTCCGTGCCATTCTACGTCTCCGAACTCAGTGGGGAAGCCCGATCAGAAAAAGGCCACCTCGCTGGAATCAGGTGGTCCATTAGTGTTACAAAATGGGTGCGAAGAACCAGCCGGAATAAGCCGTCAGCCTTGACTCACCAATATAATGCTTTCACCGGGCGGAGGCTCCCACGCCGATTACCGTCATGTACTCGCCCTTCGAGCCGTGACTCATAAATGGTTTTCCTCTGGTCAGGGGACCACGGGACATACTCTCCCCAGCAGATGACATATCCTGAATTATAGTCCTCCGCAGCTTCTCCATACCACCCTTCGCCATGTGTGACGGTTCTTCCGATCCGTACGATCACATGCTGCATTTCAACCAAGCAATGATCCTCAATGCTGGGGACGATCAACTTCTGTGTAAGGTGTTCCTGGCCAGCCTCAATGGCCCTGCTTTAGCTTGGTTTCACAAGCTCCCCAGAGGATCAATAAACACATTCAGTGAAGTGTGGGCCGCGTTCGTCTCTCACTACTTGTGCTCTGTCGGGCCAAAGGGAATATCGGCTCACTTGAGTCCATCAGTAAACGGGAAGGCAAAGTCCATGCAGGACTTCACGCGCGGAGTTCGGACAAGCAGTCGAGAAAGATTGATGTCTACGATTATGGATGCAGTATTGAAAAACTTCAGAAGAAGCTTTGGGCCAACCACCCCGTTCTTCCAGTCTTTGTCCCTGAACCCGCCGTCAACTATGGAGGAATTATACCGACGGGCGGATAAATTCTATACGCTGGAAGATAACATCGGTAGCCTCACAAGCCAGATCATGATAACCACAGAGTGGCAAGCGCGACTCTTGGGGCTCATGCGAGCCCAGGCGACGAGCGAGGGCGGAAAGCGCCCGATGGGCGTCGAGAAGAGGAAAGAACCCTCCTCTCCCCAGTTCTTGCTCCCGACTGCTATGACGGCTCCTACCCATCATCGGGACCTCCTGGAGCTTAGTGGCCCCCACTGTGAGAGCGAGGTTCGGACCCGGTGCACGAGATCCCTACGATCACGATTATCACAGGGACCATGGCCGGGCCAATCATTGCGAGGAGCCTCCCGGAATTTTTGGTAGAAGGCGGTTCGAGTGAGACGGCTCAGACGGTACTGAGGAACGGCCGTAGGCGGCAGCCACTCCCGCGTGAGCGAAGTCGTTGCGAGATATCGGGCATGCTTGAGACCGTCGACCATCAAATTTAAAGCCCCGGGGATAGCGGACAGCCCGATATCAATCGAAACAAGCGGAGGAAGAATGCTCCGGCGGCCTCGGTCGAGCGGGTAAACACCGTCGGCGGCCGGGGATATCACGGCGATTCTGTAGGTTGGCGATACATATCCTTTCCCTTATTAACCACACGGGTCTTCACACCACACTCTGGCGCACTGCATCTTGTTGTATGTATTAACAGTTTTGATGTGCACAGGGTTCTCGTCGATCCCGAGCGGTCACTGACGATTGCTCCGTCTCATTGCCCAGCGGATGGAATCAGATGGATCTGTTCGGCGAGTTTTGTCGGGGTTTCCATGGAGCCTATCACCTTTGTCGGTTGGGGGCAATCACCTTTACTACGTCAAGGGCGAGGTCAGGTGGCTTCCCGGCAGTCTTGTTCTTCGTGGTAGAAGACTTGGGGGCCCGTCTAGCGTATCTTGGTAGGGCACAGTACATGCCATGGCAGTACCATCCACATACCACCAAACAATCGACTACTGAATGAGTGCAGAGCGAGTCGACCTTCGGGAAGTCGATTAATAGCATGACAATGCTATCGACTCTCAATGCGAGCGTGACAGGGAGGAATGCTCTAGTGAGCCACCTTGAGAGCCCGACCTCGGCAATAAGCAATCCACGATCATCGGCTGATCCGCCCAGGACGAAGAGCCCAATTTATCAAAGAAATAGGTGTAGTTACGATATGAAGAGAACAAGTGTTCAGGCTTGTTTGGTTCTTATTTTATAAAACTGTTCTTGTTATTTAAATTAGTGTTTTTATGTACTTTGTGTTTTTTAGAACAAAAACAATTATGAACCAAATGTGTTTTGCCTATTTTTCTCGTTCTTCTTGTTTTCCCTAACACAAAACATTTTTAAAAAACAAGTACAAAATAGGGCTTTCATCTTTCTATTTTTGTTTTATTAGCGGATTCATAAGTGTTAATGTGATCTATAGACCACCAAACATAGATGTGAGATGGTTGGGATCTCTTTTCGAGTTAATTATAACTTGGATCTTATTATAACTTGTTTGGTCTTTTTACTTTTATTGCTTGTGTAGAGTTACTTTTTTTTTTCTTTTTACTACTGTGTTTAGATTCGAACTTAGGATCTCGCCTAAATTCATCTCACTGAGCATAACCTAAATCTAATTAAATAATAACTCAATTTGACCTAAATCTAATTAAATCATAACTCAATTTAACCTAATATTATTAAATAATAAATATATAAGTCAATTCGAAATGGATAAGCTCATATGGGCGGCAAGGACTTGCTTAGTTGCTTAGGAACATTTGGGTCCTTTCATTAAACATTTTCTTTTTCTTTTCTTCCAAACTGGTTATTCTTTAACAATTAATCATCCATGGGTTCATCTTTATCCTCAATGCCTTGTAAGCTAATTACTAGAGACAAATGTCCTTTTACTATTAGCTAGCTTATTCTCATACTGCTTAATTTGAGATTTACTCGTTCCATTAGGGCATTAGCATTATTCATTTAAATAATTATGACACTTACCCAAAAACAAAATATTTTCATCAGCAGAATGAGCTAAAATGGTGTTCATCAGTTGGGCACAAAGATGTTTTAGGACCTATATATCAAGTGTTAGAGTTGTTACAACCACATACATGGAATTCCTGAGTTATGCATTTTATTTATTGCATGATAAATTTGTTCTCACATGCTTAATCCCTTATAATTTCATTAAAAAGAGCAAAGAATTATGTGTAGTTACAATTGAGAAGAAAACAAGAGTCTTCGGGCTTCATTGGTTCCTCTTTTTTAAAATTATTTTTGAAAATAGTTTTTAAAAACACAAAAATCACCATATTGGTTTTATTTGAAAACTATTATTCTTATCTGAATTTAGTGTTTTCTATGTACTCTGTGTTTTTCAAAACAAAATAGCATGAACCAAATGTGTTTACTATTTTTAGATTTTTAACTTTATTTTTGAGAGCACCTTGCATTTTCAAAAATAAGAACAAAACAAGGCTTTCATCTTTCTATTTTTGTTTTATTAGTGTTAATGTGTTATATAGATCATCAAACATGTAAGTAAGATAATTGAGATATCTGTAAGAAGCAGCTTGACGATACCGAGTTAAGTAAATGTGAGATGGAGTATTTCGCCGGTAGAGATTTTCTGTAGCCTTGATCCCTTTTGACTCATACTCAAGACACCTTGTGGTCTTGACAAGAAAATTGCTCTATAGAAGTAGGATCACATGGATCGTTGAACCGCATTAAATCTTGCCTGAGTAGGAACTAATGGGTAGGAAGCCACCGGCTTCATCAAATGAGGGCATAAAATATTCCAAACATATACCTGCTGCAATTGCATGGAAATGTATAAAGCTGAAGTTTTTTTTTTTTTTTTTTCTGATCATTCTTGGATAATTAATCTTGGCACCATAACAATAATACAGATGCCATCAGCCAAAAAAGGAAGGAAAGCAGGAAGACTTTACATATTACAGTAGCACTCAACCAATGCAATTTACAGTTCAAGAAAATACATAAGGCAGCAGAGATTATTAAAAGCACAACAATCAACATAATTATTTGTGGTATTGGGTTTTAAGCTAAAGCCTTGTCATCTCAAGATTAGGGAGGGCATCCATCTCTTCCTTGAACCACCATGGCAGTTGCAGGAAAGGAAGAAGAACCTCCAACCCACCCTTTCATTGCAGGATCCAAAGTCGATGGTGAAAGGAAAATACACAAACCGTAATAAACACTCTCCACGGCACCAGTATCATATTCACAGGCCCTTTCCAGCCAAAATCTACTTCAACTAATAAACCCAGTTGTCACCAGTCCGTCAGAAACAGCGTTGTGTCGTCCATTTCCAGCTTTTTATTTTCCCTTCGCATCGTCTCAAACATGTTTATTGAGTTCCAGAGGTAGTCTGAGCTACATGCTATCTTCTTGCTTTCTTTGATCAGTTTGCAAACCCTAGACAGCTGTTCTTCGTTCAGATCCTTCCCATTATGGTAACAACTGCACTAGTGAAAGCATTTCCATAATACCCATCCGGCAATGGCGGATCGAGTCGTCCCTCTAGATCCTACAACCAGAAGACGGTTTTCCATCAGAATTGAACTGTAACGCTCAAACCTAGACCTCCAAACGTAGGCGCTACAGGGGCTTCAATGGTGGTGAATTCATCCCCGCATTCCTTCATCAAGCTAGTTTTGAGTCTTTTGATGGTTTCGCTGTTCACGTTGAAGCAGCCATGTTCGATCTCAGTGAATGGCAGGTGGGGTGAAGTTGCTAAAGAAGACTTATCGATATGGTTTTGGAAAGGGGTTTTGGTGGGTTTTCCGACTAGCCTCTCCCTCTCCCACCGGACACTAACGGCTCGGTCTTTCCAGTGGCGAGCTACGGCCATGGCGTGATGGGAATTGGGTGCGCCGGGACCGTATGAGCAATGGTGGGATAAGGCCATTCCGGCAATTGAAACACGCCGCAAGAAAACTTAGTCACCTGTAGTATCAGAGGGTGTCTTCCATCATCATCATCATCATCTTCGCCTGGCCAATCAAACACAAAGGGCTTAGCGACTTCAACAGCAACCCCATCTAAGTAATCAAGGGAAGAAAGTTCGCAGTTGGCTGAAGCAGATAGAAAAGGCACCCCAGAGGTTGCAGTTGAGTCCTGAGTTCTCATCTTCTTCCTTTTGAGCTTCCCAGCTAGAGGATAGTAATAAACCAACACTCTGGAAAGGGCGTCGCTGATTACAGTGACTGGGTCAGAGGACAATTCCAGATCATGGGTTTTCCCATTTGAGGAAACCAGATGATCACCATTAATAGAGGAAAAGCTCTTTGATCTGTAGACATAAATGGTTTGGTAAATGATCTCAAGGTTTGGGTCATTGTCTAGGGTAGAGAAAGAAAGGACCTCAGAAGGAGTGGGTTTTGCAGGTTTGACAAGCACGACTTCCTTTTTTCAAGCAAGAAGGGAGATCGTTGGTTTTTGCCGGTAGCCATGGAAATGATACAGAGCTAGAGGTGGTATAAATGTGGGAGTAGAGTTTAATTATATGAGAATTTGTGGGAATGTCTCTGCACAATTTATACTAGGCCTAGCTATGTGACCACTACAATTATAAAAGATTTAAATGAAGTTGCTTCTGGGATTTTAAATTTGACTTGGCATGATCTAATAACCCTTAAATTTAAAAACGAAAAAAAAGAAGAGAATTTCAATTTAGTTTATTCAAAATTGTTATAAACTTATGCAGAATCAGAGCTAGAATTTCAGACAGAGAAGAGAGAGAGAGATTTCAGAGAATTCTTTTCTTCTGATTTCCAATGATATATTTCTTAAGGAATTGAGACCTATATATAATACTCAATATGGTTACTATTTATAACTATGCATGAACTGTGTAGTCACGTTTGAGTGACTGCACATTCACATTCGTAATACTCCCCCTTGAATGATAGTTATAAATAAAAAAATATTAGGACTGCCTCGTTAAAAACCTTGCCAGTAAAACCAGTGGAATGAAACACGGGCGAAGGAAAAAGAGTACGAGTACACTAATTTACGTCATGCTCCCCCTCATGTCAACATCCTTTACTTTTCGCATTCCAACCTTGTAAATTAATTTCTTGAACGTTGAAGTCGGTAATGCCTTTGTGAATAGATCTGCCAAATTATCACTTGATCGTATTTGCTGGACATCAATTTCACCCATTCTTACGAGGCTCATGTGTATAGAAAAATTTTGGTGAGAATGTGTTTGAACTATCTTTCTTTGATGCCAACCTCCTTTGGTATGTGCAATGCATGCAGCATTGTCTTCAAATAATATTGTTGGCTTGTCTTTGATAGAGGAGAGCCCACATGATTCTTGAATATGGTGGATCATCGATCTAAGCCATATGCATTCACGACTTGCTTCGTGAATTGCAATAATTTCTTAATGATTTGATGCTATAATACCATTATGCCTTGACGGATCTCCATGAGATAGCAGTTCCATTGTAGTTAAAAACATACCCGGTTTGTGATCTAGCTTTATGCGGATCTGAAAGATATCTGCGTCTGCATATCAGAAGTAGTTTTCTTTTGACTTATTTGAATGAATAAGCCCATATTTATGATTCCTGCGAGATAACGTAATATATGTTTGATCACAGTTCCAATGTCTTACGGTTTTGGCTTTGGAGCGTACTGGTTAATAAATTACTTGAAAAGCAATGTACGGTCGTAATACAATTAGCAAGATACATAAGTGCACCAATGGCACTAAGATATAGTCCTTCGGGACGAAGTAATTCGCCCTTTTACAAGGGCAAATGGGTCCTTTTTCATCAAGTGATCTAACAACCATAGGGAAGCAATGGATGTGCTTTATCCATAAATAAAAGCGCTTCAAGATTTTCTTGTATATGTTGATTGATGAACCAACCTCCATTTGGAAATACTTTTTGTCTGCCTTGGTGATGCAAAATTTTGTTTTCAGATCTTTCATTTCAAATTCTTTCTTTAAATATTCTCTTTCATTTTTGTGAGCTCTTCATGAGTTCGACAAATTTAAATCATCAACATAAACAACGATAATTGCAAATCCCAGGTTTACGATTTCTTAATGAAAGCGCTGGACATATAGGGTTATTCACATATACCCTTCTTTTAATAAATACTCGCTAAGGCGATTGAACCACATGCGTCAGGATTGTTTTAATCCATCTGAATCTTTGTAGTTTAATTGAGAACATCGCTGCGAGGAGTTTTGTCTTGCTTTGCTTGAGGCCGGGTTTAAATCCCTTTAGGGATCTTGAGTGTATATCAGCGTCTATGGATCCATATAAAAATGTAGTGACAACATCCATGAGACGCATATCAAGTTCTTTGAATCTTTGCTAAACTTATCAAAAAAGCGAAATGTGATTGCGTGTACTTGAATTGAATATGTTTCCTCGTAGTCAATGCCAGGTCTTTGTGAGAAACCTTGTGCTACTAATCGCGCCTTATACCTTATGATATCATTATTCTCATTGCGCTTTCGTACAAATACCCATTTGTTCCCAACAGGTTTTATACTTGCAGGTGTTTGAACTACAGGTCCAAAAACATCTCGTTTTATCAATGAATGTAATTCTGCCTGCATTGCCTCTTTCCATTTAGGCCAATCATTTCTTTGTCTACATTCATTCGTATTTTGTGGCTCTGGATCATCATCATTTTGTATGATGTCTAAGGCCCTTGGAAAACAAAATATTATTCACATCAAAATTATTTCGATCCATTTTCACCTGTGCACATAACTTATTGTGATCTCATTATTTTAATTACTGTACCTGTACAGGGCTATTTGTTCATTTGTATCTCTTAGGGATTTGGTTTCAATATTTGACTCTTCATGGTCATTTGCTTTCCATTGTTCTCCGCTTCGGGGAGTTATGTCTTTGTTAATCGGTCTGCAGCCCGGCGTGTTTTAGATATCTGCTTTTTTGTCATGGAGTGATATCTGACCCTTCTTTGGAACATTTGCAGCGGGATATGTGACTTTGAAATTTCTTTGTATCAATAAATGCATCTGGTAATTGATTTGCAAGATTTTGAAAATGAATGATCCTTTGAACTTCCAGTTCACATTGATTAGTACATTGATCAAGATGGGATAATGTAGATGCATTCAGTGATTCATATGCGTCCTTACGGGATCGGCTTTTCCCCTAATTGTGGGAACACTGTTTCATTAAAATGACAGCCAGCAAATTGTGCTCTAAAAATATCTCCTGTCATGGGTTCCAAATATTTTATGATAGACGGCGAATCAAGACCTACATAAATCCCAATTCTACGTTGGGGACCCATCTTGGTGCATTGTGTAGGTGCAATTGGTATATAGACTGCATAACAAAAAATTCGTAAATGAGAAATATTTGGTTGTGTACCAAGTACAAGTTGTGAAGGGGAGTACTCATGGTAAGATGTTGTTCTAATTATTATTAGACTCGTAGCATGCATAATAGCATGTCTCCAGGTAGATGCTGGTAATTTGGTTTTCATCAATAATGGTCTAGCTATTAATTGGAGACGTTTAATCAAGGATCCTGCTAAACCATTTTGGGTATGAACATGAGCAACAGAATGTTCAACATTTATCCCAATTGACATACAAAAATTATTGAAAGTTTGGGATGTAAATTCACCAGCATTATGAAGCCTAATGGTCTTAATTGGATAGTTTGAAAAATGTGCTCTTAATTTAATTATTTGTGCAAGGAGCTATGAAAGCTGACATTGCGTGTAGAAGAAGGCAGCACATGTGACCATCTGATGGAGGCATCTATTAGGACCATGAAATGAGGTCCACATGGTGGATGAATAGGTCCACATATATCCCCATGTATTCTTTCTAAAGAGCCGTTATTTCGGACATGATTTTATTAATAGATGGTCGACAATTAACTACCTGTGAGCAAGCTTCACGAGAAAGATTTCATTTAGCGAAAGAATCTTACGGTTCTTTAATGGATGCCCATTTAGTGTTCAATGATTCGTAGTATCATTGAAGATCTAGGATGACCCAGAGTCTTGTCATGCGAAGATTAAAAATCTTTGGGTCGTTGAACTTATGGTTCACGACAACATTTGATTCAATAGACTTTATGGTCGTATGATATAACCTAGAGGAGAATGCTGAGGGTTTTTTCGCAACAATCTTTTTTCCAAAAATTATAGAGGTAATATATAAACATTCTTTATTACCTTCATTCATAGTTTCAATATGATATCCATTTCTGCGGATATCTTTAAAACTATAAAATTTAACTACCGGATTTGCTAGAATCTGTCATCATTTATATGAAATGCGGTTCCATTTGGTAGTACTATGTTTTCTCTTCTGGAGCCTTCAATTAAATTTAGTCATGCCGAGATATTGTACTAACTGCTTGGTGTTTATTGTTATTAAATTGAAGAAATATATTTTTTCCCGAAGTATTGTATGTGTGGTTGCGCAATCAACAAGACATACATCACCTTCAATCATCTTGAAATTCAAGAACACTTATATTTAGAAAAAAAGACAAAAATATAAAATCACATTAAAACACACTAAAATAAATTACATCAAAATAAGATACACCCCAAAATAAAATACATATACTTATTTAACATTGTCATTTAAATCATCCATTAAATAATCGAAATTTTCACTTGGACCTATAAGAAAATCATTATCAAAATATGATAGGTTCATTCCATTACTGTCTGTAAAATTCATTTCTATTTTCTTTCCATTTTCCTTTAATGATGCTTGATACAGATCTACTAGATGCTTGGCGGAATGCAGGTACGAGACCAGTGTCCTTCCATACCACATCTATAACATGTGTCTTGAGGAGCCTTGGATTTTTTCTTTGTACTTTCTCCATTTTCTTGTCTTAGCTCATTATTATTCCACTTTTTGTGGTGAAACAGAGCTTTTCTTTTCTGATAAGAAGAATAATTGTTATATTATTAGATTCGCCCTCGACCGACCACGATACGTCCTCGTCACGCCCATGATTTTGGGATGATGTACATTCGCAAATTCTTCAGATCCAATGGGACGGGATTGGTAATTTTTCATTAGTAGCTCATTATTTTGTTCAGCTACTAGAAGACATGATATTAATTGAGAATATTCTATAAATCTACGCTCTCGATATTCTTCTTTGCGGTGCACATTCGGCGTGAAGCGTTAATAAGCGTTTTCTAGCATGTCTTCTTCTGTGATATTGTCTCCGTAAAGCTTCAATTGAGAGCTTATTTTAAATAAAACGGAGTTATATGTTAAATGGCCGATTTAAAGTCTTTCGCTCAGGTGCATCAGTCATAGCAGGCTTTTGGTAAAATCTGATCTTTTGGTGGTGAAATCTGTCTTCTTGATTCGATCCATAAAATAAGAGGATCTTTTATAGTTAAATACTCAATTTTAAGATCCTCATGGAGATGGTGTCGAAGGAAAATTAGTGCTTTTGCATGGTCCTGCAGGGACCTTTGATTTCTTTCTTTAATGGTCTCTCCAAGATTTGCAGCCTCTAAATTTATCTCAGCATTTAGGATCCAAGATAAATAGTTTTTACCAGAAATGTCAAGTGCAATAAAATTGAGAGATGAAATTTTTGACATTTTTGGTAAACTCTATATGATAAATTGAAAATTATTTTGCACAAAATAAAATAATGTTACCTTTTCTAGAGCAGAGTCGTGCTGATAACGTGTTATAAACTTATGCAGAATCAGAGCTAGAATTTCAGAGAGAGAGAATTTCAGACAGAGAAGAGAGAGAGAGATTTCAGAACATTCTTTTCTTCTGATTTCCAATGATATATTTCTTAAGGGATTGAGACCTATATATAGTACTCAATATGGTTACTATTTATAACTATGCATTCACTATGCATGAACTGTGTAGTCACGTTTGAGTGACTGCACATTCACATTCGTAATAAAAATGACCTCTTTATATCATTTATAAGAAAATGTTTAGATTTTTTAATTTAATTTAGAAATTGTAATTAAAAAGTGCAGCCTCATTTTTGAATTAAATTTCTAACCATGACTTCAATTTAAAAATAAAACGACTTTAGTTTTAAAATGAAATTACGGTTTCTAAATGCCACTTCTAAATTATATTAAAAAATAATTAAATATATATATTGAATAGAAAAAGTTATTCTCACCCACACGACCCGACACCACCACCGCCGGCGAGTCAATGGGCGGCGAGGCCTCTCAAGCCCATATATAAGGAAAGAGAATGTTCTAGAGATTGATGGAGACTTCTTTGACTGATTATGTGGAAGGTTACAGTGTAGGGATCTTTTGGAAGTCTCCACACATGTGTGGAAGGATGTGGAAGACCATGGAATGTGGGAGAGTAGTCTAGAATCTTCCATGGTAGTCTTGTAAATACATGTACATAGTAGAACACTCTAGAATTCTCTGGGTTAGTAGAGAACCTTCATACACACTTCAATAGATGTGTATATAAGGAGGAGGTGGCCTCATTTGCAAACCACCCAACCCAAAAACCAAATTGAGAGCTTCTCTAAGCATTTTAAAGAGTTCTTTCTTCAATAGAGAATTTCTTTCTTCCAAGTGTTCTCTTGAGTTCTATTCGCTTTCAAGGCGTGGGTAGAAGCTAGAGCATTCTGGCTTGAAGCGTGATGCGGAAGAGATGACATAGCAACATCAGGGCGAGTTGTCTAAGTCTTGCACGAGGCTTAGTGGGAAGACTAAGTCCGACACTTGGGCTAACTCATATCCTCGTACTGGCTTCGGATAATGGATAGTGAATCATATGACCATTTCAAAGAAGAAGGTCGTTTTCATGCCCTCCCCCGAGCTCTGAGCTCTTAGATATTAGTCATATGAGATGAGCCCCCATTTTGACAAGTGACCAAGTGACACCCCTAGGCCACACAGCTCCTCTCCTCGTACCAGCCCGAATAATGAATAATGAATCTTGATAATAATCGTTTGAGAAGAAGGTCATTTTCAAACCCAGCCACCCTCCCCACCCCAGGGTGTAAATCGAACCAAGTCGTCAGAATTATTGGCGGGCTCGGCTCGGCTCGATTTGAAGAGGAATTAGGCTCGAGCTTGTACGGGGCTTTGTTCTGGCTGACGGCTAGGAGTTTGAGGTGCTCGGGCTCGGCTCATTTAACTTACGAGCCTGTTCATGAGCTTGGTTCACGAGCCTGTTCATGAGCCTATTCACGGGCACAGTTACTTGAGAGCACGCTCCGCGAGCCTATTCACGAGCATTCTGGTGATGAGGCTGAGTTTGAGGTCTTGGGAATTTCCAGTTTTAACTTACAAAGCCTCGAAATAGTGTTCGAGATTAAAGAAAATGTTCATCTAAAATAGCCCGACATACAGCTAAATTAAAAAGATAAAGGCCGATAAAAGTTGATTAACTTGATTGAAGTTCAAGAGTTAAAATATTCATCATGTTCATTTGTAGGAAAAATTTGTTGTGCATCAAGCCTTCTCCATGTTCACGAGCCTGTTCAGCGAGCTTGGTTCACGAGCCTAGTTAACGAGCTTGCTCACGAGCCTATTCACGGGCTTTGTTTGTTGTGGCCGGTTGAGGTGCTCGAGCTCGGCTCATTCTTCTGAGCCTCAAAATGATGTTCGGGCTCGGCTCGATTTAACAATATCGCGAGTTTGAAGCGAGCTTAACAAGCGAGAAGTAGGAGCAGCTCGCGGTAGCTCGGCTCGATTCTGACCTCTCCCGAGTCCCCCGAGCTCTTAGATGAGACATATGAGGATGAGCCCCCCTAAACTCTTAGATACGAGTCATATGAGATGAGACCCACACAGACAAGTGACACCCCTAAGCCCTAGCTCCTCTCCTTGGCGTACCAACCCGAATAATAAATAATGAATGCTGATAATAACCGTTTCAAAGAGAAGAAAGGTCATTTTCACATGCCCTCCCCCCTAACTCTTAGATATGAGACATATGAGGATGAGCCCCCCCCCAAACTCTTAGATATGAGTTATATGAGATGAGCCCCATACTAACAAGTGACACCCCTGAGCTGGCTCCTCTCCTTGGCGTGCCAACTTGAATAATTAATAGTGAATCACGATGTCTTAGTTTCAAAAGAAGAAAGGTCATTTACAGGCCACACACACGAGCTCTTAGATATGAGACATATGGATAGGCCCCAAAACTCTTAGATAGATGAGATAGACACAGCGTTGACAGTGACAGCTAAGCCCTGGCTCCTCTCCCTCGGTGTACGGCCAAGATAATGAATAATGAATGCGATAATAACCATTTCAAAGAAGAAAGGTCATTTCATTTTCACAACCCCCCTTAAACTCTTATAAATGAGACATGAGGATGAGCCCCAGACTCATATATGAGTCATATGAGATGAGCCCCCGAGCGGCCAGTGACCGTAGGCCCCAGCTACTCTCACCAGTGTACTTGACAGAGATAATGAATAATGAATGCGATAATAAGCCGTTCAAAAGAAGAAAAGGTCATTTTATTTTCTAGCCCCGCCCCTGAGCTCTTATAAATGAGACATATGAGGATGATCCCCCGAACTCGTATATGAGTCATAGGAGATGGGCTGCATTTGACAAGTGACATCCACAGGCCACAAGCTCCTTTCCTCGGCGTATAGCCGAATAATGAATAATGAATACTGATAATAACCGTTTCAAAAAGAAGAAAGGTCATTTTCAATACACCCCACTCCCCCAAACTCTTAGATATGAGACATATGAGAATGTGCCCCCCTAAACTCTTAGATATGAGTCATATGAGATGGGCCTGGCAATGATGACACCTGAGCCTAGCCTCTCCTCGTACCAACCAGAATAATGAATCGATAATTGTTTAAAGAAGAACATCTGAGGTTAACCTAGCTATTGCGTTGAGAGTGGGACGTAGGTCATGAAAATTTAACAAGTGGGAGGGAGTGCCATGGGGTATATGGGATAAACGAGGAATTTGAGTAGTAGCTAATCCCATCCATCCTACTTCCCTCATTTTCTCGGTGAAACTTTTCTACAAGTTTTTGCTTTTCCTCGAATTTCTATTCCCGCCGGTGTGTTTGGAGACCTTAGGTGCCCGCGAGTCGGTTTCTTTGCATGGGAAGTTTTTTGGGGCAAAGTGTTAACTCTAGATCAACTAAAAAGGAGCGGCAGATCTTTGGCTAATAGGTGTTTCCTTTGTGGCAAGCAGGAAGAAACAGTTGACCATTTACTTATCCATTATTCAAAGGCTAGAATTTTGTGAGATTTTCTTCTAGCCATTTTTGGTGTTAGTTGGATGTTTCGACTCTCTATGAAGGGGACCCTTCTTTCTTGGCAAGGTTCCTTTGTGGATAAGAGGTGCAAGAAGGCTTGGATAACAGCCCCCCTTTGCATTTTGTGGACAGTTTGGTGGGAAAGAAACAAAATTATGTTTGACAATGTGAATATGTTAATCAATAGGATGAAGACTTTTTTTCTAAGTAATCTACGGTCTTGGGCAAACTTTTATATTGTTGAGAGACCTAGGTCATTGGTTGATTTCTTGACTTGGTTGGGTTGTAGATGAGACCTTTGGTTTTTTGTTGTGGGAGGGTAGGTTTTTCTTTCCCTTTCTCTTCTCTGTTCTCCCCTTGGACCCCCTTTTTGTATATCTCATACATATCCAGCCCACACAGCTTGGGCGAGAGGTGCGGCCCGGACTGAGACTCCTTCACCTGTTTTTCGGATATTGGTGGGTCCATTTCAATAAACAAATCCATAAGGAAATAAAAATTCTAATACCACCACCATAGTGGTGGTTGGCTGTCTTATACATATTCTTGAGTCCCATTTACTTGTACATAAATAACTTTCACTATTACAAAAAACTTTTACATTTACATTATAAAATCAAATTCAAAACCTACATCAAGTGGACTCCTACAGATGTGTTGGCCCAGGCTGATGCGGAATGCCACAGATGTCCTCTTTGGTACCTACACGGATGAAACACCTGTGGTATAAATGTGGGAGGTAGAGAGTTTAATTATATGAGATTTGTGGGAATGCCTCTGCACAATTTGTACTAGTTTGGTATATGCCTAGCTATGTGACCACTACAATTATAAAAGATTTACATGAAGTTGCTTTTGGGATTTTGAATGACTTGGCATGATCCTATGTATAAATATATATAAAAGAGAATTTCAATTTAACTATTTTTTGAAACTTTTTATTTAAAGACCTCTTTATATCATGTATAAGATAATGTTTAGTTTTTTTTAATTTAATTTAGAAGTCGTAATTAAAAGTGCAGCTTCATTGCCAATTATAAATATTTGTAGTTTCAAAGCCATAATTTCTAACTATGGCTTTAATTTAAAAAATAAAATGATTTTAGTTTTAAAATGAAGTACTTGTTTCTAAATGCGACTTCTAACTTATATTAAAAAATTAAACATTTTCTTACGTGGCATAGAATGCTATATTGATAAATAATTTAAAAAATTAACCTAAAATCTCTCTCTCTCTCTCTCTCTATATATATATATGTAATAGAAAAGGTTATTTTCACCACACACTCCCCCCACCCCAAACCAAACTATGAGATATGAGTCATATGGGATGAGCCCCACACTGACAAGTGACAAGTGACACCCCTATAGTTTGACTAATTTCATTACTGAAAGTTTTTCCAGATAAAATGCAATTTTGTCATTAAATGTTTTTCCTAAAGAAACATTTAATTAGTGAAAGTGATATTTTTCATCATTAAAAATAACTAAATTGGTCCCAAAAAGCGTGAACAATTAATAGTGACTAAAATATTTTGTTGATAAATAATTTTTTAGGCAAGCCAATTCCGTCCATAAAATATAAAAAAAATAAATTGTAACAATAATAATTTCGTCATAAAATATATTTGGCCACTAATTAAAGTTTTTTTGTTAGGACATATATATGCATAATTATGATTTTTCATATTATAATTATATTTTTTTATTACTATATAAACCCAATTTAAACAATATAACAAATATTTCTATTTTCAAATTAAAAATAAATACATTACACAACTTTATTGATACAAAAAAAAGACCATATATAATAATGATAACAACAAAATATACATGTGAACAACTAAGTAACCAAATAAAGTATTAGTTTAACATTATGTTCATCACCAAAACAACCAATTAAGATAAAATCCATCAAATATGCATCATAAATAAGAAATCATAAGGACCCTCGACTTGATCATAGATGATGCAAGATCTCCTCAAACTATTGTTGATGTAGTTGATCTCTTTATTGTAGTAGAACCTCCAAGTGTTCAATTCACTCTTGTTCAATTCACTCTTGTTAGGTATCAATTTTCTTTTGTTGAGACTCCATACGTAGTTGAGCATCAGAAAGTCAATTCTCGGACTCTACCTCGTCTTTGAGGAAGATGTTTGTTGGGTTTGAAAGCGGAAGATTGTTTGGGCAGGCAAAACCCTTGCATATCTGTGATGTCCCAAAGTATTCTCATAAATTTTTGCATCAGTCATGGCCATAACTTCCTTTGATTGTGAAACCCCAGAAAATCCAAGATTTTGGATAAAGGGTAAAATAGGAATTTCGATAAAAATCCGGAATTTTTTCAAGATCTCGGATGACAAAACGGACATCTCCGTTGAACTCGTCTCGAAAAATTTAGGCTCTGCGTCGAATTTCATTGGATACGAGGTGGTCGAGTTCACGTTTTGAGGCGTGGGTTGTGAATGTGTAATGAGGAGGGATGCCACTTGGCACCATAAAAGTGTGACACTTGGCACTAAAAAGTAATGGCTCACAATTAGCCATGTGTGGAAAGGAATCCCATGGCTCGCAATGAGCCACTTGAGTGCAAGATGTTATAAGGGGAATTAGCAAATAAAGGAATAAATATGGAAAAGGAAGCCTTTGCTTTAATTTGAGGAAATGAGGAGAAATTACTCCTTTGACCCAGTGTGTGGTGGCTCCCAGGAGTGAAAAATGACCAAAAAGAAGAAAATGAGGAGAAATGAAAGGAAATGAGATGAGAAAAGAGAAAAGGAAAAGAGAGAGAAAGCAAAAGGGAGAGAAAAGAAAGGAAAGGAAGAGAAAGAAAGGGAAAGAATCCGTGAGAAAAGGGAGGAAAAAGGAAGGAAGGAAAGGGAAAAGGAAGATTTCACGGGTTTGAGGCGGTCGGCGTTCGAAGTTTGAGACTAAAGTTGGTACACGTAGTGGGATCTGCGTGTGGATGTAAAAAGTTGGAGTTTAAGTCAGGTCGAGAGGTAGGATATTTTCTCTTGGTTTACTTTAGCCTAAGGCTTTATAATGTTGGGGGTTGCTTATGGGAGGCCATGAGGCCATGGGAAATTAGTTCAGAGCCTCGGGGCCCAAGAAATTATCGTTCTGGCCAGGTTTCGGGCTTGAGCTGGCAGGAGTTAGGGTTTTAATTAGAAAGCTGAAAGTTCTAGGTGTTAATGGTTTGTTGTGTGATAATAATGCTTGGAACAAATTGGTTCATGTTTGTGAAGGACGGTGAAGTGCTACAATTGAATGGTCTAATTTTGAGACCTAGTTGTGTGTTGTAAACTGAATAACATGGAGTGTGTGGAATTGTGATATTGATGCATGATATTTGTTGTATTAACATGATTTGCATGGAGGTAGATTATATATATAAATTATAATTGTCCATGGCTTGTAAATGTTTCATGTAGTGCTCATTCATGCATGTAATGAGAAGAATGCATTGGCATCATCGATTTCATATGCAGTCACATCGCGTCGGTCGGGTGTGGGTGCGGGGTGGGTTTATTCACTTCGGTGTTGGTGAATGGGTCGTGAACACTCGGGGAAAAAATGGGACAAAGTCAAGGTAGAGATTCACGAGTGTGTAAAATGATCAAAATGATAAATTACATGTTTGGGCGGAGCAAGTTGGGGTAGATCCCCCGAGTGAAAGTCCCGGAAATGTTGTGCGGTTAGACATGAATCCGATATAGTTCGTGAAAATGTTGAAAAGGCGTCGCAATCCTACGGTGTAAACCAATCATTAAATAAAATAAAGGAAAAGAATTTGATAAATAATATTGGAGGGGTTGTCAATGGTTAGTCATGGTATAGTATACCTGAGATGACTTATTTTAGTCACACTTGGCTGATCGAGTGTGAGAAGTCAGTGGGACTCGGGTGGGTGAGCATGAGGGGGTCGCATCTCATGCTTGATAGACATTTCATATAATAGTGAATAATTGTATGGAATGTGATTTAGCTGTTTATATATGCCGTACATATGCATTTTAGGTGGAGTAACCGCGTAGGAAGACTTTCTCTGGAACTTGCTCTGCAGTCGTGGGACCCCTTTCGGAGTCTGGGGATTTATCGAGAGCTGACACTCAGTAGAGAGGTAGTTTTGAAGGAAAGTAGAAATGTGGCTTTAGTGCAAATATTTTGTAAATATGTATAAATCTTTTTTGTAAAACAGGCATGGAAACTATAAAAATATGGTTGATTATTCTCTGATGAGTATGGATGTATGGGCCCCATGTGGCCATTTTACTCAGTTGTATGTCTCGTAACACGAGACATGTAGATTTTCCGCGGGTTGACAGGTAGTCAACGGACCCCCGGGTTTTGGGGCGTCACAGCTTGGTATCAGAGCTTAGGTTAACGATTACCTTGGGAGCTCGGTGGGTGTAGTTATAAGTTTACTCCTGATACCAGCGTCACAGCTTGGTATTAGAGCTTAGGTATACGATATACCTAGGACTTGATGGGCACGGGTTAGATCATGCATCCTTTGTGCATTTTGAGAAATGAATGGTGATGTGTGGTTGAATTATGCATTTTGATGAATTCACTGTATGTAAATTGTGTGAGAGTACATGCTTGGTGAATAGCATAGGAAAAAGTGTTGAACACTAGGGTCGAAAATCCTAACCTTAGGTGTTCGAAAATTTTAGGCGAAACAGTCGAGAAAAAAAATAAAATAAAATTTACGGGACGGTGCTCTAGTTTTTGAACATGAACAGAATGAGTTTTGTGGAATTCACGGGAAGGGTATTCAATTTTTCGCCTGAGGAAAGCGGTAGCAATTAAATGCTAGAATTGAGAAGTGGGTAAAGAGCAGGGTACAAGCTACTGCATCTTTAGGAGTAGCAGGGAAGGCTACTGGCTGATGAAATTTTTTTTTTTTTGATTTTTCTGGACAATTGTTCCAGTTTTTGAAGACCAGCAGATTGTGTGTTGTGAGATTCTGGGAGGTTGTTCCAGTTTTCGCACATGGAAAAAGAGTTGTAATTGACTCTTAAAATTGTCAATTTTCGATTATAAGCGATGGGTTAGGCTTCTTGCATCTAAAAGTGAAGAAAAAAAAAAACTGCTGGATGAAAAAAAAAAATTCAGTGAGTTAGGACCTCTTGAGGTCGCGACATCGTTATGAGGTAGCGACTGATGCAGTGAGCGTGGTCGTGACTTTGGGTTGGGTTGCAATGGGTCTCGGGTTTGGCCATCTGGAGTTGATGTCAGCGACATCATTTTTGGTCGCGACATGGGTGGCGGCAAAGGGGAGTCCGCGACATGGCGTCCGCGACATAGCATAAATGGAAATTTTGGTGAGTTGATGTCGCGACATCATTTTGAGGTCGCGACATGGGCGACAGTGTGGGAGGTCGCGACATGGAAACGATGTCGCGACATAGGTTAGTCTCCAGGAGGTCGCGACATGGAGCGGCGTGTTTGACTGTTGGGGAGTGAGGTGACGCGAACTTGATGTCGCGACGCAAATGATAGTCGGGAGGAGAATTTCGCGACGTAGGATTGTCAGCGACTGGCACGTTGAACTTGAAATTCAGCGACATCATTTGAGGTCGCGGCACGGCCTGTTGGTCGAGGAGAAGCGATGTCAGCGACATCCTTTGAGGTCAGCGACCTAGGTTAACTTGATGTGGTCGCGACTGGATTGGTGTCGCGACTGGACGCTGTTAGTCCTTGTTTGGACAGCGTTCTGAACACTGTTCCTGATAAAAAAAAAAAAAATACAAAATTTTTAAAAATTTTCTTATGGGTGATTTAATATATAAGATATTTATATTGCATTTATTATAAATCCATTGACGAGGTATGTGAAAATTTTATTTTGATTGTGTGAATAGTGTCACCGAGTTTGACAATTACACCCTTTGAGAATCGTCATTAATGTCTATGTTTTTATTGCGTAATTGTGTTTCAAATTGCGTGAAAGATAAATATACACGGTATGATGTATATGGGAATTATTATGTTTGCAGTTAGTGCGCTAAGAATATTATAATGCATGGTTTAATGTGTATAGGAAAGAATTGAATGCTAAGGTTGGAACTATAACCTTAGGAACTGGATAAGGAAACGAACATGAAAGTTTGAATTTATTTATGAGTGGTTGTGATTAGCAAGCAGAGATGAGCAGGGTATATTCATGGTTGTCAAGTCTATTAGTAATTAGCATGCCCATTACTAGTTAGGCCGAATGGAAAAAAATTTAATGTTGCCATTGACATGTGTGGATGGGTGGTAGAGAGCGAGGGCCTTGGGGTCGTCACGGACCCAGTCGGGCACCATGAGCGACCGATGGCCGTAGGTATTTAGTCGACATGCTTTCTTTGAGCGATGGGGTATCGGCGGCGCTGGTGCTCGAGGGCGAGCATAGCGGGTAGTCGGGGAGGTCAGGTAACCTCCAGGAGGGTTCGAGGTCATCATCCTCAGAGCATTCCGCGGGGAGGAGACGGAGATGGTGCGAGACCATTGGTTTATGCAGTTGAGAACATATTGGAGGCTATGGGATCACCTCCGTCTGCGAGATCGGGTTAAACTGCATTCGGAGGTAGAGGTGAGGCCCGGGTATGGTGGAGATGGGCGAGGCTAGAGACATGAGGCTATGACATGGGCGTTTCGGGGCGTTCATGGTAAGTATTTTCCGAGCTACTTGAGACATGCAAAGCTCGAGGACTTCTGGCGGGGCGGGACGATAGATGATGGACTACGTGGCTAGATTCACGAGTTAGCGGATCGGCGCTATTGTATGTGTGCGAGCTGTTGAGTCGGGAGGTTTGAAATGGGCAGAAGTTGTCCGTTCGGTAGTGTGAGCCTCGCCTCACGGATATGGATTCTATGGTTGGGACAGCCTAACCATGAAGAGACGAGGATGCGAAGCGTCGGAATCTGATCTTAGTGGGAAGGAAGGGGATCGGCCTTCTTCGGTTCGGGGAAAGAGGCGAGAGCCTCTAGTTCACGAGCGCCCGGATCTGAAGGGACGGCGGGGCGGAGTGACATGCTGTGCCATCGGCCTGGTCATATGAAGAGGATTGCCACGGAGCGAGGGGATCCCGGGTTTTGGCCGGTGCGGTTGGTCATCGGAATGACGGACTCGGGTTGTTCCTTCTCACTCGGTGTGGGTCGGAAGACCGGTTTCCATTGCGGGGTGCTCTGCCCAGTGCCTTGACCCGTCTGGCGAGACCAGACCGGAGGGCAGGTATGGAGTCGAGGTCAAGTCGCAGGGGCTCACGAGGCTAGGACTTTGGGGACCGGGCGTGCATGCTGTGGTACCCAGAGAGGGTGAGGCGTGCGAATCAGTTGCGAGGTATGTTTCTACTCTGCATGTGTTGATAGGTGCATTATGGTATGTGTGTGCGCTCGTGTGGTAGGTTTAGGCACGGAGGTTGAGGCCTGCAGGAGCTCTTGTGTCGGGAAATTCTTCCCTAGGAATTAGGGTGAGAGTTGGATATGTGGAGACGGTGAGTTAGGGATCTCAAGGATTCTGCTCACGGTTGGAGCATATGTACATGTGATTGCATGTGTGTGTGGGTGGAATTTCGGGACGAAATTCTTTTAAGGGGGGAAGAATGTGAAACCCCAGAAAATCCAAGATTTTGGATAAAGGGTAAAATAGTAATTTCGGTAAAAATCCGGAATTTTTTCAAGATCTCGGATGACAAAACGGACATCTTCGTTGAACTCGTCTCGAAAAATTTAGCTACCACGTCGAATTTCATTGGATTATGAGGTTGTCAGGATTTCACGTTTTTCGAGGCGTGGGTTGTCGAATGACACATGACAAGGGAGGGGGATGCCACTTGGCACCATAAAAGTGTGACACTTGGCACTAAAAAGTAATGGCTCACAATTAGCCATGTGTGGAAAGGAATCCCATAGCTCCTGATAGTGCACTTGAGTGCATGATAGTAAGGAATTATGAAATAAGATAAATATGGAAAAGGGAGAATACACCTTTAATTTGAGAAATGAGAGGAAATTTCTCCTTTGGCCAGAGATGTCTGGTAACTCCAAAGGGTGAGAAAATGACCAAAAGAAGAAAATGAGGAGAAATGAAGGGAAATGAGATGAAAAGAGAAAGGAAGAAACCAAAAGGAGAAAGAAAGGAAGGAAAGAAAAGAAAGGAAAGAATCAGTAGAGAGGAGAAAGGAAGAAAAAGGAGAAGGAAGGAAAGGGAAAAGGAAGATTTCCCGGGTTTCGGGCGGTCGACGTTCGAAAGTTCGAGGACTAAAGTGGGTACACGCAGTGGGATCTACGTGTGGACACCAAAAAGTTGGAGTTTCATCAAATTCCAAGAAGTAGGATATTTTCCTACTTGGTTTACTTTTAGCTTAAAGGCTTTATAATGGTAGGGGTTGCTTGTGGGAGGCCATGAGGCCATGGAAGTGGATTAGAGCCTCGGGACTAAGGGTCATGGGTTTCATGATCGGTTTCTGGTTGTGGGAGTTAGGGTTTTAATTAGAGCGAAAGTTTCCTAGGTGTTAATGGTTTGTTGTGTGATAATAATGCTTGGAACCCAGGTGGTTCATGTTTGTAGAAGGCTGATTGAAGTGCCACTGTTGAATGGTCCTATTTTGAGACCCTAGTTGTGTGTGTTATGGCTTGCTTGAATAACATGGAGTGTGTGGAATTGTGATATCGATGCATGCTATTTGTTGTGTGCTTCAGCTGATTTGCATGGAGGTAGATTATATATAAATTATAATTGTCCATGGCTTGTAAATGTTTCATGTAGTGCTTCGTTCATGCATGTAATGTGAGGAAAATGCGTGGCATCGTGCATTTCGTATCTTGATCCTTGTCAGCGTCGGGTCAGTGTGGGTGCGGGGGTAAGGTTTATTCACTTAGGTGTTGGTGAATGGAGTGCGTGAACTCGGGAAAAAATGGAATGGTCAATTAGAGATTCACGAGTGTGTAGAAAAATAATCAAATGATAAATTACATGTTTTTGTTTAGACAAGTTGGGGTAGATCCCGGTGAAATCCCCGAATGTTATTCACGGTTAGTCATGAATCGACGATGTAAGTTCGTGAAAATGTTGAAAGAAGCGTGCGGCGATCTACTACGAGGTGCTTAGGAATCGTCGTAGAAATAGAAATAAAGGAAAAAAAAAATTTGATAAATAATATTGGAGGGTTGTCCAATGGTTAGTCATGGTATAGTACACAGATGACTTGTTTTAGTCACACTTAGCAGTCTAAGTGTGAGGGAGTCGGGTAGGACTCAGGTGGTGAGCATGAGGGGTTGCATCTCATGCTTGATATAGACATTTCATATAATAGTGAATAATTGTATGGAATGTGATTTAGCTGACCACTTATAATGCCATTGCATATGCATTTAGGTGGGGGAGTCGCCCTTGTAGGAGACTTTCTCTTGGGCTTTGCTTGCCAGGTCGTGGGACCCCCTTTCGGTCTGAGGGTTATCAGGGAGACGGCACTCGTGGGGTAGTTTTGAGGAAGGAGTAAATGTGGCTTTGAGTAAATATTTTTGTAAATATGTATAAATCTTTTGCCAAAACGGGCATGGAAACTATAAAAATATGGTTGATTATTCTCACGATGAGTATGGATGTATGGAAGTTTATTATGCAGTGAGTTTCTTTCGAGATGTATGTCTCGTAACACGAGACATGTAGATTACCCTTGAGGTTGGCGGGTGGTCGGACCCCGAGTTTTGGGGCGTCACATTGATAATGGCTAGTGTTGAAAGCTCCAACATCTTCTCCTATGAATCCAAAGGTAAAAATTTTAAAAAAAAAAATTATAAACAAGTTTTAATGTATGAATGATGCTAAGAAATATTCTTATCCCAATGCTAAGTAAGCAGTTATCACGATGATATTTTTCACAATCGTAGACATTTCAAATAGAAAGTCATGATAACAAAATTTTTAGAAGCAAAATAAAATACAGCTCATATAAAAAAACTATAAAAGTGAATGTGTGACTAAACAATAAGCGAGGACACATGCTACATACAAGTAACACAATCAAGAATCGAAGCTGGAAAAACATGGATAAGAACATAGGTATTATTACTTCATGATTAAAAAAATAAAATAAAACTCACTAACAAGAAGCAAACACTTACATCAATGTCATAGGAGAGAAAAAGCTCCGTTTTGAATGACCCAAAAACTTCTACCTGCAATGTAATGGTAATATCATCACTTCCCAAAATTTCCAGTATTTTGCAAAACAGGAAATTGAGCAATGATTGAGAGACAACCAATCATACCTTTTGACAAGACCTATATATTTGATTACACCAAAGATTGATTACTGCATTCCTTGCCTTTTCTTCATGAGTTGGAGAAAGTCATAGAAATCAATATCTTTACCACACCCACCATCATTCAATGAGGAATAGAGATGAAGTTAGAAAATGTACTTATTAGGGCTAAACATTTTAACACAAAGGGGCCTTAGGTTAGATGGTTATGCTACTTCACCCATGCCAAAGGTCAAAGGTTTAAGTCCGTATTTTCTGGTAAATAATAATTTTATTTTTCAAAAGATATTTGAAAAATATAAAAAAAAAGAAATAGAAAATGAATTGAACCAGGGATGTAGAAAAAAAAGGGATAAATAAGCTTAAAAAATGGCCATGGGCCACATAGTGGGAAGAGATTCTGACTCCTATCAAAAGAGTGAATCAAATATGACCTAAATAAGTGAGAGTGGAGGATGCATGTTGTCTCAAAATGCTGAAAATGGAAGACCGTGTGTCTCCACTACCAAAACACCCATAATGGAGGCTGGAACTACCATAACACCATGCTGTTATAATTATGAAATGGAGTTAGTACATTGATTTCAAGTGGAAGTGTTGCCTCCCTTGCTTGTTGCTAAAATACCATAACATTGCCAAGTGGAACTTGGCTACTGCATGTGTTTGAGATGTTGAA
Source organism: Tetrastigma voinierianum (assembly GCA_016808115.1). Taxonomy (NCBI): domain Eukaryota; kingdom Viridiplantae; phylum Streptophyta; class Magnoliopsida; order Vitales; family Vitaceae; genus Tetrastigma; species Tetrastigma voinierianum. The sequence goes on along the minus strand of JAEQBH010006919.1, from coordinate 158,885 downwards.
ATGGAGCTCTTGAACCTGCAGAATGTGATGCTGAAATGGAGTTGATGGAGGTTTGAGGGATAAAAAAAAGAACACTCATGTAACTTCTTTTAGAATATCCATAGCACCACAAGTAGGCTTCTCAGAAATCAACAAGTAAGATTGTAGAAGACTCTCATCTTGAAACCCCCTAAAATCTTCTCATGCTAGTACTATATGTTTCTTTATGGGCCTTTCAATCTCGTCACTTAAGCAATAGCCAAGAACACTCATTCACTCCCAGCTTATCTAGCATTAAACTCTTTTAAGGATTCTTATTGACAAGCTCCTCACTAACTCCAAACCACCCTAACTAAATCACGCACAAATCAAGGAGCAAGTTTAAGGGAATGGCTCCCTACTTCGAATGAAGTGCACACGGGTAGGCATCAATATCAATTTTAAGTGAACGAATATAAACTGGCAGATCCAGAGATTTTCTGGTGCAGAATTTGGGCAAGAAGCTCTGTGCTGGCCCTTAGGCCTCATGTCAAAGCCAAAACTAGAAGATATGCAAGCAACCACGAATTCTAAGGCATCACATATAAATTGATGAAAAAGAAAAGAAAAATAATACTTTAAAAGTTGTGATCTCTGACCTAGAAACCAAAGCAAGTTGCTCTTCCCAGATTCAAAGTCGAAATTACTAGATTCAAAAATTCAACATAAAAAAGTCAAAGTCTGATGTCAAGTCCAGATTCAGTCATGTTATGCTAAAATAGGAACATAGCACAAGAACTTGTACGTCATACCACAATCACGAGGATGACACACTGCCCCCTTCGGTAGGCGGGGCGTGCGACCCTCCACGAAATCGGTAGTTGCCTCTAACGACTAGAAATCCTGTGACGAAGTCGTATTGCTTGTAAACCTCCTATAAAATTTTTCTTTTTATTTATAACTTAGGATTTGGTAAAATCTTAGCGACGGAAAAAGCGACATGGGCATACGTAGTCTACAATTCCAAATCTGTATACATCCAATTTACTCTAAATCATATGTCCAAACATGGCAACCGACATACCAACACATTCTCACAGCTAACTATCTTACACTACATATGTTCATTACATATTCAAAGTGTTTTGTACAAAATATTCTTAATACAGCGCTTGTACAATGTCGAGTTCAACTCCTATTGTGCTCAGCGTCTTGCGTACTGTGCACGGAAAATAGTTTTAAATACAAATAATGAGTAAGCAGCTCCGGTGAGTGTATCTTTTATAAAGAGTTTCGGAAAACATCTCAAAATGTAAAACTCTTTACAATTATTTTCCAGAAGCTTTTCTTTAGCTGCTTGCTTTAGGATTTTTCAAACTTTTCTTTGCTTTCTTGCTTTTGTACTTGCTTTATTTTGCTTTTCTTTAAAAGCTTGTAAAACTCTTATTTCTTGCTTGCTTAGAGTTTATAAAACTCTCATCATTTTCTTGCTTGCTCTATCTTGCTTGAAAAGTTTCTTAAAACATTTCACAAACCATTGCTTTAAAAGTTTCTCAAAACTTTTTCATAAAAATGGGAGCCTTGGCTCAACCGCATGCTTTGAAAATAAAACCCATGAGAGCGGCTCAATAGTCGTTTGAAATATAAGCGAGCACGAATAGTAGTTTGCTTTAAAACTCTTACGAGCACAGGCGTAGGGAACGATGGTTGATTTTTCAAAGCTGTATATCATGCTTGTAAAACATCAACCCTTTGGAGCCTATTTTTGCTTTATACCTAGTGAACACGGGAACCTGTGCTCAACCGTGCCGGTGGAAGGACCTTTGTCCTCGTCACCTTTTTTTGGTGAATATGGTGGAATTGACCTCGTGTCGCCATCACCATAATTTAGTTAGAGCTCATAACCTTATATATATACTCACAATGCGTGCGACGGTCTCTTTAAATGCATGATGTATGTCCTAAGTTTTGAGCCAGACCCAAAACTCCAAATGCATGTATGAGATCCTAACACCACCGTGCACGTACGGAATACCTCTGACCGGTTGCTTGCTTAGAACTAGGGAAGGCCTGTTTTCGCAAACTTTCTTTGCTTGCTTGCTTGCTCTTTGTAAAATGGTTTTACACTTTGAAACCATTTACTTGCTTGCTTGCTTGAAAAATGGTTTAATTATTCAAAACCATTTGCTTACTTGCTTGCTTACTTGAAAAATGGTTTAATTATTCAAAACCATTTACTTACTTGCTTGCTTGCTTAATTATGGTTTTACAATTTAAAACCAATGCTTTCTTTTCAAAAATGGTTTAACTCATAACCATTTGCTTGCTTTTTATCTCATTGCTTGCTTCTTGAAAATGGTTTGCATTCAAACCATGAAATACCGAGTGTAAAACAGTTTATAATAATAATAATAATACTAGTATTTGGAAAATGAGTTTAGAACACTCACCTCTTTGCTAAACTTGAAACCTGATTCCACACTTTCATACTTTTACTTTTTAACTACGCACTTCAATAGAATCTGACGACAAATTAATCACCTATGTAATCGCATAACTTAACTTACTCCTTATACTTAGTCACTATCTCTTTGTACTCTTTTAAAGCTAAGGTGCTAAGGGTTCTATTCCAACTGGAGATACCCAATTCAATTTGAAGAACTCAGGGTCGATCGAAACAACCGGGCCTCTATGTCCCAAGCTGGAACCAGAATTTGGCTTGTACATAGCCCCACTTTGAGTGAATTTTGACCACTTAGGATCAGAATTTGACGATTCCTATTTCTTTGAGTTTGGTTCTCCTTGAAGTCTAGTTTAAGTAGCCCTTGAATAACTCAAATCGGATAAAATGGGTAAGTTATGGCTAAAATACGAAAGCGGTTGAAATAGGAAGCGAGCGAGTGTGTCGAATTTTCCCCGAACATGTCTTAGAGTACACTTTTGCCTACAGTGGGGTGTCTTTAGTACATTACTATTCATGTGCAGTACCTTAGAAAATTGCCAGTTATTGCTTTTTGCCAGCACATATAATTAACATCATACAACTTACATGAATTCTGTATACCTTAAGAATTATGTGAAAATTAAAATCTTAAAACCACTTCATGACTCTTAAATTGGTGGTTTGGAACCTCAAACCACAAAACCTTAGGTGAAAATCAGAACTCAACCTAGGTCACCAATTCTTTTTAAACATCATATAATTTGTTTCCATATTTATTTTCTCCCAATTGGGTTTTACTCTCATAACTGACAATTGAGGATTTATGTGCTCTTTCACTTTAAAACCTAGACCAAGGAGCATCTAATCTCATACCAAGCCCTAGGAATCCAATACTTGATTAAGACAACAACATACCTGATTTTTGGGCTTCTCCTCCTCCTTCTTCTTCCTCTTCTTTATATCTTGCTCTCTCTTCTCCTCCAATAGTGAACCTAGCAAAGTGAGAAATGAGACGAATGAAATTTTGGCTTTGTCTCATGGTTTAGTCACAATTTTCCCTTAATTGCAAATAGATCCTCATCTCTTAAATTTGTAATTGTAACTTAGCACTATTTGTACTATGGCCCATCTCAACACTTAATGATTTTCATATTTATATATATTTGCTGAAATGACCATTGTACCCTTGTTCTCATACACAAATCCGGGTTCCATAATTTATCATTTCCTACTTTAGTACCCAAAAATACTATAATGTGATATTTGGTCTTCTTATCTGTATACGAGTATCGTATCTTATGTCGCTTTCGGGACGGGGTGTTGCTTGAAGCGATAGACAATAGATTTTAAAATGCTAAACAATCCCAGGAAATATCACTAATAGCGATAATTATAACATTATAAGCCTTGAGAAAGTTTAAATACGATTAAATAAAAAAATACAAAACCTACTTACCCATGTAAGGATACAACAAAATATGAGAGAATCAACACTCCTATTCAAGGCTTTCTTTCTCCTAATCCAACATCAACGGAGCGCGAAACCGCGCTGAACTCGACTCATCGTCGTCAGGGCATAGTTGAGGGAAAAGTAGTTCACTGCGACGATTTCCAACGAAGAAGCTCAAGGTAAAGAAGAAAGAAATCGCCACGCCAAGTAAAGAAAAAAGACATATTTCATTCTTGTAGACCTATCTTGGGTTAGATTCATCGAAGACGGCAGAGATCAATCCGAAGGCAAAACAAAGAGAGGGAATAGGGATTTTATCAAATTGGTTATATTTAATATCTTAATTAAAAATGAATAAGAAAATATTTTAATTAAAATTTGATTAAATTAATTACCGAAGATTACCACTTCACGAAATTCTAACTTTTACATATGAACTTTTATTCTTATTAGATTTTCAAATCTCATTATTTATAATAGCTTTAATGAATATTACTGTTTATATTTTAATTATAATTTTATTTTTATTTATTTTATATATTATTCATATATATTGTACCTTTATTTAAGAAAATAAAATTTATTACACATTCAAGTATCTCAAAGTGAACCTAATAATTTCATGTACATTATGTGTATTCTTAAATAATTACTAATAATTTTGAATAAATTATAAAAATAAAAAATATAAAGAATATTTTAAAAATCATTATATATAAATTATATATATATATATATATATATATAATTGAAAAAATATTAAGATAGCTATATAAGAAATATTTGCAAATTAGAAAAAGCTATCTAAAATTTTAAAAATTTAATATAATTATATTAGAGTTATTTTTGATCTTTCAAATAAAAATTAAATTATTTTAAGATTTATATAAAATATTTTATTTAAAGTTTAAAGATTTTGTTATGGTTGCTACTAATATGTGGATAATTTATCTTATCAAACAAATTCTAAAATATGTTTTTTTTTAATTTATATTTTTAATATTTAAAATAAAAAAATCAATATATTTTTACATCAAGCTATATCGAAAAAAATTGCTAATTGTAAAACTGAGAAAATTCGATTTTACGAAAAAGTAAAATGGTAATTTATGTTGGCTTAGGAATTCTCTAGATCTCGGATATTGAAATAGGCTAGTAGTTAAATTCGTCTCGTGAAATCTAGTGACGAGAAAAGTTTCTTGAGTGCGAGACAATCAGAATATTTTACGATTTTACGGGTGATATAGGTCGTCAGTGGCTTGAGGGACGAGATTTTACGAAAATCTCGGATGTCGGGAGAAAGCGAACTGGGTTAAGTTCATTTAAAATAAAGTGAGCCGAAAAAATAGAATTGTTTTGGGATAAAAACGGATCCGAATAAAGCAATATGAATCATGTATCTAAAATAATAATAATAATAATAATAATAATAAAAGAAAAAAAAGTATAAAAGTCAAGCTGGTGGGAGGAGACAGGGCAGGAGAGAGAGAGGTGTGCGGAGGAGATTTTTTAATTTTATTATTTCTTCTTTGCTTCTTTCTCGAGATTCTGAAAATCGGATTGTAGATTTTTATGTTGAAGGCAAAGTTGATCTATGCGACAAGAGCTACGTGTGGGCACAAAAATCTTAGAGTTCGTCAAGCTCCTACCCCAGTAGAGATCTTTTCCTACTGTGTTAATCTTTGGATAAGAGCCATGTAAATAGTTAGGAATGTTCTGAGGCTTGTTTTAGCTTTGTAAACTCTGTCTCAAAAGCTTTGAACCGAGTGAGAAAATTTCTATTTTGAGTGGTCGTGAACAGTAACCCGAGGGTTTTATTGTTCACTTTAATAGTGACACGTGAATATTTTTATGTGTTGAGTGATTCAACGTATTTGTTAATTAGCCCATGTGAGCTAATTTTGGTGTAATTGATGGTGAATGTGCATAACATGTTTTATGTGATTTAATTATGTTAATATATATGCATGTGAATATATTAGCAGGCGATGTTGGAATTTGCATCATGCATTCCATATGCCTTTGGGGGCACCACACAGAACAATAGGGTGAGTGCATGAGGGTGGTTTCTTGAGAGAATTGTTTGGAGGTTGACCAATATGTAATAATTATCGAAGTGTGTCCATTATTTATATCGGGAGGATTTGTCCATATAATATCAATCGTCGGTCACGGCCCGATTGATATACATCGGAGGTTGTCTATATAATATCAATGTGGGTGAGGCCCAGTTATATACATCGGAGGGTTTTCTATAAAATATCAATCGTCGGTCATTGATTGATATACATCGGAGAGGTTGTCCACAATATAGATATCGAGTCGGTCCACTATTTATATCGGAGGTTGTGCGGTTAAGCAAAATACCTTTGTTTGGAAATGGTTTTCATTCATGGCAACTTGCATGTGTGAGGAGTGGGTGAGGACTCGGGATATGGGATAGGAATTGAGTCACACTCATCCGGGTCATGTGAACATTGATAGGTTCATGTAATTACTTGAATGTGTTTGTTTGCCATACATGTGCACTTAGGAGGTAACCCATGTAGGGAAATTATCACCCTGCGAGGCACCTCCATGCAATGAAGGATCCTTTATTCCAGGTACGGGAGGGCGTCGGAAGGCGTCACTCATTAAGTCTGTTTGAGGCGAAAGTCGGGTTGTGGCTTTGGTAGTTATTTTGTATACATGTATTAGAATGTTGTAATTTTAATATATGTTGTATTAAGAGTAATGTAAAAACTCTTGAACCATGATATATATTTGGTTGGGATATTTATATTGTGAGTATTGATGTAGGGGCCCAAGTGGCCATTATTTTACTCGTAATTGGACCCTGTGTGGTCATTGTAATTGTTGGGACAGGTTTGTACCTTGGGTAGAGCTCCCTGTACAAAGGAGACTCTGCCCGATTTTCATGAGGGGTGTCGGGTTACCCGACATCCATGACTATTCCGTAGGTTGTGGGTTGCGAGGACACCTCGGTTTGAGCGTCAAACGGTATCAAAGCCTAGGTATCTGAATACCTAGGGCTTGGGGGACTTGGGCTAAGGCCAGAGTCATTTAGGTATAAGAACATCACCACTTGGTGTGGCTCGATGTGGGGTTAGGTATGTGATTACCTAGACAATCACGGGACAGGATTAGAACACTGCATGCATTGTGTTTTATGTGTGATTGGGTGTATAACATGAGTTGTTGTGTATGAATTGTGATTGAAATTGTATGCTTGGTGAATACCTAAAAATGTTGAACACTAGGGTTTAGTATGAGAACAAATTGTTTGAGAAATTTTGGGCAAATAATCCATAATTAAATGAAAAAAAAAATCTTTTAAATTGAAGTTTTCAAAAATAAAATTTTTGATGTTGATTTTGATTTAATAAAATGAAATTATGTCTTGCATCACTATCGTCACATGGACATTGTGCATAAATGTATTCTTTGTATGAATAGTGTCGGGGCTGTGTTTATGCCTTAGAATCTTTGCATTAAGTACCTTGCCATTTGACATGTGTAGATGGCTGAGTGCAGAGAGCGAGGGCGTGGGGGCGTCACGAGGAGGAGGTGCGGTCGAGCACCACCGGTGTTGACTGACAGGCCTTTGTTAAGAATTTGTAGGGTTCTCGACTGCGCTGTGCACAAGCCCGGTACGTGGTGGCCGAGGGGTTGAGTGGCCTCGGAGGTTCGAGGCACATCATCCTCCAGGGCATTCACGGGAGGAAATTAGGTGGTGGCGAATGGAGTGGTTCATCTTGGTCGAGAAGGTGTTAGAGGCTATGGAATTACCTTTGACATGACCGGGGATTAGACTAGTGCGTTCCGGCTAGAAGGTGAGGCCCAGTATGGTGGAATTGGGCAAAGACCTCCTAGAGACTGAGACGATGACATGAGCGGGTTCGAGGCTGTTCATGGGTAAGTATTTCGGATCTTGCGAGGCATCTGAAGGCTCGGGAGTCCACATAGGTTGACGAGAGACGATGACTATGATGGATTATGTGGCTAGATTCACCCAGACTGGCGGGTTTTCTTGATGACCACGTGGCCACGAACATGGCCCAGTCGGGGAGATTCGAGAATGGGCTGAAGTTGTCCATTCGGGCGGGATCGTGGGACTTAGCTACGGGACATGGACTCGTGGTTGGGACAGCCACGACCGTAGAGAGAGAGGCCCGAGGATGCTCGGACGCTCGGGATCTGGGTGTTAGTAGCGAAGGAAGGAGAAGTCGACCTTCTTCTAGTTCGGGAAAAGAAGCGGGCTTAGTTCACGCGAGGTTCCGGGGCGCGGCCGTTAGGGCGAGACGGTCAGGTTGTCGGTCGGGGCGAGGCGAGATGGTGTCTTTATCATTGCAGTAACTGGACACATGAGGAGGATTGCCCCCGAACGGGGATCTAAGGTTTCGGGGCAGAGACGGCTAATCCCGGTGACGGTAGGGCAGTGAGATCACGGTATATTCCTCCACGGCCGAGTACGAGGCCATAAGAGCCCTTATGTGGGAGTTCTCCCCCAAGGATTAAAGGCGAGATAGAGGATGATATGTCGTGGTTGCGAGTTAGAGATCTCGGGGACTCTACTCACAATGGACTTGAGGATCATGGGCATGTCAGAGTTCGACGTCATCCTGGGGATGGATTGGCTAACAACTTATAAGGTCGTCATCGATTGTGAGCGTAGGAGGGTTGTCGCCTACACGCAGGACGGTACTCGTGTTATGTTTCAGGGGGACAAGCATGATATTTTTTCCCTTTGGGCGGTGTCTGAGTCCGAACCAAGAGGGACGGTTAAGCGGGTTGGCTGTAAGCCTGCCACGAGACGAGGTGGTCGGACTTAGATCTACCTCGAGTGGTTTGCGAGTATAAGGATGTTTTTCGGGATGAGCTACCGGGATTGCCTCCGCAGAGGGTTGTAGACTTCTGTATCGAGTTACACCCTGGTACTTCGCCCATCTTTATGACTCCGCATAGGATGGAACCCCGATTGGATTCGCGGGGAACTGAATCCCGACTACACGAGGATTCTTTGGAATGAGGATTCGATTAGGCAAGGCACTTCACCATGAGGAGCTTCGAGTTCTGTTTCTGAAGAAGGACAAGACCCTTCGATTGTGCATTGATTCTGGAGTAGTTGAGCGAGTTCTGATCGAGAATCGATTACCCATTGCAGAGGATTGATGACTTGTTTGGTCAGTGAGAGGAGCGCGAGTACTTGAGATGAACCTTCGCAGTTACCATCGGTGAGGTTAGGGAAACGAGATATCCCTAAGGCGGCGTTTAGGGCGCGTTATAGGCACTTTGAGTTTATAGTGATGCCTTACGGATTGTGAATCTTGGCGACATTCATGGACCTCATGCATAAGGTATTCTAACCCTATCTAGATCAGTTTGTCGTAGTCTTCGTAGATGACATTTTGATCTACTCCTAGTCAGAGTGGGAGCATGAGTATCACTTGAGGATCGTTTTACAATTGTTGAGAGACCATCAACTGTACGCCAAGTTCAGTAAGTGCGAGTTTTGGCTTACTGAGGTGAGATTTTTGGGACACGATGGTGTCGGCGGGCGTGTCGGTGGACTGGGAGAGGTCGGTAGTGATGGAGTTAGGAGAGGCGAAGTCAGTCTTTGAGGATACAAAGTTTCTTGGGATTAGATGGGTACTCACGGGAGATTCATTGAGGATTTCTCTAGATTAAGCGGCTATGTGAGATTGACCGGAAGGAGGATTGTTTGATTTGGATGATCGATGAGAGGAGGCATTCCGAGGAGTTGAAGGGGAGACTTCGTCGGCTCTTATCTTGATAGTCGGACGGACGAGGGGAATTTTCTGGAGTGTATTATGATGCCTTGAGGCTAGATTGGGATGTGTGTTTTGATGCGTGGGAGGGTAGTAGCTTATGGTTCTCGTCAATTGAAGAATCATGAGCAGAATTACCCCACACACGAAATGGAGTTGGCAGTCGTAGTCTTCGCCTTGAAGATTTGTGTATTTATGAGCGAGGAGTTCGAGGTGTGCTCGGACCCTGAAGTCGAAGTATATTTTTCATGCGTGGGACCTCAACATGAGGCAACACGGATGGATGGAGTTCCTAGAGGATTATGACTTCACTTTGCATTACCATCTGGTAGAAGGAAAATGTGGTGGTGATCTTTCGGTCGGAGATCACGGGAGCATTGGTAGTATGGCTTCCCCAGGAGTGGCGGATGCTCGGCTAATAGGATGGTTTGGGCTGCAATACAGCGGCATGCTCGGGTGCGTTGGGGAGTTTGGTGGCTACGAGTCTTGCGGTGAAGCGAGTGATTGAGTCCCGGGCGGGACGGAGGTGAGTGTCCATCCCGGGGGCCGAGATACGGAGTTAGGTCACGGTGTGAGGGGCTGGGTAGATCCTACGGATGGTAGTCTTCGGTATAGAGGACGGGTAGTGGTTCCCCAGTTGACCGATTTGAGAGGAGATTCTCAGGGAGTTTCACTGCTCTCGATTTGCCGTGCATCCAGGTGGCACGAAGATGTACCAGGATCTTCGTCGTCGATGTGTGGAGGCGGAATGAAGAGACACGTGAGGACTTTGTTCGGCGATGTCTCCACTATGTTAGCGAGGTTAAAAATTTGAGCACGGAAGCCAGCGGGCTACTTCATCCATTGGAGGTGGTAGTGGAAGTGGGAGCGTGTCACGATGGACACTGTGACACTTACCACGGACATCGAGACGCGTGCGGTATGGGTGATAGTGGACCGGCTCACGAAATGCGACATTTTCTAGGCGTGCGGATGGCTTTCATTGGAGAGATTATCTTGGGTTGTACATTCGAGAGATGGTCAGTGCACATAGTACGGTATCCATAGTGAATGGATAGAGACCCGAGGTTTGCGGCGCACTTTGGAAGAGTTTCCAGGCTATGGAGCACACCTGGTGACCATGAAATCGACTTTCCACCCACGGATAGATGGTCGGTCGGAGAAGACTATCTGGTGTTGCAGAGGACATCTTCTTGAGCATGCGTCTTGGATCATAAGGGTAGCTGGGAAGAGCATTTTCTTTTAATGGAATTCGCTACGACAACGGTTATCGGGCGAGTATCTTGAGAAATGACACCGTATGAGGCATTGTATGGGAGGCCATGCAGTCATAGATTATGTTGGGCCGAGATGGGAGAGAGCTCACGTCAGCGATCTTTGATATGAATAGAGACACCTCTGAGGTGAGCTTGATACGACAGCGTCTTCTCATGGCTCAGAGCCGACATAAAAGCTATGTAGATGTACGACGTCGACCCTTATAGTTCGAGGTTGGGGATCACGTCTTCTTGAAGGTGATGCACAGAGAGGGTAGTTAGGTTCGACGACGAGGGAGGCTATCGTAGGGTTTATTGGGCCCTTCGAGATGCCAAGAGGGTAGGCACTATAGCGTGCGAGTTGGCTTTACCTGACATTTCAGGTGTCACGGTATTTCATCTCCGTACTCCGGGAAGTTTGCTCGGATCCGGCTCATGTAGTGGTTGGGGAGAGATTGAGGTTGACACGGATGGGACCTTCGGAGGGACCGGTGTGCATTTTTAGTAAGCGGGATCGGGTTTTGCGGCCTTGAGCCAGTGAGGCTAGTGAGGGGGTCTTTATGGCGGCACTATGGGGGTGGAGGAGTCGGACGTGGGGGTGCGAGGACGATCACGGGCCACCCTATCCACTTCTTGTTTAGGGATGAGTCACGTGGTTTAGTCATTCAATACTTAAATGACTAGTTTACATGCATGGTGTAGTGCACGTTGCATATGCATGTGATTCGTTGTGATTGTCCAGAATTTCAAGACGAAATTCTTTTTAAGGAGGGGAGAATGGAAATTCTCTAGATCTCGGATAATGGCTTGATTTGCAGATTAAATTCGTCTCATGAAATCTAGTAACACAGAAATGTTTTAGGTGATTATGAGACAATTGGAATATTTACGATTTTACGGGTGATAGAGTCGTAAGTATTCTGAGGGCTGAATTTTTACGAAAATCTCGGAAGTCGAGCTTGAGCAGGTTAAGATTCATTTAAAATAAAAGTGGCTGAAAAATAAATTGTTTCGGGATAAAGCGGATCAGAATAAAGCAATATGATTCATGTATCTAAAATAATAATAATAATAATAATAAAAGGAAAAAAAAAGTATAAAAGTCAAACTGGTGGGAGGAAACAGACGGGTGAGAGAGAGGGCGTGCAGAGGAGATTTTTTAATTTTTATTATTTCTTTCTCTTTATGCTTTCCGGATTACGAAAATCGGAGCCAGTAGATTTTGTGGTACAGAGAGCAAAGTTGATCTGCGATGGAGCTACGCGTCTTGGAGTTTCGATCAAACTACCAGTGGGATGCCTGCTGCTTGTGTTAATCTTTACTAATTTGCAGAGTCGTGTAAATGGTTAGGAATGTTAAGGGCTTGTTTTTAGCCCAGTGGCTCGATCTGAAGCTTTCAGGCAAGGTGAGAAAATTCCTATTTAGTGAGTACGTGAACGATAACTAGAAGTTCTTTGTTCACGCGAATAGTAATGTGAATAGTATATGAATAGTGACGTTAATATTTTTATGTGAATTTTTATGTGTTGAGTGATTAAAAATGAATTGCTCGTGTTTGTTAATTAGCCCATGTTAGCAAATTTTGGTGTAATTGATGGTGAATGTGCATAACATGTTTTATGTGATTTAATTATGTTAATATATATGCAAGTGAATATATTAGCATGAACGTATTGGAATTAACATCATGCATTCCATATGCACTGGGGCACCCTAGAACAATAGGAGTGAGTGCATGAGGTGATTTCTTGACAGAATTGTTTTGGAGGATTGACCAATAGTAATAATTATCGGAGTGTGTCCATTATTTATATCGAAGGGTTGTCCATATAATATCAATCATCAGAGTCGGCCCAATTGATATACATCAGAGGGTTGTCTATAAAATATCAATCGTCGGAGTTGGCCCAATTGATATACATCGGAGGGTTGTCATATAGATTATCGGAGTTGGTCCACTATTTATATTAGAGGGTTGTCTACGGTTAAAAACAAATACCTTTGTTTGGAAATGGTTTTCATTCATGGCAACTTGCATGTGTGAGGGAGTCAGTGAGGACTCGAGATATGGGATAGGGTGAGTCACACTCTTATCTAGGTCATGTAGACATTCGAGTAGGTTCATGTAATTACTTGAATGTGTTTGTTCCATATACGTAATATCAGCTGCTTGGGTAGAGTAACTTATGTAGGAAATTATCAGCTCTTGGGATTTCTTTCATGAAATGTCGAGAATCATGAATTCAGTGCAGAAGCCGTCGGGAGAACTGTATTTCATTAAGACGTTTGAGAGAAAATCAGTTTATTAAAGCTTTGGTAGTTAATTTCAGGAACAAAATGCTCGGTAATTACGGATGCTCGGTACTTGGATTTCTGAAATATTGGAAAACATCGGTGAATGTTTTGACAAAATATCGGTAAGTAAAAATTAACAAAAATACTTTGAAATTCATGGAAATACTTTGTTGAACTATAAAAATGTAAATAGCAAATATACACTTGTTGAAGACGATATTCATTATAATTTATCGAAATTACATGATAGCCATTTAAAACGAAATGAAGATCGATGTGGCTCCATTACATTATTTGACGAAGGGATCCCATCTTGATAAGGACAATATTCATACCAAGACATAGTGTTGGAATAATATTGATTGTAACTTCGAACATGTGCATAAAAAAAAAATTAATGAATAAAGAAACATACCTTAATTCACAAAGATCTTCCAAAAAATTAGGATAAATAACAAAGAAAATTTTTTTTGAGAGTGAAATGGAGCTTAGATGTGGATGGATGAGTTTGTAATGAAAGTGCATGATTTTAGGGGTATTTATAGAATTTTTTGGAGTCAAAATAGTCATTGGATTGTCAAAAAACCGTTGTGATTTATTTCTTAGTTGGATTTGATTTTTGGTTCAAATCGTAGTTGGATCATCATATATCCGTTAGAAATCGTGGACCGTTGAATCGAGCTTGATTTAAAATCGGTGGATAAAGCTCGCGTCGTTGGATTTTCAAGCGGAATGAAATCTGGATGAAAATCTTCTCATGAAAAAAATCTAAGGGCCGAGGATAATTCGAAGAAAAAATCGGCGATTTTTTGAATTTCTCGTCGATAAATCGACGAAAAAGGCGGCCCGGACGCGCCTCCTAGGCGCGTGTAAATCACGTGCCGAAAAATCGGCAAAAATCGGCCATTTTCGGAAAAATCGGTTTTTCCACGATTTTTTCACACCTGATTTTTCCATCCCAAAATCTTTCGGCTGCAGAAATCGATTTTAATTTGAAAAATCGGTCGAAATCGCGATTTTTGTTCCTTGGTTATTTTGTATACATGTATTAGAATGTTATAATTTTAATATATGTTGTATTAAGAGTAATTTAAAAACTTTTGAACCATGATATATATTTGGTTGGGATATTTTTATTGTGAGTATTGATACAGGGGCCCAAGTTGCCATTATTTTACTCGCAATTGGACCCTGTGTGGTCATTGTAATTATTAGGATAGGTTTGTACCTTGGGTGAGCTCCCAGTACAAAAGGAGACTGCTTGGAATTTTCATGAAGGTGTCGGGTTACGGCATCGTAACTATTACGTAGGTTGATGGGTTGTCAGCGGGTGTTATCGGTTTTGGGGCGTCGCGCTAATATTCTGATATTTTGGTGAAATATATTCCTTTTCGGACATTTTAATCTTTGATAATCCACTTTATTATTTTTCTTATTAAATTTTCATTTTATTACTAAAATTTGAATTAAAATCTAATAAAGAAAGTATTTTAATTTCTAAACACTTTGTGGAACTAGAGACGGGAGATGCAAGAAGCTATATCTATTGTCTATATATTCTTTTTATATATATATATATATAAAAGATTAATAAAATTATTATAATATTTTATTTAAGTTATAATTAAGACTCAAATTAAAGTAAAAGATTAAAATTGTAGGATTAATTATAAAATTGAAAATGAAACATACAATTACAATGAAAACTAAAAATAAGTTAAAATTAACAATACTTGAACTAAAAATGGAAATACCATCAGAACATATAGGTAAAATGGTTAGGGTCTCTTTTAGCTTAATCAATGCTCTCAAGTTCAAATATGTAGGAATGTAATGTGTTTTATGGTAGAATTTTATCGTTATTATGATCCCTCCCAATTCATTTGGAGATTAGTCTAGATATAATATGGCTTAAAAGTGTCTTGCATGTATGCACGTGCCCACTTAGTACACATCATGTCACATCCCACATCGGATAGGGGAGAAACTTCGCATTTATATAAGTATGAGAACCTGCCAGCCTGTGACCGTTTAAAGTCTTGAGGGCCGCCCAGGCTGTGGTTTCTTCTCACATGGTTGGGCGAATTAGATTACAAATGGTATCGAGGCTGGAGTCGAGCCCCGATGTGAAGTCTGTTCCGTTTGGCCCCGCAATCCCATGGGACACAACGGGACGTTGTATGCGCATGGGTGTTTGTCACATCCACATCGGATAGGAAGAAACCGCAGCGTACTATGTAAGGATGGGCTCCTCTCGGCCCTAGCGAGGCCGTGTTTAAAGCGTGAGGCCTTAGGCCGAAGCGGACAATATCTACGTGGTTGGCGGGTCGTTACAAATTTGTCACATCGGCATTGGATGGGGAAAACGCAGCTATATAAGTATGGGCTCGACCTTGAGGCAGTTTAAAGCGTGAGGGCCTTGGGCTAGCGGACATTATCTACATGGTTAGGCGGGTCGTTTACAAATGGTATCAGGCCAGATCCTAGACTCAGATGTGGGGGGTTTGTTTCGTTTGGCCCACTTGAATCCCATGGGACCACCGATGAGACGTTATTAATGCGTAGAGGGTGTTTGTCACATCCATCGGATGGGGAAAACCGCATATAAGTATAGGCTCCTCTCAACCTTGTAGACGCGTTTTAAAGCGTGAAGGCCCCTTGGGCAGCGGTTCAATATCTACATGGTTGGTAGATTAGATTTACACATCATGACTGTAAAAAAATTTTAAATGAAAAACAATAAATATAATTACAATAAAATTAATATTAAGTAAAAAATAATTATATGACTAAGTTAAATTAAAACGTATTTCAATAATTATATATATATACTCTCTTCTCTACTATATATTGCATTATATATAGTATTTCATAATTTATCACTATATATAAAAATTTATAATAGTTTTAACTAATTAAATAAATCATATAACTCTTTGTCAATGATACCAATATTATAACTTAATAATTTATAGTGACAAAATCATTTAATTCAACAGGAAATAATTTCATCACCAACAAAAACAATATTGCCAGGAAATAGAGATAAAATATTATAAGTTTTTGGAAGGAAGATCATTTCATTAGGAAAAATTATTTTTACTAATGCATGTTTTTGAGGCCAAATGGTTATCTTTAGTCACAAAAGTTTTGGAGCAAAAATAAAAGGCGCCAAATTTTCCTACCACAAGTTTTACTAATAAAATTTTCAATTTCATTGGGAAAAGTTATCAAAAAACTAATTTAACGATAATATTTAAAATTTCATCGGGAAAATTTATTTTTAATGGTGAATTTTAAATTCGCCCCTAAATTTTCGCTGGAAAAAACATGTTCTTGTAGTGTGAATAGAGAAGTGTGTTAGGGCGACCTAGGAAGAAGACGTCTCCTCCACACAAACAAGTGGATGAGTACAGTTCAGTTCTAACTCACAAAATCTTGGTTCTCATTCCTCCACCCCATCCCAACAATCCCCTGTCTTCCTTCAAATAGCATGTTAGTAAGATGGGCCCCCCACCCCCACCTGTTCCAGTTCAACCAATCCCATCCCATCCCTACTTCCCCCCGTTTTCTCGATGAAACTTTTCTACAAGTTTTTGGTTCTTCTTCAAATTTCTCTATTCCCTCCCATTGTGTTTGGAACGTGGAGCACAGGTATGGATGCCCGTGAGATGGTTTGTGAAGTTTTAGAGGTAAAGTGTTAGCTGGTCAAATTAACTATCCGATAAAAAGCATGAATAGCGTTACGATAAAATGATTGAAAAAAAATGTGCAGAGGTGATTTCATGCAAAAAAATGGTCGAAAATCACCTCCCTTGTTTAAGACGAGCGAATAGCTAGAAAAAAGAAAAACATATAGTAATATTAAAAGACAAAAACAAAAACAAAATTTATTTTATTTTTAAGTTTGTCTTAAGAACTTTGTTATTGCTTATAATGTTTACAGTACCTTTTCGAAAGATAAGAAGTTTAAAAATGAATTTTCATATTAAATTGTCAAATAGAGAGATTTTGTTCCAGAAAAAAGAACAATTAAGTGTTATTTTTTTAAGAAGTGTTCTAAAAAACGATAAAATAGCCACCACAACTGCCTCTAACATTCCTAGTTTTCCAGCATCCTATAAGACATATATGTGAATATTGAAACATTGCACAAATCACTAGTTTTCGTTCATAAGAAAATAAGGAACACCAGATATATATATATATATATATACCTGGCATGTATAAGTGATGAAACACATACTTGAAAAAAAAATTAGGAATATGTTTTATTTCTAAAATGATAAAAAAATTGAAGTGTACCTAAATGACAGCCAACTAGATAATAAATATAAAAAAATCTATCATTTTCTTCTGTAAAATGTACAACATTTGTATCATATTGTAATCACTACCGCTCCGTTTGGAACCCAGAATGTATTATCAAAAGAAAAATGTTAAGGAAAGTGATTTTTAAATGCTTGGATTATGATGCAAAATATAAAGAAAAATCGGAAATATAATCGAAAACTCTTGAAATTTTCGTATTTTTTAAATTTCTTGTTGTATATAATAGAAAGAAACAAATAAAATGAATTGGAATAAAACATATAAAATTAGTTTATTAAGTTTAAACTTATTTCATATTTTCCTCCAAAAAAATTTTAACTCGCTTTTTAAATAACTATTTTATTTCTTTAATCTTCAGAGTTAAACCGAACCTACCACTTATTTGGCCCTCACCAGTAGTTTCCACAGGAACAAACTCCATCTTTGAAATAATGAAACCTGCTGGAATCTCTTGCAACTATCTCCCTCCCTTCAATCTTTGAGATCAAACCTGTAAAAACATGGCAGTCTGCACACACCTAAGGTTCTTAACGATCAAAAGCGCGTACCAGGGCGTGCTCATGATCGAATGCAATCATAAGCTTCTCATTGTGACCAAGAAGTATCTCTTCCTTGATTGGCTCCTCCACATTTTATTGCCACCATACTTGTGTCAGGAACATGCAATGTTCTTCATTTTCTGAATAAGAACTCGTAAGTGATCATAGATCTTTTGGTAATCAGGATGAGACCTGTCTCCTGATTCAAAGCTGTGAACTTTTCGGCTAACTTCGATCCAAGTACAGGCCTTCTCTTTCCTAATTCCCCTTTCCAACATCAGTCTTCTAACGTGCTTGACACCTTCCATATCCCCAACAAGTCCATAGAAGTTTGACAGTGAGATATAAGCTCCTGCTTCCTGAGTTAGTAACTGAAGTAGTTTCTTCCCAACAGCACTAGCAAATGCATTCGTGATGGCATGAGCTGAAATGCGGTGAGCTTTGCGTCGGCTTTATTGGCACTCTTCTCTGTAGTTCATAGGCTTCATAGAGACGGCCAGCTCAAGCCAGGAGATCAACCATGCAGGTGTAATGCTCCATTGTTGGTGCGATCGAGTATTGGTTTACCATGGTTGTAAAACTAATCCATCCTTCTTGTAACAATCCTGAATGGCTACAAGCGTATAGAGTACCCAAGAATGTGATTTTGTTTGGCACAACACCTTCCATTTCCATTTGATGAAATGCTTCCAGAGCTTCAACCCCAAATCCATGCTTTGCATAACCTGAAATCAGAGAGGTCCATGATATCACATTCTTGAATGGCATGTTCTGAAAACATAAACAGGCATCACCCATACATCCACACTTAGCATACATGTCAACAATGGCATTTCCCACTGGTAAATACAGCTCAAACCCGGATTTAATCACCAGCCCATGAACTTGTTGAGCATGAACAATCATTGCCATATCTGCACAAATGGAAATAACACTTATCATTGTCATAACATCGACTTCTTACCCTCCACTCTCATCCTCCCAAGAAAATCAAAGCAGTCCTCCTTCTGAATTCTGTCAAAGGCCCGAAATCAATTCAAGTACCCATCTCTGTTGGATTGATTCATTTGGTGAACAAATCGATTGCATAAGATGATAAGTGGCGCCTAAAGCCCAGAAATCATACTGTTAATAACAACAACATCTCTCTGGGGCATTTCGTCAGACACCCGGCAGGCATCGTGAATGTTGGTGCATCTGAATTACATAATCCGAGAAGGGTGGTCATAAGAATCAAATCAGCATTTAAGCCAAGTTTCAGAAGCAGGCAATGAGATTGCCTTCCTTCTTGTAAAGCTTCGACTCTTCCACAGATCTTGACGATTGATGAGAGATGAAATTCAGTTATTTTCCGTCCAGAACTTTGGAGTTGATGGAAGTCGGTTATAGCTTTTCTGGCCCATGAGAAATATCTCTGAAGCATTTTTCATTATCGTGGAATGTAACCTCTCATGTGAAGTGTTGCTCAGCCAATGTATACACCCATGTTGAAATGTGACCTCTACTAGTAGTTAGAGATGAAATCACATCAATATTATTATTCTAGATCAAACCTTTTTATGACAAGTTATCTTTGGAAGCAAGAACATAGAGATCTTTTCTGTGGCAAAATCTAGTGAAGGGTATTGGAGGGATCTATGCCCATATGAGATTAAAGAAATGCCTCAAGCCGTTGTAAGACTTAATTGTATAGAGTAACCCTTCCTGAATTCTCAAAAAAAAAATAAAAATTTGTTATAATGTAATAAATTGTCTTCATTGGTATTCAAATTCGAGACCCTTATCCTTCTTATATCTTATATTTGTGAAACGTTGAGCACTGATTCATATGAGCTAGTGAAGATGGACTTATATAAATATTTCTTAAGTTTATTATTTATATATTTTAAATCCCGGAACACATGAAATATGGTCCACTGTAATTTTGGTAGATGTTGGTGGGCATCCCCATGATCCATCAATAGGGGCTGCGCCCCTAAGACCAACCCCCACAAGACATGTTTATAATTTTTCCTAATAACATGGCCTACAGGACACTCTCTTGCTTTCATTTATACCTAAGTAGATTTTTTTATTAACTGGTGGCCGTTTGAGACCATATTACGTGTGAAGTTTTTATGTAAGCTTGAGTTTTAGACGGAAATAATTTTTTTGAAAAAACAAATGATTAAATTAGTTTGAAAATCAATGAATTATCGAAATAGTGTGTAATCTTATTATTATGAGCAATGATGATTGAAAGTATAAATTTGGAGTTAAAATTGTCAGTCGATTTAATAAGTAGACTGACGGTAATTAGACGGTGAGTTTAAATATTGAGCTAAAGCTGTTAGAAATCCATTGTCATGGGCCAATGACATTTGAAAATTTATAGTCGATGCAGATTTAATAATGTCGTGCGTTCTTATGATATTTTAAGGTGATTTGGTTTATTAATTTGTCATTTATTTTCAAAAAATTATTTGTCGAAAACTCAAAGAAAGCGACAAAAAAGGAGAGGGGCACATGAGTATTCATCCACGTTTGAACACTCGGATCACCTTCAATGACGGAGCCACCTAGTGCTCAAGGGGCCAACCCATAAAAAAAAAAAATTTCAAAAATTTATTTTTTATAGGCAGGTGGAAACCAATGCAAACTTAGATCACACATCATGAAATTGTAAGATCCCCTTGGGTTACTTATCCACATTTGTAAGGCATGCTCATCTTAAGGTTTTTTATTTTTTATTTTTTGATAATCGAGAATGTTCAGGCCAACTTACGCGTTTCTCAATTGAGGTCTTAAAGTTAGCAATCAAATAAAACCTTCAGTGACCTTGAGGAGACTCAACTGATATTTCTCTTGAGGTTAAATCTACCTCTTGTAAAGCCGTCTAATTACATTTGCAAAATCATCTTAAGAGTGTGGATTGTTAACTTAATTTTGGATGGTCTTGGTATCGCTCGTGAAGTTAATTATAACTTGGATCTTATTATACCTTGATTGGTCTTTTTACTTTTATTGCTTGTGTAGAGTTACTTTTTTTTTTTCTTTTTACTACTGTTTTTAGATTCGAACTTAGGATCTCACCTAAATTCATCTCATTGAGCATAACCTAAATCTAATTAAATAATAACTCAATTTGACCTAAATCTAATTAAATAATAACTCAATTTAACCTAAATATTATTAAATAATAAATATATAAGTCAATTCGAAATGCAAGGACTTGCTTAGTTGCTTAGGAACATGTGGGTCCTTTCATTAAACATTTTCTTTTTCTTTTCTTCCAAACTGGTTATTCTTCAACAATTAATCATCCATGGGTTCATCTTTATCCTCAGTGCCTTGTAAGCTAATTACTAGAGACAAATGTCCTTTTACTATTAGCTAGCTTAGTCTCATACTGCTTAATTTGAGATTTACTCGTTCCATTAGGGCATTAGCATTATTCATTTAAATAATTATGACACTTACCCAAAAACAAATATTTTCATCAGCAGAATGAGCTAAAATGAATTGTTCATCAGTTGAGCACAAAGATGTTTTAGGACCTATATATATCCAAGTGTTAGGATATTACAACCACATACATGGAATTCTTGGAGTTAAGCATTTTTATTTATTGCATGATAAATTTGTTCTCATGCTTAATCCTTATAATTTCATTAAAAGAGCAAAAGAATTATGTGTAGTTACAATTGAGAAAACAAGGTTGGTTTTCCTCTTTTTATATTATTGAGAATAGTTTTGAAAGCACTAAATCACCATATTGATTGTTATTTGAAAAGCTGATTCTTCTTATCACGAGTTAGTGTTTTTATGTACTCTACGTTTTAAAAAAATATAATGTGAACGAATGTATTCTCCACTATTTTAAGTTTTAACATTTTTTGAGAACACAACACATTTTCAAAAATAAGAGGAATTAAAACAAGGCTTTCATCTTTCTATTTTTTTGTTTTTATTATGTGATTCTGTGGCTAGAAAAACTACAGGAGTCGGGTGACCCAAATCGACTGCAAAGGAAAAATCTCTGATCTCAGTATTGAGACTTTTATGAAGTAAAATGACCATTGTGTACTAGGGACCCATACATCCTTACTCATAAATGTGATAATCAACTATAATATCATAGTTTCCTTATTTCACAAAGATTTATGCGCATATTCAAATATTTAATCAAAGCTACATTTAGGCTTTCTTCTCAAAGGCGCTACTACCTCTCTTTGAGTGTTAGTCTCCTGGATAGTCTCTTGTGTGCTGAAGGGGTCCCACATTGAGGGGACTGAAGCAAAGCCCGATTATAAAGTTTTCTACCAAGGAGTTACTCCCACCTACGTCATATCTGATGGCATATTTAAGCAGCAATCACACATTCCATACAATTAATATTCCTTTATTATATGATGTACGGCGTAACAGCATATCATGCATGAATCGACTCGTGTCACTACCACAATTCACACGAGCTCCCTCATGATGCCCACCAAGTACACGGCTAAGACTAGTCATCGTGGTAACATACCGCGGCTAACCAATGGAGACCAAGCCTCAATTTTATTTATCAAATTCTTTTTTCTCTGGCTTTCTTTTTGTGTGCGGTTTGGGTTTATGAGGCGCCATACCTTTTCAACATTTCACGGAACTTACATACTTGTTGCAGGATTCATGCTTGTGAATAATATGTGGGACTGTGGGATTTTCACTCAAATGGACTTTATCTCAACCGCCTCCCACTAAAACATGTAATTTATCATTTTTGATTATTTTACACACTTCGTGAATTTCACTCCTTGTGACTGGTCCATTTTTCTCAGTTAATAAATCATTCAATTTCAACACCATGACAAACTTTCCGACTCCACACCCAAACTTCACTTGATGTGATCAGATGAAATGCATGATGCCAATGATTTCCTCATGTTATACGCAATAGAATGAGACTACATGTGAAACAAACATTTGTACATACCACGGACAATTATAATTTATACGATATAATCTACTCAGCAACCCATGTTATACATCAAAGATATGCACCACATCACATTTTACACACCATGTCATTCAAGCAATAACACACAATTAGGTCGCCAACTGGGATCATTCAATGGTAAATTACGGCCTGAGCAAACATGAACCATTGTTCCAATCCTTATCATCACATCAAACAACCATGACACCTAGAAACTTTCTTCGGGCTTATGAAACCTAACTCCAGCCAAATCATGAAACCGTCAGAACCACACTTTAATCCCAAAAAGTTTGAACTAATTAATAGCCTCCTAAGGCAAACCCCTACCATTATAAAGCCTTTAAAGTTAAAAGTAAAACAAGTAGGAAAATATCCTACCTCTGGAGTTTGTCGAACTCCACCTTTTCGTGTCCACAGATCCTACCCGCAGAACTCAACTTTAATATCAACTAACGACCTAATTCGCCCCAAACCCCAAAACCTTCCTTTCCTCTCTTTCTCCTTCCCTTTCTTTTCTCTACGAATTCTTTTCTTTCTGCCCTTCTCCTTTTCCTTGCTTTTCTTCCTTTTTCTCATTTTTCTCATTCCCACCTTCTCTTTTCACTTTCTCCTCATTTTTCTCTCTTGACATTACCTTCTCCCTGTAATCACACAACTGCATTGGCCAAAGGAGGCAATTTCCTCTCTCATTTCCTCAAGTCTCATGCGTGTGGCCATCAATTTTCCTCCATATTTATCCCCTTATTTCTTTATTCCCTTTATTACATCATCACCCACATGGCTCACCGTGAGCCATGGAACTATCTCCCCACACACGCTTAATCATAGCCACTCCTTTTTACGCCAAGCTGTCATACTTTAACGGCGCCACGCGCAGATCCCTTACGGCCAGTCATTATCCACCTACGCTTCGAAAAACGTGGGAAACCTCGACCACCTCGGTCCAACGAAATTCGACGTGGTAGCTAAATTTTCACGAGATCATTTCAACCCGAGAAGTCCGCTCATACCCGCAGATCAGAAAATCTCCGATCAACCCAAATTACTATTTTACCCCTTTATCCGCACCAATTTTCGGGTCGTTGCATCAGGCTGCTGGCGCGCATAGATCATCAAACACGGGCCGGGGATGTTATACACTTATAATTTAACTAATACTGAAGTTCGAACCCTGTGAATGGAGTTGTTTACTTTGGTAGAGTTTACCGCCTTACACCCTCCTGACCAGACTCGTCACCTTCCGGTCTTGACAAGAAAATTGCCTGCAGGGCGGAGATCACATGGACCGTTGAACCGCATTAAATCTTGCCTGAGTAGGAACTAATGGGTAGGAAGCCACCGGCTTCATCAAATGAGGGCATAAAATATTCCAAACATATACCTGCTGCAATTGCATGGAAATGTATAAAGCTGAAGTTTTTTCTTTATTTTCTGATCAGTCTGATAATTAATTTTGGCTTTCCATAACAATAATACAGATGCCAAACAATGAAAAAAAGGAAGGAAAGGGTGGAAGACTTTTACATTATGGTAGTAACTGTTCAATGCAATTTACAGTTCAAAAGAAATTACACAGAAGGCAAGCAGAGATTATTAAAAAGCACAACAATCAACATAATTATTTGGTCTGCATTGGGCTCTGCCAGTTTTGTCATCTCCAAGATTAAGGAGGGCATCCATCTCTTCCTTGAACTTCGCCATGGCAGTTGCAGGAAAGGAAAGAAGAACCCTCAACCCACCTTCCATTGCAGGATCCAAAGTCGATGGTGTAATGAAAATAATAAAATCCAAGTAGTCCAACGCTCTCAACGTACCAGTATCAAATTCACAGGCCCTGAACCAAAATCTACTTCTTCAACTAAACCTAGTTAATGCCAATCCGTCAGAAACAGCGTTGTGTCGTCCATCAGCTTTATTTCCTGCATCAGTCCAAACATGTTTTACTTGAGTTCCAGAGGTAGTCTGGAGCGCATAGCATGGTTTTCTTCTTCACTTTTTTGATCAGTTTGCAACCCTAGTACAGCGGTCTCGTTTAGATCCTTTCCCATTATGGTAACAAATGTATCAATGCAAGCATTTCCGTAATACCTAACTGGCAATATGACGAGCGTCCCTTAATCCTACAGTCAAGGAGAAGACGGTTTTTTCCACTGAATTAAACTGTAAAGCTCAAACCAGAACTCAAACGTAGGCGCTGAGGGCTTCAACGGTGGTGAATTCATCCCCCCGCATTCTTCAATGAACTAGTTTTAAGTCTTTTTTGATGGTTTCGCTGTTCACGCTGAAGCAGCACGTCTAGACCTCTGCGAATGGAAGGTGAGGTGAAGTTGCTAAAGAAGACTTATCGATAGGGTTTTGGAAAGGGGTTTTGGTGGGTTTTCCGACTAGTCTCTCCCTTTCCCACACCGGTTTCACCGACGGCTCGGTCTTTCCGGTGGCAAGCTCGGCCAAGGCGCGGTAGAATTGGGCGGCGCTGGGACCATCGCAGACGGAGTGGGATAAGCCCATTCCGACGGTGAAACCGCAAGAAAACCCTTTAGATAACTGCAGTACCAGAGGGTGTCTTCCATCATCATCAGCTACAATCAAACACAAAGGGGTTTAGCGACTTCAACAGCAACCCCATCTAAGTAATCAAGGGGAAGAAAGTCTGCAGTTGGCTGAAGCAGATAGAAAAGGCACCCCAGAGGAGTTGCAGTTGAGTCTGAGTTCCATCGCTGTCCCTTTTGAGCCTCAGCTAGAGGATAGTAATAAACCAATACTCTGGAAAGGGCGGCCGCTGATTACAGTGACTGGCCAGAGGACAATTTCCAGATCATGGGTTTTCCCATTTGAGGAAACCAGATGATCACCATTAATAGAGTAAGTTTCTTGCCAGATACAAATGGTTTGGCAAAATGATCTCAAGGTTTGGGTCATTGTCTAGGTAGAGGTGCTGAAATAATCCAGAAGATGCAATGGCAGGTTTCACAAGCACAACTTCTTTTCAAGCAAGAAGGGGAGATCGTTGGTTTTTTGGCGGTAGCCATGGAAATAATACAGAGCTAGAGGTGGTATAAATGTGGGAGGTAGAGAGTTTAATTATATGAAATTTGTGGGATTGTCTCTGCACAATTTATACTAGGCCTAGCTATGTGACCACTACAATTATAAAGATTTAAAATGAAGTTGCTTCGGGATTTTGAATTTGACTTGGCATGATCTTAATAACCCTTAAATTAAAAGAAAAAGAATTTCACTTAGCCTATTTTTTTAAACCTTATTCAAAATGACCTCTTTATATCATTTATAAGAAAATGTTTAGATTTTTTAATTTAATTTAGAAGTTGTAATTAAAAAGTGGAGCTTCATTTTTGAATTAAATGATGTAGTTTCAAAACCATAATTTCTCAATCACTTAATTTAAAATAAAAATGTGACTTCAGTTTTAAATGAAATTCGCTTTCTAAAATGTGACTTCGAACTTGCATTAAAAATAATTTTAAAATTAACCTAAATTATATATATAAGTTATTTTCACCAATAACCCTCGGGCCTCCTGGCCAACGGGCACAAGAGAGCCCTCGTCACATGCTATAAGAGGAGTAATGTTCTGGTAGACCGACGTACTTCGACCGTGAGTTACTGGAGGTTGTACACTGTAGAAGACGAAAACCACATTAATGTATGGAAGATGCAAGACCATGAAATGTGGGAAGAGAAGTCTAGAATCTTCCATGGTAGTCGTGGTAAATACTACGTACATAAGTAACACTCTAGAATTCTCTAGGTTAGTAGAGAACCTTTTACAGTTCTACAATAATTCAATAGATGTGTATATGGTGATATGTTACCTATCGTAAACCGCACCAACCAACAACAAAATCTGAGAGTTTCTTCGAACCTTTCCATTTTAAATAACTTTCAAGAGATAAATCTCTTTCTTCCAAGTGTTCTCTTGAGTTTTATTCGCTTCCAAGGCGTGGGTGTCATGCCCGGAGGCGCGAGAGACTGGACTGGGACTCTTTACCTGCTTTATCAGACGTTGGTATGTCCAAGTCTTATAATTGTATCAACATATCATATACAAAAATACAAAATAAAACTACCACCGTAGTGGTGTTTATAGTGTCACATACATACAGTCCTGAGTCCCATTTACATATACAAAAACTATACATTTACATTTACCAATCAGAGTGCAGAACCTACAGTCATGAACCCTACTAGTGTGTTGACTCAGCAAACTGCGGAAGATCACTGTCTCCTTTTTCTGTACCTACACGGATTGAAAACCCGTGCTAAGCTTTACACTTAGTGGGAAACATATGTATTATGCATATACACATTTATAGTGAGCATATAACAATAACAGATATAAGAATTTTCATATAAGGAACTTATACAATTACTTATGCTTATTCGGATCTCCCATATGACTCATACTTGTACTTATAGCTACTTTAGGCTTGTTCATCTCCCCAGAGGAAAGTTAAGGTAGAAGCTTATTCTTATTCAGAAGAACTTAGGGTATTACGTGACTTGAACTTATTATACATTTGTGCACTCTATTTCGTCATTAAGGTTATTAGCATATAACTATGGGAATACTCAGATCAAGACACAACGGCAGTAAGACACAACACAATAAGCACCGGCTGGGTACTATACAAGATCAAGTGTCGTGAACACAGCAGAGTTCCCGCCCACATCGTATGCCGTAGTACTAGCAAGAGTGCCAGCACCGATCAATGCCCGCCCACGAATGTAAGTGTCAGAACACTAGCAAGAGTGCCAAGCACCGATCAAAACGCGTCACTCAGCACGTAAGTGTCGATCATTTAACACCGGTCTTAGGCATTCCTACGACATATGTATCCGAAACTCTAGCTTATTATGAAGTACGTGTTTGCCCACATCAAAGCTTCGACTTGGCTACGAGGTGATCGTACGCTTTCTTCACTTCATTTCTTTCTCATCTTAACCCCGTTAATCATTTATTGTAGTTCTATCACTCTAAGATAATTATAGCCTGTCAATGCAAAAATACCAAAACCGGGTTGTTGCGGAACTGCTGGTACCGGGCACACTAAGCTAGTACCAGATTAAACCGTTTGAGAGTGGTACCGGGTACCACTTCGATGGTACCCGCACCATTGGCCTCTCGCATAAGTACCTGCAGACCACCCCCGTTTGGTACCTGATCGGTACCGAGCCGCGATTCTCGCCTTAAATGGCAAAGACTACCCATTTTTCATTCACTTTTCTTCCATAATTCTCTTCTATTCCATCATTCATAAAAAACTAACATGGAATCCCTCCAAACAATTCCACAAACACTTTTAATTAGCCAAAGAATCCAAGGATTCATACCAAAGTTCACCAAGCTTTACAACACCATACAATTATGAAGGATTCCATATCTAATTGATATCAACTAGGGATTTTCAACCCAACTTCCCATAAATCTAGAGTTAGGATGTATTCCTAACAAAACCCTAGAAAGGGAACAAAACTAATATCCAAAGAAAACCTTAGCAATCCATACCCAAGTACTTTTTTATACAAGATCATACTAGAATCCATACAAAACTTTAGAATTCCATACAATTCCATACCTTTGCTTGCCTCCTCTTTTCTCCTCTTCTTCTTCTTCTTCTTCTTCCTCTTCCTCCTAACCCGTATGAGTTTGCCTGAGACAAAATTAGTTATTTTTGCCCCTTCCCTTTTATAGATAAATTTTCTCTCTATTTGCCTTTTGGTCTCCTCCCTCATTCTATTATTTAAGACTCATATTTATGTTATTTCCACTTTCGCTCTAATCTTATCAACTCATGACTTTATGTCTTTGACAAATTACAATTTTGTCCTTATGTCTTGTACACTTCCTGGTTTCACCTCCATGTTTCGCATTTCAATTACGAAAAATCTAATTTTGAGGCCTTATAAAATACCAAAACACGTCAAAACTACTGCAGATACTGGGGGTGTTACAATGGGTGTGGCTTCCAGCATCGTGCTGCATGCAGAGCTGGGAGGCTGACTTAGCAACATCCAAGGGACGAGTTGTCTAAGTGCCGCACGAGCCAGCGGAAGACTAAGTCCGTGACACTCTGTGCCCCAGCTTCTATCCCCGACTCTACCAACCTCGAATAATGAATAGTGAATACTGATAACAACCATTTCAAAAAGAAGAAAGGTCATTTTCATGCCCTCCCCCCCTCTCAAACTCTTAGATATTAGTCATATGAGATGAGCCTCCACACTGACAAGTGACACCCCTAGGCCCTAGCCTCCTGTACCAACCCGACACGAATAATAAATATTCACATACAACCGCTTCAAAAAGAAGAAAGGTCATTTCACTTTCATAACAACCCCACCCCCCCCCCAAACTCTCATATATGAGTCATAGGAGATGAGCCCCACACTGACAAGTGACACCCCTAGGCTCCTAGTCTTTCCCCAAGGCATTTAACCCGAATAATGAATAATGAATAGTGATAATAACCGCTTCAAAAGAAGAAAGGTCAATAATACACCTCCCTCTCAAACTTCGATATGAGTCATGAGATGGTTCCACACCGACAAGTACACTCCCAGCTCCCAGTTCCTCTCCTACTACTAACCCAAATAATGAATAATGATAATAATTGTTCAAAAGAAGAACATCCATGAGGTTAACTCCTAGCTAGTGCGTTACGAGAGGGAACTAAGGATAAAACCGGAAATTTGACAAGTAGGGAGTGCATGGGGTATATGGATAAAACGAGGAATTTGAGACTAGTAAACCCATCCCATCCCATCCCTACTTCCCCTCATTTTCTTAGTGAAACTTTTCTACAAGTTTCGCTTTTCCTCAAATTTCTATTCCCTTCTATCGTGTTTGAGCCCTGTGCCCAAATTGCCTGCTTTCTTTGCATGAGAAGTTTCAGCAAAGCGTTAACTCATTAACTAAAAAGGAAACGACAGATTCGCTAATAGGTGTTTCTTCTGCGGGCAAGAAGGAAGAAAACAATGACCATTTACTTATCCATTATTCAAAGGCTAATTTTTGTGAGATTTTCTTCTAGCCATTTGTGTTAGTCGATGTTTCAATTTCTGCTTAAGGAGACCTCCTTTTCGGCAAGGTTCCTTTGTGGATAAGAGGCATGCTCGATGGCGCAAATTTCTTCAGATTTTGTGGATTACGGTGGGAAAGAAACAAAATTGTGTTTGACAATGTGAATATGTTTGTAAGACCCGAGAAAATTCCAATTTTTTGAAAAATGGCAAAATGGTAATTTCGGTCAAAACCCAAAATTTTTCTAGATCTTTACTACGAAACACTTCATCGCTGGGAATCGCCTCACAACGAAGGCTACCACGTCGACTTTCAGCGGAATTCCGAAAGACAAGCCGATCACGCTTCGGCGCACCCGGCACGGCGCCGTGAAACGGCCTGGAGAGAGGCGTGATTAAAAAGTCACCTACTACATGTACCCATGTGACACATGTTGCATGAGTAGAGAGAGCATGAAATGGATAGTCTAGATAGTGTCAAGTGTCAAAAATCAAGAAAAGGACATGATGAGAATTATTGGAATTGTTAATGGTAATAGCATGCAGCATTTAATAGGTTCATCTTCTTCATTTTACACAAAACGTGTTGGTCGAGGATTGGCAAAAAGTGAGGTTTTGTGATTTCAGAGATAGAAAGTGCGCCTTCTCTCTAGATTTTCTGTCGATCGGATCGTTTGCCGACTGAAAGCAAGAAGTAAAACTGTTTCTAAGCTAAGGAGGACTACGTGACGATTACTGATTTCGTAGAGCTGGCTAACCCAAGAGGTAGGGATCTTTCTACTTGGTTTATTCTCATTAAGAGCCATGTTTATGGTTAGGATATTCTCGAGAGACTGATTTAATGAATCTCTATTCTCAAAACTTTGAATGAGTGAGAAAATCCCAATTTAGGACTGTGAACAAGAACTCCGAGGGTTTCACCGTTCATGTGAATAAGGACGGATTTTCGTGTGAAAAATGTGTTTTGTAAGTGATTCGAAATGAATTGCTTGTATTTGCTAATTAGCCCATGTGAGCTAATTTTGGTGTTATTGATTGTGAATTTGCATAACATGATTTATGTGATTTAATTATGTTAATATATCTACATGTTTTATATATTAGCATAAATTATTCGAATTTCCAGATAATGCATTCCATACGCCGCGACGCCCTTTTTCCTAGGTCCGTTGATCAATTACAACTCACTAATACAAGTGGATATCGGGTTACCCGACTCCTCTTTAGAAAATTGGGCGGAGTCTCCTTTGTACGGGGAGCTCTACCCACTAACAACGCCTGCATGAAACCTGTCCCAAACAGTCCAATATAATCACAATAATACGAATATGGATAAAACGGCCTCGCCCATACTATAACATCCATAAACATACCAACTATATACAATAGTTACAAGAGTTAAAATTTACTCTTATACAACATTTATTAAAAATCTAAAATTCTAATACATGTAGTACATTACAAAACAAAGCCACAACTCTACTTTCTTCTAAAGTGGCTCTATGATGAGCCGTCTTCCCGTGCGCCCTCAGACTAAATAATAAATTCCCACGACGGGGCGAAATATCAAGAGTGAATCGCCCCATGGGCTACTTCACCTAAGTGCGCTAATGCTCCAAAATAAACATACATTCAAGCAATTGCATGATCCTACTTGAAATGTCTACATGACTCAACCCGTAATCCCGAGTCTCACCGACTCCCCCACACTCACCAAGCCTCATATGAGAATTATAGTTTTGTTAGTTTGTGGACATCCTCCGATGTTTATATATACTAATCAGTCATCCGACGATTGATATATTATTTGTTTGTGGATTCATCCTCCGATGAATATCAATTGGCCGCCCGACGATTGATATTTTCAATTGGACTACCCTCTCCGAACCATTTTCTAGACTTTCTCATGCACTCTACTCCTATAGTTCTAGATGTTCGCAGGCATATGGAATGCATGTATGCCAATTCCAATACGTTTCAATTCATATGCAAATATATAAACATGAATATATTCACATAAAAATAAATCACACAATCATGTCATGTAATTATCATTTCAAACATCAAAACAATACTCTGGGCTAATGATCAAACACAAGCAATCTGATGTGGATTACTTGACCAACCCATATTTTCACAATTTATATTTTGTGAAGCTATCGTTTTAGAACAAGAAACCCTCAAGCATCGTTCCTATCAAACACAAATCACTCCGCTCACTTCGCTAACTCCTATTTCTGGCCATTTCCTACCAATCACACCAATACATGACGGCGGAACCATCCATCACAATATTTAACCCAAACAAATCATAGGATCGACACCTGACCGCTCGCGGGTCTCAACTAAAACATTTCTGCTCCAAGGTTCGGGAATCGATCAAACCCGGGCCATTCAAGGCCTCAACTAACCGCATTTACATGGCAATTTAAACAAAGAATAAAACCAAAGAGGAGTAAACCCCGCTCTCGAGTTTGAGGAAACTCCCAAGATCCCCAGACCCACGCTGCCTTCCGCGTGAGCGCCTTCGTCCCGGGCACCGCCGACTACGGATCGCGCGACATTTGCAGTAAAGTTGCACTCCCTCTCTAAAACCCAAAATATCTAACCTCCCGTGTTCCCCTTCCTTTCACGTTTCGTCTTTTCTTGGCAGTTAAGAAGACTACTATTCGACTTTGTCCTTTTCCTCATTTAAACTTTTCCATTAATACCAACTATGTCCTTCTTTTCCAATACATTCTAAGACTATCTCTCGAATTCGCCCATTTTCATCGCTTCAATTACACCACTCATGGTACATGAGTACATGTTATATGTGACTTTTGTCAGCATCGAATATCGCTTTACTAAGACCTAAACGCGATGCCTCGAAAAACGTGTCGCCCGACTATCTCAAATTTTAATAAATTTTAATATAGCTAGATTTCGTGAGACTATCTCCAATCTAAGATAATCCATTCTTCATCCGAGATCTAGAGAATAAATTTTGGATTTTTAACCGAAATTACAATTTAATAACCGAATTTACGATTTTGCCCTTTTTCCCTAAATTGAAATTTCTCGGGTCTTACATATGCAATGGGGTAGCCTAGAATATTAGGTGTGAGTGCATGACATTAAATGAAACAAAAATGAAAATGTTTGTGAAAGGAATTTCGACGAAAGATTTTTCGGAGAATTGTGTTGGGAGATTGTCCAACAATTCACGTCGGAGAGGCCAATGAATTGTTTGGGAGGGTTATTCAACAGATTCTCCTCGGAGGGTTGTCCAATATTTTACTGAAACTAAGTAGTGTGTTTTCAAGAACAAATAGCTTTGTTTCGAAAACTGGACATTTTACTCGCATTCCTAGCTTAGGTATATGTGAGGAGCTCACAAAGAATCGGTGATACGGGTTTGGGCATGTAGACATTCGAGCAGGTTCATGAAATTGCTTGAATGCGATTGTTTGATATGACATGTGCACTTAGTGGGGAGTACCCGTAGGAAGTTATCACTACTGGCTTTCACACTTGTCGAGGGTCACCATTTGTACAAGGAGTGTGTAATGGTGACTCACGCCACTAGAGGCCGTGTTTAAGAAAGCTGCTAAGGTTTTCGGTGATTTTTATTTTGTATAACATGTATTAGAATTGTAAATTTTAATATATGTTGAATTAAGAGTAATGTAAAAAATCTTGAACCATGTAATATATTTGGTTGAGATATATTTTGTGAGTATTGATGCAGGGGCCCAAGTGGCCATTATTTTACTCGTATATGGACCCTGTGTGGTCATTGTAAACTTGTTGGGACAGGTTTGTACTTTGGGTAGAGCTCATCGTACAAAGGAGACTCTGCCCGATTTTCGTGAGTGGTGTCGGGTTACCCGACATTCACTTAATATTCCGCTGTCATGTCATTACCTAATTCCCTGCTTGGGGCGCTACAAAGGTTAATCATCAGGATGGAAGACTTTTTCTAAGTAATCTTCGGTTTTGGGCAAACTTGTCTATTGTTTAGAGACCTAGGTCATTGGTTGATTTCTTGACTCGTCAGTCAGAGATGAGACCTTTGGTTTTGTCGTGGGAGGGTAGGTTTTCTTTCCCCTTTCTCTTCCTTGTTTTCCCTGACCCCTTTTGTATATCTCGATACTCTATATCACGCCTCTACCCCCGCCCGGCGAAGAGAGGGGGCGACATTAGATCGAGACTCCTTCACCGTCGACATCAGGGTCCATTTCAAACAACCAAGGGAACCGTAACATAATACTACCAATCGTGATGGTGGTTAAATGCCTTATACATATTCTTGAGTCCTATTTACTTGTACATAAATAACTTTGCATTATTACAAAAACTTTTACATTTACATTACAAAATCACCGAAACCTACATCGTGGACTCCGCGCACGTGAGCCGCCTGGCCGACATGAATACCACAGATGTCCTCTTTGATACCTACACGGATGAAACACCTATGGTATAAATGTGGGAGGTAGAGAGTTTAATTATATGAAATTTGTGGGAATGCCTCTGCACAATTTATACTAGTTTGGTATATGCCTAGCTATGTGACCACTACAATTATAAAAAATTTAAATGAAGTTGTTGGGATTTGAATGACTTACGATCTAATAACCCTTAAATAAAAAAAAAAGAGAATTTCAATTTAACCTATTTTTGAAACTTTTATTTAAAATGACCTCTTTATATCATGTATAAGACAAGGATCAAAATATTTCCAGAACACGGAGTATACAGAATCGGATTTTACTCGAAATATCTAAATATCTAGTAATACTTCTGGTGGATATTTTGACTAAAATATCGATAATGGAAAAATTGACAAAATACTTTGAAATTCATAGAAATACTTTGTCGAATTATAAAAATGCATAAATAAGCAAATATACTGTTGAAGATGATATTCATTATAACTCTATCGAGAAATTACATCACAATATTGTTTAAACCAAAATGAAGACCGACGCTCCATTACATTATTCGACGAAGGGATTCCATCTTATTAGAAGATGTATTCATAACAACCAAGACATGGTGTTAAAATAATATCGATTGTAACTTCGAACATGCCATGCATAACTGGCTGACTCCTACCCACAACCTCCGTGGATGGGAAATTCGGGTTCACCCACATGCTCGCTTGAAACTTTTCGCATTTGATATGGAATTTGAATGGCATACGTGGGATCATTATGATTGTTAATCATTCCGCTATTCTTCACCAATGGAACCTGAAGGATGTGAAGAAGGCTGACCATAACTCATTGTATAAGGAGGAAATATGTCGTTTCATTCACGAATCAATCAGTTCAGCCACTGACTCAAACCGGCCGACAACGAATCCTCATTGTATGGTGTCATCCTTCGTTGTCTTCCTCTATGGCTTCCAAATGGTCCCAACATCGGACCGCCTCCCAGATCCCGTGGTCTTCATCTTGTGTAGCAATGTGTGAAATCATCTTCACCGCGGAACGGGCTCAATGGATATTGACTCTGGCTGCGGATCCGCAATATCCCCACCATCATCTAAAGATCGCTACCATCATTACCCCCTCCTCTCAACCATCATATCCCTGTAGTCAAGTACCAAAGAAAACTGGTCTACTACTGCGTTCAACACTTGAACTGCAAGAGGGTCGAAGTAATAAATGGGTTGAAATTGTCCTCGTGGTTCGACTAAAATCGGCCACTATGAACTTCTTCAGATAAAACCCGCTCAACATTAACACCCGCTTCGAACATGCAAAGAACTGCGGATCAGATTTCCATCTTCATTATCTAAATGGAGAGGTCTAACCCATTGAAATAGTTGATTCTCGTCTTCTCACCAAACTCGCCAGAAATTTCAAGTAAATCGAAAATTATTTCTAACTTTATCTACCTACCTCCATATCACTGGATCTTTAGTTTCATGTTGTAATAACAAAAACCAATTGTTGGTTTAGATAAGCAAGTCGATTTCTTTGCTCGTATGAATTGTGAGCAATGTGCTCCAATTTCTTTCACAAGGCAGGATGATGCGGTTTATAAAGAACCTTTAAGGCCAAGTCCTAGAAGTCGAGCGTGGATTTCCATACAAACCACCATTCAGCTGCAATAAAAATTACTTATATTTAATATATAATAATAAAATAGTTATAAAATTTACTTATAATGAGAATTTAACACTCACCGGGAACCATTTTTTATCTTGACGCTATTGCTGCCCGATCACCAAATCCCTTTTTTGCATCACGGAATAGTATAAGCTGTGAATTCACAATGTCAAACAATCTAATATTAAAAATCAATTGAATAAATTGAATCAATTAATTAGAATTAGAAACTCAATAATTTACCTCAT
Organism: Tetrastigma voinierianum; assembly: GCA_016808115.1. Classification (NCBI taxonomy): domain Eukaryota; kingdom Viridiplantae; phylum Streptophyta; class Magnoliopsida; order Vitales; family Vitaceae; genus Tetrastigma; species Tetrastigma voinierianum. The sequence goes on along the minus strand of JAEQBH010006919.1, from coordinate 122,473 downwards.
TTCCAAAATTACATAGGCCTTCAGCATTAGGATCTAATTTAGAAAACTTCATGAACAGCCTTGGAAGTGTACTTCGTGTGGTTAACCAACCCGTGTCTATATTGAAATTTTGATTTGTATAGTATGCCGTAATAGTTATCGAGAATTAGTATGCGATAATAATATAAACATAATATTATTAAATGTGAATATCGGCGAAGAGGATAGTAATTAGTTACCTGCTGCATGAAGAGGATGCTTAAGGGTTCTATCCCAACGATCTTCGATGATATGTTTCACCCACTCTTTACCAGTCGAGATCTAAATTTGCCTTCATCAACCGAATCAACTCGTACACAAATGGCATGGTTGGGACAACTTCTGAATCAACAATGCGAAGCACTGTATATAGTGCCTCATAGATGGACACTAGCCTCTCCACCTTCTCCCAATATACATGATCAAACATGAGTCTTTCAACCTCATGTCCAACTTCGTCCCATTAAGCTTCAGGAGATGCCCATTCATTACTACTAACATTTTCTTCAAATCAACCCTCTTTCGTAAGACTGGCCAAGGAAATATAGTTTGTTGCAAATCTCATGTCTAGACGCACGATATCTCCACCACAGACCTGTCGCATTTTTACGAGCAACTAACCATGATTGTAAATGAAGTTGGTTATCTTTCACCATCTCGAATAATCGAAAGAATCAATCCTCTTTACCAATGTCTTCAAACATTAAATCTGATGCAAAGTAGGCCGCACATGGAGTCCAATACAGATTGTATTTCTTCATCAACAACTTTCCCGCTTTCACAAATGCTGATCCATTATCTGTTACAATTTGCACGACATTTGCTTCTCCAACTTCCTTGATAACGTCCTTCAACAAACCATATATGTATTTGTTGTCTTTAATTTTATCTGACGCATCAATCGATTTAAGGAAAATTGTGCTGCCTTTTGAATAAACCATGAAATTAATAATGCTCAATTTAGTTGGCCCGGTCCATCCATCGCACATAATTGTACATCCATATGTCTCCCATTTCTCCCTTTGTATGTTGACATAATCTTCATTTTTACTCCATTTCCAAGTACTTGCTTTGATTTCAGATAGATGGTGGTTCTATGCTCCATCCCTATATATAATAATTAAAAGAAAGTTGGTTAGTGGTTAGAAATTTGTAATAATAATTTAAGATAATAATGTCACTATTAAAACATATTATACAATTGGGACAAACTCCGCTTGTCGTGCACCAAAATCATGTTCTTAAAAATGGGCGGAGTCCGCTTGAGGTGGAACACTTTCATATATGAAAACTTGCTAATTAATCGCCCCATTGTTTCCTTGATTGAACCACCTTTCAACATATTTTTTAGGCTTTTTGTTTTGCAGCCGAAGACTTGTATAATGATGGTGCAAGTGGGCTGATGGATCCGTATGTCAACACTTCAGGACCACGTCATGGATCACCCGTCGTGGACTCGCCATTGCAATTATGCAAAATAATAACTCAATTCAATTTACATTATTTCATACATGATTATGTGAAAATGAATTAGGTATAAAGATTTACCTATTTTTCTTTCGCTTCATAAACTTCCCGCAACCCGTCTTGCCCATTCACTAGCCTTTTGATGCACGTATCATTTCGATATTCATCTCGCCATCTGGGTGCATGTCACCGGATACATATACACATCCTCATCACCCCTCCTCCTCCTCCTCATCATCATCATCAATGAGAGGATGTCTTCCTCCCATCAGCGTCAGACCACCGACTCGGGTCCATATGAGTCGTCATACCTTTGTTCTAAGAGTTGCTTCATTTCTTGTTTAACTTCCGGCGGCACATTTGGACACTTCTTAGTATTTGAATGGGGATCCGTATGTGACAGATGAAACTTTAAGCGGGTAATTCCACCACTTTTTATGCTTAAACCACAATAATTGCAAATTGTTCCATTTTTATGTCCGTCCAAAGGTGTGCAATACCTCCATGCAGGATCTCGGCCTCCACTTCCACTAGCCATCCTATAAACACATGTGAACATTAAAAATAAAATATGTAATAATTATAATTATAATTATTTAATAGTAGGATATGTAATAATATGTAAGTTTCAAACATGATATCTGAATTCTAATTTATTATTATCAAATTAAACTAAAATAGAACCATAGTATAAAACTATTTATTATAAACTATTTCAACACCAAAACAAACTAAGAAACATTAAAATAAAATATGCATAACTAATATCATATAATTAATTAATTAAAAATTATATTAGTTAGTAATATAATTAATTAACTAAATATTATATTAGTTACTAATATGTTGATGAAATAAAATAATATTATTTAGATATAATTAAAATGATCTAAATTTATAACATTACATAATTATAATTATTTAATAGTAGGATGTGTAATAATACAGGCTTTAAACATTATATCTACTCTAATTTATTATTATCAAATTAAGCTAAAATAAAACTATAGTATAAAACTATTTATTATAAACTATTTCAACACCAAAATAAATTAAGATACATTAAAATAAAATATGCATGTAACTAATATGTTTCAATTTCTAATATAATATAGTTAATTAGTAAGTAAAGATTAATTAACTAATATGTTTTAATTAAAATAATTATTAACTAAATAACTAATATAATTAATTAACTAAAAATTATATTATCAAATTAAACCATAATAAACTATAGTATAAAAATATTTATTATAAAACTACTTCAACACCAAAACAAACTAAGAAACATTAAAATAAAATATGCATAACTAGTATAATATAATTATTTAACTAAAATTATATTAGTTAGTAATATAATTAATTAACTAAATATTATATTAGTTACTAATATGTTGATGAAATAAAATAATATTATTTAGATATGTAATTAAATGATCTAAATTTATAATATTGCATAATTATAATTATTTAATAGTAGGATGTGTAATAATATGTAAGTTTCAAACATTATATCTACTCTAATTTATTATTATCAAATTCAACTAAAATAAAACTATAGTATAAAACTATTTATTATAAACTATTTCAACACCAAAATAAATTAAGATACATTAAAAATAAAATATGCATGTAACTAATATGTTTCAAATTTCTAATATAATATAGTTAATTAGTAAGTAAAAGATTAATTAACTAATATGTTTTAATTAAAATAACTATTAACTAAATAACTAATATAATTAATTAACTAAAAATTATATTATCAAATTAAACCATAATAAAACTATAGTATAAATATTTATTATAAACTACTCAACACCAAAACAAACTAAGAAACATTAAAAAATCAAATATGCATGTAACTAATATAATATAATTATTTAACTAAAAAATTATATTAGTAATATAATTAATTAACTAAATATTATATTAGTTACTAATATGTTGATGAAATAAAAATAATATTATTTAGATATGTAATTAAAAGGATCTAAATTTATAACATTACATAATTATAATTATTTAATAGTAGACAAAATAATATCTAAGTTTCAAACATTATATCTACTCTAATTTATTATTATCAAATTAAATTAAAATAAAACTATAGTATAAAACTATTTATTATAAACTATTTCAACACCAAAATGAAACTAAATAAAATATGCATAAAAACAAAATTAATAAACAAAGAAACATACCTTAATTCACAAAGATCTTCCAAAAAAATTAGGTAAAGAACAAAGAAAAAAATATTTGAGAGTGAAATGGAGGTTGGGATGTGATGGATAATTTGTAATGATATTGTATGAGTTTAAGGGTATTTATAGAATTTTTGAGTCAAAACAGCCGTTGATTGTCAAAAACCGCAGGGATTGATTTCAACCGTTGGATTTGATTTATTCAAATATGACCGCTGGATCATCATATATCCGCTATAATTCTATTCTGGACCGTTAGATCGTTTGGGGATTTAAAATCAACCGTTGGATAAAAATATAGCCGTTGATTTTAAAAACGCTTAACAACCGACCGTTGATCAAAAAGTAACAAAAACTGGACGCCGATTTTCCCGATTTTTCCGACAAAACGGCCGATAAATCGCCGATATATTGGCGATAAATTCAACTTCTCGCCGAAAAAACGCCGATTTTTCCCTCCGTCAACGCGCCTTCCAGCGCGTGCTGTACACGCCCGATTTTTCCACCGAAAAATCGGAAATTTCCGATTTTTCGCCGAAAAATCGCCGATAAAGCCGATTTTTTTCCGATTTTTCTCGCGTATGACTTTCCACGCGCTTTTTCTTCGAGGCTCAATCGAAACGATATTTCTCAGCGATTTAATCAAAGGATTTTTTCGAAATTTTTGTCCATGGTATAAGATAATGTTTAGTTTTTTTAATTTAATTTAGAAGTTGTAATTAAAAAGTGCAGCTTCATTTTTGAATTAAATGTTGTAGTTTCAAAACCATAATTTCTAACTATGGTTTTAATTTAAAAATAAAATGATTTTAGTTTTAAAATGAAATTATTGTTTCTAAATGCACTTCTAACTTATATTACAAAATTAAACATTTTCTTACGTGGCATAGAATGCTATATTGATAAATAATTTAAAAAATTAACCTAAAATCTATCTATCTATATATATAATAGAAAAGGTTATTTTCACCACACACTCCCCCCATCCCAAACTATGAGATATGAGTCATATGGGATGAGCCCCACACCGAAAACTGACAAGTGACACCCCTATGGTCATTTGAGATGAGCCCCCACACGCCCCCACATTGATAAGTGACACCCCTAAGCCCTAGCTCCTCTCCTCGACGTACAAACAAGAATAATGAATAATGAATACCGATAATAACTGTTTGAAAAAGAAGAACATCCATGAGGTTGACCTTAGCTAGTGCGTTACGAGAGTGGGGAAAAACTGAAAATTTGACAAGTGGGAGGGAGTGTGCATGGGGTATATGGATAAAACGAGGAATTTGAGACTAGTAAACTAATAGCTATTTGGATTTTAATTATTGAGAAGAGGGAGGGGACCTGAAGGGATGGGGATGGTCTCTGGAGACTAGAAGTGTGTGTTGTCTGCATATATCGTAGATGGTGATGGGGATGTGATGACACTACGCTAAAAATCAATTTTTAGCGGATGACAGGTCAAAACGCACAAACGACGCCTACGCGCGCGTCGCACGCAGAAATTTCCAAGAATATAAACAGACTTAACGTGACTGACATCGATCCACGCGAAAAGCGCGAATCGACTACGTATGCCTCGCCGCATAACATCTCAATAAACGACCAAGGTGAAAATTTAAATACGAACTACAACTAGTCTTATCGATTTTATGAATTAATGGTGCTGGCGCCTAGGGTTAAATCTCCCCACGCCTAAATTTGATTATTTTTTCTGAAAGATATTTATTCAATATATTTGTAATAATATTAATCATGAGAAATAGATCTTGCTTCACGATATCCTCTCAGGTATATCCGCCTATCTCAGGAATAGAATCGAGTATATCTCTATCTCGACTCTAAGATTCCGAACGCCAGTGCCGCCTAACCCCAAATGCCACCTTCAGGTTCTAATATCTCTATTAACCTTAATCGGCAAAGGCATTTACCCAGATCCCTCAATACCTCATCTCTCGACCCTGATCTCCAAAGGCGATTATGTTAACATCGCCGCACATTATCATATAATCAAACGCAGATGTATAGATGCGACAAATTAATAACAACCGAATACGAGCATCAAACTTTAATCCATCAGACATGACAGCATTGACGTGAACCTCGTAAAGAGATCTAGGAACATCATCGTAGAAAGATCAAATCGTCTCTCGTGATTAAAAACATCATCATATTATCCAAAAATAATATCTAACTATGAGAACGGCCCAAATCCCGAGCACTTCCTCCAAGTCTTTGCGTCGATCCGCTTCCGAATTCGTGCCTTCCTCGCACGTCCCTCGATACCCCCAATTTCGAGCCATTCGTGATCTTTAAATGATTATACGCAGATGCCGGAAATGACGCCTGAGCGCAGGATCGCCGCGACGTGGTGATCGTCACACGCGATACCACTCTTGCCTGCCCTCATTGTTCCAAAATCGCTTCCAAAGCCGTCTTACGCTCCAACGAACCTCGTAACTACACCGTACACAAAATCAAAGGATCTAGCCACAAAACTATAAAATTATTATAAAATAAATGTGAAAAGATTAATCACAGTGTAAGATGAGTGTTTCTTAGGCACTCATCACACTTCATCCTAGTTTCGCTTGTCCTCAAGCAAGAACCGACTCTAGACAGACACACACACCGACATAATGTAACTAACACTAAGACGCTGATGCACATGTCAAAAAATAGGATCAATTTGGATCGACTCACATACCCACCTGCTTTGCTCGATGTTCATCAAGGCATACGATATTCGACTTCTGTGAAATTCGACGTATAAGTGAAATCGACTAGTGCATCAAATCCCATGGTGTTCAATAGCCTTCCCAAAAACCCCTACGTGCTTATAGTGAATGACCTCCGTATCATGCCTAAATCCGATACCCCAAACTTAAGCTCAACTCATTTATTAGGAAGAAGTTAACTAGAAAGGATGTGAACGCACCCATTTATTCATGTCTCCATCTTAGAAATTTCCTACGTACCTAAAAACAAATGAAGAAGACCTAGTGCCAAGAAGTTTTAAATGAAAGTGTTCCCAGAATGGATCCATCGGGTGTACCCTCACCCGCTGGTTAAGGGCACCAGCATTCACCCTCTTCAAACTTTCCACCCCGAACACTCAACCAAACTCAAAGCTTCTAGGCCATGCTGGACGATCCATCTTCTCGTCCTACGTAATGCAAGAACAAGTCAATCGACTCCGAATTACCGTCAGTGGCATTAGGCTTTGATAGGCCTCGTATCGTGTCTTGGATTCATTGATGATCCCGCTTATTCTTATGCATATACCTATTTGTGTCATTATATTTCTTTTCTTTTTTCTCTTTTCTATTGTTTTTGTATTTTCTCTTTTGGTCAGCTCGATGGCAATCCTCTTTGATTAGGTGTCCCATCACTCAAATGGTTCGAATCTCCCCAGTCGATCGAACTTTAGTAGTTGGTTCCTAAGACCTATGCATACTCGAAAGTCACTAGTGAGTGTGATAGGTTTTGAGAACCGGTTTCTGACTACCCGGATTGATTCACTAGCCCTCTTCAATCCACTGAACCAATTACCGAGCATCAAGCAAATGTATGCATTTGAACAAGTTTATAGTGAACTCAATCCAAATTTGATCCTCAATATCCAAAATGGCACACATGTATGCGATCACTACATGCAAAAAAAAACCTAAAACACACGCAAACAACTCACACATGACTCATTAACATGAAATTGTGATGTAAAACAAACTAAAACTAAACATAAACACCACCAATAACTGCATGCAATACTAAAAACAAAACACAACCAATACGCGAACAACTAAAAATACCGCATACTACTAAATCAAACAATAAACAAGAACAAAACATAAGACCCTATCAACACATCCCCCCCTCCCAATAAAAACTGTCCTCACTGGTAAGATATAAACAATAGAGAGTAAGGACTCCCCAAGATCACCGCGGCCGAGGTGGGCGAGGCCGGTGGAAAGCTGAGCCAGGTGAGCTTCGCCCGCATAGATCGGCCACGGCCAGAGAATGAGCGCCCGACAAGGATCAGCCCGCATGTCGACGCAACGCCCATATCTCGGGTAACGAGGACTCTGCTCGGTCTCATCCTTAATGCGCCAAACGCCGTGAGCGAGCACCGGTCCTCAAGATCCGTGAAGGAGGAGGAGAAACCTACGCCCGAGGTCAGCCGTGGTGGAGGTGGGTGACAAGGACTCGACCTATGTCATCCGTGCTTTAGGAATCTGTAAAGCGAGCCCATAATCGGGAAGCTCGTCTCGTCTCGAGGGCTCGTGGCCCGAAGCCGTAATTCTCGTGTCAGCGGACACCAGTGTGTCTCTCGCTTTAACCGATATGGCCTTAATCGGAGAAGCCAGGCCTCACATGTCGCCAAGAGGCCCCTGCGCTTTTGTTTGCACAAGCCAAAGATCGAAAGGGTGCCCTGTGTTCATTTTCGCTGTCCCTAAGTATGGAGGATCGTATCCTATAACCCGCCCTACATCGAATGGTATATCCCGATAATACGTTACAGGCACGCCGGTCATTACTCACACATCTGGCCGTCGGATAAGACTAAGTGATGAAGTGATGCCAAACCTGGGGGAATGAAGGCCAAATGTTCGGGCCTTTAAAATTTCACCGTGCCCGCACTAGATCCTCCACTCACCCCGCATTCTCGTCATGCTGATGACCCGTGGCAGTCGTGGTGCTCACGTAGCCGACAAAGGGCCCCCACGGTGACATGTCCTTAAACTATAAAAGCTATTGATCGACCAAGACTGGTCGACTACGCCGCACCCTAATTTTGGTGACACGGAAGCGAGGTTGGCGAAAATTCGTACTACGCCTATCGCCGCTGGACGGCGGGTCGCATAAAGCACGCCACCCTTAGCCTCGATAGTCTTTAAGAAATCATCGGTGATGAAACCCTTCTTAATGAACGAGCGCTTTGCAAATGGTGCCAAAACCGCCGGCTGCACTCATATTTGCAAACCGCGAGGCATCGATCGGGAGCTCTGACCTCTCGTCGGGCCGACTGGCCAAGTGTGCAACCGCTCTGCCGCATATTGACCTAGAACACGTGGTGCAGTGGCCCCAGCTGGCACTCTACCGAACAATAAAAACACAAACACCTAATGTGCTAGGAAAAACTAACTAAGACTCAAGACTCAAATTCCTAACTCAAGACTCAAGACCCTACTCTAGACCTAAAAATACTCTAATGAACATTTATAAGCCCACGAAACCACCCTGGAGTACAAAGGTACCCTAGAATACGACCCACAAGCTAGAACCGAGCACAGTGGGAAATGCCACAATGACCCGGAACCAGGGGAAGAGGGTGGCTCGTAGGAGCACAATGGGGGTCGGAGAACAACAGCGCCCGACCGGAAACAAGGGTTCGACAAGTCCGCTGAACGGGTGCACCGGGGGAAACTAGGTTTTAATTGAGTAGCGTGAAAAGCCGTAATGAACCGATCTCGCTTAAAACAGCAGGATGTCGCGACGCTGGGTCACGCCGCTGACGCGACGTGAGCTTCACTAGGCAACGTCGCGACGTGGAGGATGACGTCGCGACGTGACAAAGGTTTGTGCAAATCCACGCCGCGACAAGAAAGACACGCCGACGCGACGTAGGGGTACAAATTGACGTCAGCGACGCGGAAACACACGCCGCGACGCGACGTAGGGTATTAAATTGACGCCGCGAACGCGGAAAAGACACGCCGCGACGCGGATAGAGGGGTGTTAAATTCGACGCCGCCGACGCGGGAAATCCATCGCCGCCGACGCGACGTGAGAAAATCTCGGCATATTGAAGATTTCATGAACATGAACCCCTCTCGTACTTGTGACTCCTATGAGCTTGTACGCGTAGTTGGAACGAATCCTCCCCCGACCGCATCCGCGCATCCCGAAGTAAAACAAACAAACCGAACACTCAATCACAAATAAAAGTTTAAACCTAAATCGCAGAAATAAACAATAGGAACTTGAGCCAAACGAAAGGGAAAGTTTAAGAACACTTGGGTTGCCTCCCGAAGCGCTATATTTAATGTCGCAATTGACGACCAATCTCAATGTGTTCAAGAACCCAACTCAGCGTGATAGATGACTACATCATCCGCAAATTGTTAGAGGAATGATTTTCTTGTTCGTGAAGAAACTCGCCTCCATAGTACCTAGCTTCAAGCGTTGGGTGGCGATCAGAATGTGCCTTCTCAGATGTGAAACTTCGCCCCACCATGTGAAAAGACCTTTTGGAAAGGTCCACCATCGACTTCAATTTCCCGAAAAGCTTTAATCGAGAATTACCAGGAAGGACTTGTTGTCCTACCGTGAACTCCTTTCTAGTGATGTGTTTGTCGTACAAGCTTTAGTCTTTTCCTTATAGATGCGGGCGTTTTCATATGCTTCGTTTCTGAACTCATCTAGCTCACTAAGTTGGAGTAGTCGTTTTTCACTAGCCAATGTACTGTCCATGTTTAGTTGTCGAGTGGTCCAATAGGCTCGATGCTCCAATTCCACTAGAAGATGACAAGCTTTACCATACACGAGTCCGAACTGAGACATGCCCAGCTGGAGTTTTAAATGCTGGGTGGCGGTATGCCCGTGAGCGCATCGCCTATCTTTTAGACCAATCCTTCGGGAGTTGTTGACTGCCTTCTCGAATGTACTTGATTTCATATTGATACCTCTCGTCGCTCGCTTGATTGTGGGTGATATGCAAGAGATGTACGATGAGCAGATTCCCATACTTTTGCAACACCTTATCACTACCTTATTGGGCAAGTAAATGGGTACCATTATCCGTGGATTAAAAGTTCGAGGAGTTCCAAACGTGAGAATATATTGTCACAAGCAGAAGCAAAGCCACAACCTTGGCATCATCATGCCGTAGGAATTGCTTCACCCACTTTGAGACATAGCCCATCACAACAAAATGTACAAGTTGTTGTACGATGCAGGAAATGGTCCCATGAAATCGATCCCCCATAAATCAAACAACTCTACCTCCAAGATGGGATGCATGGGTGGCTCGTCCTTTCTAGAGATGTTCCCCATTCGTTGACATTTGTCAAGGCGGAAACGAATCAGCGAGCATCTTTAAATAAGGAGGGCCAATAAAACCCGATTATAGGAACCCGTTGTCGCTCTTCCGCCACCAAAGTAATCCACCACACGGCAGAGTGACAAATGTCTGCATTACTATGCATTTCATCTTCTGGGCACACATCTCCTTATCACCCGATCAGCAGCGTTGTCTCGTAAAGAATTGGCTCTTCCCAATGTAGTGTTTAAGGTGTGCTAAAACCTCTTCCCTCTTTCCGATAAGAACTCCTGGGATCACTGCCACCAATATCATGATAACTGCAAACCAGTGGAACCGCCTTCGTCTCTCAATAGCAAAAGTTTCGTCTGAAATTGCCATTCACCGAACATCATCTTCCGCCCCTTCCACGCGAAAGATACGCCGCCAGATTTTCAGTGTCTCTTCGTTCTTGCACCACGTCACTTTCTTGGTAACAGTTAGGACCCACCGAATCAATCTGGCTCGCATCTTTCGTCATCAAGTACTTAATACCAATGATCGCATGCACCACGACTTTGTTGCCAATCAAATATGGCCTAAATTTTTCAAGGCAAAACAATAGCTACAGTTCTTTTCTCTCAGAGTGGCATAATTCACCGTATCATTCAGTGGTTCTACTAGCATAAGATCACTAAAAATTTTCTCCCGTTTCTCGCCCCAGACCGCCCCAATTCGCGGTCACGGCATCGCCACATGAGTTCAAATTCAGAAGGACCAATCTGGTGCTACAACAATAGGAGCCGAAACCAACTTGTCCTTCAACACCGAGAATGCATGCAAACATCGTGGAATCAAATTCAAATGGGATCCTCGACTAGTAGTTAGACAATGGGTTTTGCAATCGAGGAAAATCGATGAACCGCCTATAGAATCCAAATATGGCCTAGAAAACTTCGAATCCCTTTTACTGACGAGGGTGGAGGTAACTTCGATCGCCCACCCGCCCCTATCTACCTCTATCCCTCGTGTCGAGATCCGATGTCCAAGGACACACCTCAGACCATGCAATGGCACTTTTCCCACCGAGTACTAAGTTTGTCTCTCGCATCTCTGCCGCACGCCTCTCAAGTTTTCAAACACCATCAAACGATTTCCCACACGGTAGAAATCGTCCATGAAGATCTCAATCGCCTTTTCCACCATGTCGAGAATATGGCCATCATACATCGGTACCGTGCATCGCGATACCAAAGGGCATCCGCCGGAAGGCAAATGTTCCATAAGGACAAGTGAATGTTGTCTTTTCCTGATCTTCAGGAGCTATGGCGATTTGGTTGTAACCGGAATATCCATCTAAAAAGCAATAATATTCATAACCTGCTAGTCGATCGAGCATCTGATCTAGAAATGGCAAAGGAAAGTGATTCTTTCGAAAGGGCCTCGTTTCAAATTTCGATAATCAATACAAATCCTCCACCCGGTAACTGTTCGCGATGGCAGTAAGATGTTGTTTTCAGTCCTGATGACAGTTGTTCCTCCCTTCTTCGGCACTACCTGAACTGGGCTTACCCATGCACTGTCTGAAATGGGATAAATCACCCCAGTGTCTAGCCATTTTAGCACTTCTTTACGGACAACCTCCTTCATTGTTGGATTTAACCTCCTCGCGCTTCCACTGAAGGTTCATGTCCCTCTCTAGTAGAATACATGCATGCACATGTATGACCACCTTTGAGATCGCCAGAGACCATCCGGGAAGTGCATGCTTTGATCGCTAAGGACTCTCAATAATTTCTTCTAGTGTAGTCAAAGATGCGAGATGATCACGCGTAGTGTAGATTCTACCTCAAGGTATGCATACTCTGGGGATGGTTAGGTAGAGGTTTTTGTTCCATCTTGGGTGGTTGCTCAATCGATGGGACCAGCTTTAACTCCTTCCCTCCGAGATTCAAGTATTTCCGCCTATCATGGTCCCCAAAGAGTCCATCCATTTGACATATTCTTCCGCCTTCGCTCAAGTTCTCGCACTCATTCTCCACTAGGCTAGTCTCCAAAGGGTCGTTGAGACCACTTTATTAGGACACTATAGCCTCAACCATTTCTACATGAAGCAAGTATCACTTTCTCGTCGGGTGTCTCACTCGGGCCAAAACATGCTTGAACTTTACTTCCTCTTCTTGTAATTTCGCTCTGGCCGCCCCTCTCAGACATCAATCATTGCCCGGCCATTGTAAGAAATGGTCTTCCCAAGATTATTGGTATTTCTTTATCTTCTCCATGTCCAAACAATAAAATCACGTGGAAAGATAAACTTGTCGACCTTAATCCAAGACACATCTTCTATTATCCCCCTGGATGCTTCCAAAGATCCGCCCGCAGTCAAGAGGATCGTAGCCCAAGCGGGCTTCTCCTAATCCCAAACGCTTGAAAATGGATAAGGGCATAAGATTAATGCTGGCACCTAAATCACATAGGGCTTTCAAAGATAGCATTTCCAATGGTGCAAGGGATAGTGAAACTCCGCCTCGTCCAAGCTACAGCCTTCCTCTCAAGGATGGCACCGCATTCCCCGCTTAAGTTCACTGCTTCAAATCAGCTAATCGCCTCTACGGGACAAGATGTCTTTCTGCGAATTTTACATAACTGGCATCTCGCCAAGGCATCGCAAATGGGATATTGATATGCAACTAACACATCCACAATTTCGTGGAATCATATCCAGCTTTATGCTTGAGACGCCGTGGGTAAGGAACTCGTATACCGCCTTTTCGCCGCAGTCAAGATCAAGCTTCCGATGTCGCTTTATCTCAGATCATCTTTCTCGCTTCCGTCAACGACTCTCTCGCCTCTAATCGTTTCAACTGGGGTTGTAAATCAGATTTCCAACTCTTCCCCACTTCGCATTACCGCTAACATGCTCATTCGCCTCTTCGGGTTTACCTTGAATTGCTCGGTAGTTACCCCGCTGTCTTTCACAAGAGTGTTTGCCATTCGCCCATTCAGCTCTAGACTTCGGGCCAGGCCGCTTGATCACTCAACCGGGTTGCTTCGCCGCATGTTACCTCGCTTCATTCATAAAGGCAGAGCGAAGTTAACATCCGTGCAAGAGCTTGTTCTAAATCCAACTTTTCTCGCAGGGTGGCTCCATTAGCCCTGTGATGGCATATTGTTCCGGGTTATTACGCCTACCCATATCCTTGATTGTTCGACCGCTCGTTCCTGATCACACCCACCCGACCTCGACTCGATTCTCGTAGTTGTTTCCATACCTGGCCCTGTCGTGGATTGATTCCGATTAAACCTCGACACGCATCACTGGGTTTAATCGTAGGCTTCGACCGACATTCCGCATCGCTGTGTGGTCCACCACGTAATCTCACATAACTCCTCATCGTTGGTTCGATTGCGCTTATGTCTTTTGTTGTCTATTTAACCGCTAGTCACCGTACTTACATGATTCACTAGATTGTCGAGGACCTCATTATCCGCGCCACCCACCGTATTCACCGTGTAGCCTTCTCTTCTAGGCCACCGATTAGTGTTAGCCGCAAAGATCTTCTAAGATTTCATAGGCTCGGGTCTCGTAGTTTCCTTCATCGTAAGGTTCTCCAAATTGAGGCATCAATCATTGTCCTAGCTCGCATTTCTCGACCATCAGAGAAGGTGGACTTACATCCATCCGGTTAGTCTGGCAGTGGGCACTTCCGCAGTGAATTCATGAAATCGCCCCATGCTTCAGTCTCCCTCTACCGTCCAAACGAAGATCTCTTGCACAAGTCAGCAATTTTCGGCTGGAAAAGAACTTAGTCGTAATTTGTACCAAATCGCTCCACATGTAGTAATGGAATCTGGTGGTCGACCGGTTAGCCGTTGTTTGCCCCATCTCCAAGTGAAAGTGGGACGCCCGTAATCTTGTATTTCTTCTCAAAGGACTGCTATACTGATAGTATCGCAAACTCGAGGTTAGTCAAGTGCATGTTCGTTCTCATGGGGTAGTCCATGGAACAAGATATTCTCGCATCTGCATCAGGATCGACTAATTTAAATTGTTCGCTGAATAGGTGGCCGTCCTCGATAGCCGCCTCGAACAATGGTAACACTTAACTCGCTCTTAATAACATGAAAGGATCATCCGTCAGAGCAAACGGTCTAGGTGCTTGATTCCTTCCATGATTCCCATTCCGCCTCTCGTGGTTCGGGCCGCTCAATGCCAAGATTTTGTTCTTCAAGAGCTTTCCATGACTATTGGAATTCTAACTGCTATGTTCTATGTTCTCGCCCTAATCAGGCAGGTCTTTCCGTTCCTGATCAAACAGTGTTGGTTACTTTAATCTCGATAAACAAGATGTACTACCTAAACCTATACCGCAATAACACACGAGCCAACAAACCAAATTACCGTAACTTGTAAAATAAACAAAAGTAAAGAAAATTTCCTGCAGTAATATCTATTTGCTTGACCCCTCTATATCAATCTAAACCTTCCACTAAGAACGGCGCCCAAAACTCACAGCCGAAAAACGCTGCGGTGTAAAATGAATGCCTATGTGCGCAAGTGCAACGCGTAGTCTCATAATATAAAGGTACTTAACGACCCAAGATATCGATCCACAAAGGGAAAGGTGAACTGACCACAGAGGTTCGCTTTCGCATAATATCTAAATAAATGATTCTAGTGGTAAAATTTAAATAAGGAAACTACAACTAAGCTATATTGATTCAGTGAATTAATGGTGTCATGCCAGTGGTTAAATCTCCCTATCACGCTCAATGGATTATTTTTTCTAAAGATATTGTTATTCAATATATTTGTATTATGTCAACATGCAGGTGATCTGCCTACGCAGATATCCTCTCTCGAGGTATATCCGCCTATCTCGCAAATAGAATCGAGTATATCTCTCATCTCGACTCCTAAGATTCAAACGCGCAGCCGCTTCCAACCCCAAATGCCACCTTCAGATCTAACATCTCTATTAACCGACCCGCTTAAAGGCTACTCTACCCAGATCCCTGAATACCCTCATCTCGACCCTGGATCTCCAGCTATGACATGTTAACATCGTCGACATTATCATATAATTGAAATGCAGGTATAGAGTAGATGTGACAAATTAATAACCGAATAACATGAAAGATCAAACTTTAATCCATCAGGATGCGACAGTATTTAATGAACCCGTAAAGAGATCTGTAACATCATCGTATAAAAGATCAAATTGTCTCAGATAAAAACATCATCATATTATCCAAAATAATATCTAACTATGAGAAACGGTCCAAATCCCGAGCACTTCCTCCAAGTCTCGTCGACCGCTTCGGAATCAGGCCTTCTCGCACGCCTCCCGCTAAATTCTAATTTCTCGAGCCATTCGCACTTTAAATGATTAAAGGCAGAGGGAATGACGTCGCGACGTGGTGACGCTCGACGTGACGCCACTTCCTTGCCTCGCTCCTACTGCTCCAACCCCGCTCCAAAAGCTGCTTCTTTACGCTCCAATGAACCTGTAACCACACCAGACACAAAATCAGGGATCTAGCCACAAAAACTATAAAATTATTATAAAATAAATGTGAAAATGACGAACCGACGCGAGTGTAAGATGAGTGTTTTAGGCACTCATCAAGTGATAAAATATTTTGTCACTAGTAGTTTAAATTTCGTTAGAAAAATTTTTTCCCAACGAATAATATTTTGTGTCATGTTCGTTGCCATAGACGCGTCGCTAAAAATATACCAACGAAATCTTTAATTTCATTATTGAAAGTTTTTCTAGATAAAATGCAATTTCGTCATTAAATGTTTTTCCTAATGAAACATTTCATCAGTGAAAGTGATATTTTTCATCATTAAAAATAACAAAATTTGTCCCAAAAAGCATGAACAATTAATAGTGACTAAAATATTTTGTTGATAAATAATTTTTCAGACTAAATAATTTCAGCCCATAAAATATATAAAAATAAATTGTAACAATACTAATTTCAATATAAAATATATTTGGCCACTAAAGTTTTTTTTAGACATATATATGCATAATTATGATTTTTCATATTATAATTATATTTTTTATTACTATATGAACCTAATTTAAAATAATAAAACAAATATTTCTATTTTCAAATTAAAAATAAATACATTACACAACTTTATTGATACTAAAAAAAGATCATATATAATAATGATAACAACAAAATATACATTTGAACAACTAAGTAACCAAATAAAGTATTAGTTTAACATTATGTTCATCACCAAAACAACCAATTAAGATAAAATCCATCAAATATGCATCATAAATAAGAAATCATAAGGACCTTCGACTTGATCATGGATGATGCAAGATCTTCTCAAACTATTGTTGATGTAGCTGATCTCTTTATTGTAGTAGAATCTCCAAGTGTTCAATTCACTCTTGTTAGGTATCAATTTGCTTTTGTTGAGACTCCATACGTAGTTGAGCATTAGAAAGTCAATTCTCGGACTCTACCTCGTGCTGAGAAGATGTTTGTTTAGATTTGAAAGCAGAACATTGTTTAGGGCCAAGACCAAAACCCTTAACATATCCTGACCGATGTCCCAAAGTATTATCATAAATTTTTGCATTAGTCATGGCCATAACTTCCTTTGATAATGGCTAGTGTTGAGAGCTCCAACATCTTCTCCTATGAATCCAAAGGTAAAAATTAAAAAAAAAAAAAAAAAAAAATTATAAACAAGTTTTAATGTATGAATGATGCTAAGAAATATTCTTATCCCAATGCTAAGTAAACAAGTTATCACGATGATATTTTCACAATCGTGAACTGATTTTAAAATAGAAAGTCATGATAATGCACTTTAAAAGCAAAATAAAATACAACTCATAAAAAAACTATAAAAAGTAGAATGTGTGCATCAAACAATAAGTGGTAAAATACATGCTGCTAATAATGGTAACACAATCAAGAATCGAAGCTGGAAAAACATGGATAAGAACATAAGTATTATTACTTCATGATTAAAAAAATAAAATAAAATAAAACTCACTAACAAGAAGCAAGCACTTACATCAATGTCATTGAGAGAAAAAGCTCCGTGAATGACCCAAAACTTCTACTTGCGAATGCAATGGTAATATCATCACTTCCCAAAATTTCCAGTATTCTGCAAAACAAGAAATTGAACAATGATTGAGAGACAACCAATCATACCTTGCAGTAGGGCCATATATATTTGATTACACCAAAGACTGATTACTGCATTCCTTGCATATTTTTCTTCATGAGTTGGAGAAAGAAAGTCATAGAAATCAATATCTTTGCCACACCCACCATCATTCAATGAGGAATAGAGATGAAGTTGAAAATATTACTTATTGGGGCAAACAGTTTAATACAAAGGGGCCTTAGGTTAGATGGTTATGCTACTTCACCTTATGCCAGCGTCAAAGGTTCAAGTCCGAATTTTCTGGTAAATAATAATTTTATTTTTCAAAAGATATTTGAAAAATATAAAAAAAGAAGTAGAAAAATGAATTGAACCCGGGATGTAGAAAAAAAAGGGATAAAGAAGCTTAAAAAAATGGCCATGGGCCCACATGGTGGGAAGAGATTCTGACTCCTATCAAAAGAGTGAATCAAATATGACCTAAATAAGTGAGAGTGGAGTCTCCATGTTGTCTCAAAATGCTGAAAATGGAAGACTGTGTGTCTCTACTACCAAAACACCCATAATGGAGGCTGGAACTGCCATAACACCATGCTGTTTGAATTATGAAATGGAGTTAATACAGTGATTTCAAGTGGAAGTGTTGCCTCCCTTGCTTGTTGTTGAACATAACATTGCTAAGTGGAACTTGGCTACCGCATATCTTGAGATACAAGTTGAAATGAAGCTCTTTGAACTGCAGAATGTGATGCTGAAATGGAGTTGATGGAGGTTTGAGTGATGAAAAAGAACACTCATGTAACTTTTGAATATCCATAGTACCACAAGTAGTCCCAGAAATCAACAAGTAAAGTTGTAGAAGACTCTTCATCTTGGGAAACCTCTAAAATCTTCTCATGCTAGTACTATGACTCTTATGGGCCTTTCAACTTCATCACTTACAATAGCTAAGAACACTATTCACTCCCAGCTTATCTAGCATTAAAACCCCTTTCTTTTAAGGATTCTTATTGACAAGCTCCTCACTAACTCCAAACCACCATAACTAAATCAAGCACAAATCAAGGAGCTAGTTTAAGGGAATGGCTCCCTACTTTGTATGAAGTGCAATAATGCAGCAGTATCAATATCAATTTTAAAGTGAACGAATATAAATCACAAAATCCAAAGATTTTATGGTGCAGAATTTGGGCAAAAGAAAACTCCATTGCTGGCCCTTGAAGCCTCATGTCAAAGCCAAACTAGGAAGATATGCAAGCAAACTACACAATTCACAAACATCACATAACAATTGATGAAAAGAAAAAGAAAAATAATACTTTAAAGGTTGTGATCTTTGACCTAGAAACCAAAGCAAGTTGCTCTTTAGATTCAAAGTCGAAATTACTAGATTCAAAATTCAACATATAAAAAAGTCAAAGTCTAGTGTCAAGTCCAGATTTACTCATGTTATGCTAAAATAAGAACATAGCACAAGAACTTAATCATCATACACAATGTAGAGCATTAGACAATAGCTTTTAAACTCAACAATCTAAGGAAATATCACCAATAGCCAATAATTATAAGCATTATAAGCAATAAGAAAGTTTAACATGATTTAAATAAAAAAATACAAAAACCCACTTACCTAGCGGCAAGGATACAAACAAATATGTGGAGAGAATCAACACTCCTATTCAAGGCGCGCAGCTTTCTTTCTCCCAATCCCACACTGGCGGAGCGCAACCGCGCTGAACTCTGACTCACGTCGTCAGGGCATAGTCGAGGGGAAAAGCAGTTCATCGCACTATTTCGCAAATCTAGCTAGCTTTAAGGTAAAGAAGAAAGAAACTGCCGCGCGAAGTAAAGAAAAAGACATATTCCTATTCTGTAGACCTGGTCTCTAGTTAGATTCATTGAAGGCGGCAGAGATCAATCTGAACGCAAAAGCAAATAGAGAAAAACAGGCTCTATAGAAGTAAAACAGTACTTCCGCTGTGTTTAGCCTTCCTCTGTTGTAATGGGTCCACTTTTTTTTCCTACTTTTAATTTTTTGGATTTTATCAAATTGGTTATATTTAATATCTTAATTAAAAAAATGAATAAGAAAAATATTTTAATTAAAATTTGATTAAATTTACATCATCGAAGATTACCAGCTCACGAAATTCTTAACTTTTATATATGAACTTCTATTCTTATTAGTTTTTCAAATCTCGTTATTTTATAGCTAGCTTTAATGAATATTACTGTTTATATTTTAATTTCTTATACTTATTTTTAATTATTTTATATATTATTCATATATATTGTACATTTATTTTGAAGAAAATAAAATTTATTACATATCTCAAGTATCTCAAAATTGAATATATGTAAATTTCATGTCTGTTATGTGTATTCTAACAATGCTAATAATTTTGAATAAATTACAAAAAAAATAAAAATATAAAGAATATTTTAAAAATCATTATATATAAATTATTATTATTATAAATATATATATATATATATATATATATATATATAGTAAATTGAAAAATATTAAGATAGCTATATAAAAATATTTACCAAATTAGAAAGCTATCTTAAATTTTTTAAAAATTTAATATAATTATATATTATGAGTTATTTTATTATCTTTCAAATAAAAATTTCAAATTCTTTTAAGATTTATCTAAAATATTTTATTTGAAGCTAGTGTTATTCTTTGTTATGGTTTTGCTAATAACATTATGTGGATAATTTATCTTCTCATCAAAAATCAATTTCTAAAAATATGTTTTTTTTTTTTGATAAATTCTTATATTTTTAATATTTAAAATAAAAAAATCAATATATTTTTCATCAACTATATCCCAAAGAAGCTAATATTCGATATTTTGGTGAAATATTTTCATATTTTTTAGACATTTTAATCTTTGATAATCCACTTTATTATTTTTCTTATTAAATTTTCTAGCCTTATACTAAAAATTTGAATTAAATCTAATAAAGAAAGTATTTTAAATTTCTAAACACTTTGTGGAAACTTGTGAGACGAGATGCAAGAAGCCATATCTATTGTCTATATTTTCTTTATATATATATATATATATAAGATTAATAAAATTATTATAATATTTAATTGAAGTTATAATTAAGACTCAAATTCAAGTAAAAGATTAAAATTGTAGGATTAATTATAAAATTGAAAATGAAACATACAATTACAATGAAAACTAAAAATAAGTTAAAATTAACAAATACTTGAACTAAGTTTTGGAAATACCATCATAACATATAGGTAAAATGGTTAGGTCCCCTTTTAGCTTAATCAATGCTCCTGCTCAAATACGTAGAACGTGAACGCACGCTACTAGTAGCTTCTTTATCACATTACGATCTCATCCTAATTCATACTTCGGATTAAATACTAAAGTATAATACGTCTTGGGTGTCACTCATGCGATTGTGCAGTGGTCCACACCGTGATTAGCAGAATTCTTCAGCTGGTCCCACTCATGGGGATATCTCAGCCTCATCGGAAGCTCGCCCCTCAGCAGATTCTCGAATATCCCAGACTCCAGCCTTAAGCCCAACGAAGATCTCCCTGCACTAACCAACCGCTTCACTGCAGACGCTCCCATCGACCTGGGTGCCACCCTGCAGCCCTGCTCGAATCTCCTATGCCGAAAGCGAACTCACGAACGAGATATCCTAAGAGTGGGACCCACTGAAGGGTATCGGCTTTATTGATGGGTCCACACCCTTCGTGACAGAGCTCGCGCACCCCACTCATGTGCGATATCCTCATTCCCATCGGAGCCGCCTCCCTACAATCCACCCAGCATTCCACCACCCGGAAGACGGCGACTCAACCCAGCCAAGAGTCACAGAAGAGAGCCCCCATCGGCCTGCCTGGTCCCGGCTCGAGCCTCTACGGAGTGCGAGTTCACGCTTGCGGAGACGATATTCCCGAAGCGAGCTGGACTCCACTAAGCGGCACCCAAAGGTTATGATGGCCGACCCCACAAATGTGGCCACCGAAGGGCACCCCGTGGTCATCAACAATGGGAAGGTGGACCCCACAATAAAAGGTTGCTGAGCATGGAGTTCACACTCTGACTTAGTTTTCAGCGGTTTCAATTATAGATATCGGGTTAATAAACGGCTTATTCAGAGCTGAACAGCGCGGTGAGTTTATAAGCAATGGGGAAGATTTCACTACCAACTCCGAAATAGTAGCTTCGGGCCAGAGCGGCAGTGCTCCCAACATATAGTCCTTTCTTGCAGACGGCTCGAAGCTCACTGAAAGGAAAGAAAAGCGTCGATTGACCCTACAAACAAGATCTATGAGCTGCTCCCAATCAAGGTACCGAGTGTCGACACATGACCCACATTTATGACGGGCCCACTCAGACACATCATGACTTGAAAAATTCCTGAATGAAAAACAATAAATATAATTACAATAAAATTAATATTAGATTAAAATAATTTATATGACTAGGATTGATATTAAACGTAACCTAGGTACCTCTAACCTAAAGCTACGCCTCATATATATATATATATATAGGGTTTCATAATAATTTTATCATTATATAAAAATTTTATAATAGCTTTAATTAATAATTAAATAAAATCATATAACTCTTTGTTAATGATACTAATATTATAACTTAATCCGAGATGACAAAATCATTTAATTCAACAGGAAATAATTTCATCACCAAATCTAAAACAATATTGTCAGGAGATATAGATAAAATATTATAATTCTTGAGGAAGATCATATTTCGTTGGGAAAATTATTTTACCAATGCATGTTTTTGAGGCCAAATATCTTGTCATAAAGTTTTGGAGCAAAAATAAAGGCGCCAAATTTTCCTACCACAAGTTTTACTGACAAAAATTTTCAATTTCATTGGGAAAAGCATCAAAAAACTAATTTAATGACAATATTTAAAATTTCAATGGGAAAATTATTTTTAATGATGAATTTTTAAATTTGCCCCTTAAAGCCTTGAAAGACATGTGTTCTTGTAGTGTGAATAGAGAAGCATGTTAAAGGAATCTAGGAAGAAGACGTCTCTCCACACAAACAAGGGCGGTACGGTTCCAATTCTTAACTCCACAAAATCTTGGTTCTCATTCCTTCTACCCCATCCTAACAACTTCTCTGCCTTCCTTCAAATAGCATGTTAGTAAGATGGGCCCCCACCCCCACCTGTTCCAGTTCAACCGAACCCCATCCCATCCCTACTTCCCCATTTTCTGATGAAACTCTTTTCTTACAAGTTTCTTGGTTCCCTTCCCTCAGTCTCCCTCAATTCCTCCTGCTGTGTTTCAACCCTCAAGTGAATTGAACTTTGATGCCTACCAAGGCTCAAGGCTTTCTTTCTTTACAGTTTTAGTACAGCCAGTTAACTCTGCATCAATTAACTATCCTATCCCTAAACGAATAAAACGTTACACAAGACAACCTGAAAATGCCGAGCAGTGATTTCACAAAAAAAAATTGGTCGAAAATCACCTCCTCGCATGAAAAGCGAATAAATGAAAGAAAAATATATAAAAGTAATATTAAAAGACAAAAACAAAAACAAAAACAAATTTTATTTTATTTTTAAGTTTGTCTTAAGAACTTTGTCATTGCTTATAATGTTCACAGTACCTTTCGAAAGATAAGTTTAAAAAAATGAATTTTTTTTCATATTTAAATTGTCAAATAGAAATTTTGTTCCAAAAAAAAACATTTAAGTGTTATTTTTAAAGTATGTTCTTAAAAACGATCTTTAAAATAGCCACCACAACAACCTCTAACATTCTAGTTTTCCAGCATCTTATAAGACATATATGTGAATATTGAAACATTGTAAAAATCACACACTATATATATATATATATATATATATATATATATATATATATATTGCCAGGCATGTTAAGGGATGAAACACATACTAAAAAAAAAAATTAAGAATGTGTTTTATTTCTAAAATGATAAGAAAATTGAAGTGTACCTAAATGACAGCCAACTAGATAATAAATATAAAAAAATCTATCATTTTCCTCTGCAAAATGTACAACATTTGTATCATAATGCAATCACTGCGGCTCCGTTTGGAACCCATAATGTATTATCAAAAGGAAAAAAAATGTTAAAGAAAATGATTTTCTCATGATTGGTTCCATGATGCAAATACAAAAGAAAAATCAAATATAATCAAAACTCTTCAAAATTTCACATATTTTTAAATTTCTTAGTCCTTATATAATAGAAAGAAACAAATAAAATGAGTTTGAATAAAACATATAAAATTAGTTTATTAAATTTAAACTTGTTTCATATTTTCCTCCAAAAAATTTTTCTTTTCACTTTTCCTCATTATTTTCTTTTTTTAGTACTTTCCGAGTTCCAAACCTAACCTAACACTTATTTGGCCCTCACCAGTAGTTTCCACAGGAGCAAACTCCATCTTTGAAATGATGAAACCTGCTGGAATCTCTGCAAATCTCATCTCCTCCCTTCAATCTTGAGATCGTAAACCTGTAAAAACATGGCAGTCTGCACACACCCTAAGGTTCTTAACGATCAAAAAACGCGTACCAGGAGGCGTGCTCATGATCCCGAATGCAATCGCCAGCTTCTCACTGTGACCAAGAAGTATCTCTTCCTTGGTTAGCTCCTCCACATTTTGTGCCACTACTTGTAAGTGTCGGGGAACACTCCAATGTTCTTCATTTTCTGAATAAGAACTCGTAAGTGATCATAGATCTTTTGGTAATCAGGATGAGACCTGTCTCCTGGATCCAAAGCTGTGAACTTTTAGGCTGACTTCAAGATCCAAGTACGTTCTTCATTCCTTTCCAACATCAGTCTTCTAACATTAGCACCTTCCATATCCCCAACAAGTCCATAGAAGTTTGATAGTGATATAAGCTCCTGCTTCCTGAGGTTGTAACTTGAAGTAGTTTCTTCCCAACAGCACTGTAGCAAAAGCTCTACATTCTTGTGATGACAACATGAGCTGGATAAATGCAGTGATAAGCTCTCGCCTGGCTTTATTGGCATCTTCTCTCTATGGAATTCTACAGCCTCATATAGAGACGCCGTCGAGCCGAGATCAACCATGTGGTGTAATGCTCCATTGTCGGGCAATGGAAAATGCTACTATGGTTGTAAACTAATCCATCCTTCTTGTAACAATCCTGAATGGCTACAAGCGTATAGAGTACCCAAGAATGTGATTTGTTGGCACAACACCTTCCATTTCCATTTGATGAAATGCTTCTAGAGCTTCAACCCCAAATCCATGCTTTTAAGCAATCAGAAATCAGAGAGGTCCATGATATCATTACTCCTTGAATGGCATGTTCTGAAAACATAAACAGGCATCACCCATAGATATCCACACTTAGCATACGTGTCAACAATGGTGGCTTCCCACTGGTAAATGTTGCAGCTCAAAACCCGGATTTAATCACCAGCCCATGAACTTGTTGAGCATGAATAATCATTGCCATATCGGCACAAATGGAAATAACACTTATCACTGTCATAACATCGACTTCAACACCCTCCACTCTCATTCTCCCAAAGAAAATCAACGCAGCCCTCCCTTCTGAATTCTGTCCAAGGCCCGAAATCAGCAAATTCCAAGTACCCACATCTCTGTCGAATTGACTCATTTTGGTGAACAAATCGATTGCATAAGATGGCAAGTGGCACCTGCAAAGCCAGAAATCATACTGAGCACACAACAACGTCTCTGTGGGGTATTTCTGTCGAACACCTGCCGGCATCGTGGAATGTTATGCATTTTGAGTACATGTCGAAAGGGTACATTGTAAGAATCAAATCAGCATTGAAGCTGTTTCGTAAGTTTCAGGCAAATGAGATTGCCTCCTCTTGTAAAGCTTCGACTCTTCCACAGATCTTAACGATTGATGAGAGATGAAATTCAGTTATTTCGTCCAGAACTAAAGTGGAGTTGATGGAAGTCGGTTATAGCTTTTCTGGCCCATGAGAAATATCTCTGAAGCAGTTTTCATTATCGTTGAGGATGTGACCCTCTCATGGTAGTAAACTATTTCCACTCCAACTGTAACCTATTACCTTTTCCCATGCTACTTATTTGAAATGATGAATGCTCTACTAGTATTAGGTATAATGAGAGTTTCTACATTAATATTTTATTTTTATTCTTTAAGGGTAAACACTTTATGACAAAGTTATCTTTGAAGCAAGAACAAAGAGATATTTTTCGGTGGCAAAATCTAGTAAAGGGTATTGGAGGGATCCTATGCCCATATGAGATTAAAAGAAAATGCCTCAGAAAAGCCGTTTGCAGACTTAATTGTATAGGGGGCACCCCTTCCTCCAATTTTCAAAAATAAAAATTTATTATAATGTAATAAATTGTTTCATCAGATTCAAATTGGCACTTCCTTATCCTTCTTATATTTGTAGTTATTAACACTGTTTCATATGGGCTAATAAGATGGACTTATATAAATATTTCTAAGCTTTATTATTTATATATTTTAAATCCTTGAATATTATGAAATATGTGGTCCACTGTAAGATGAACTTACATAAATATTTCTTAAGTTTATTATTTATATGTTTTAAATCCCAGAACACATGAAATATGGTCCATCGTAATTTTGGGTAGGTGTTGGTGGGCATCCCCATGATCCATCAATGGGGGCTGTAGCGCCCCGAAGACCAACCCCCACAAGACATGTTTATAATTTTTTTCTAATAACATATGGCCTATAGGACACTCTCTTGCTTTCATTTATACCTATGTAGATTTTTTTTATTCTTATTAATTTGACCCCATTTGAGACAATATTAACGTGTGAAGTTTTTGTAACAAAGAAATGAGTTTTTAGACGGAATTAATTTTTTTGAAAAAAAAATGATTAAATTAGTTTGAAAATAAACTGGCATGAACAAATCTACTGGAGTGATAAATTTTGAAGTAAATCAGTTAAGCCGTCATTAACTGACAGCGCACCTGACAATCAGTTTAAATATTCAAACTAAAACCGCTAGTTTTCAGTAAATTTATGAATTCCAATCAGTTGGCTGGTTTCATGACAAATGCGTATTACGCATTATTTTAGGAATTAGTTTGGTTTTCAAACTAATTTAATCATTTTATTTTTCAAAAAAATTATTTACGCCGAAAACTCCAAAGAAACAGCAAAAAGGAGGGGGGCACATGAGTATTCAGCCACGTTTAAACACTCGGATCACCTTCAATGACGGAGCCACCTAGTGCTCAAGGGGCCAACCCCATCAAAAAAAATGATTTTTTCAAAAATTTATTTTTTATAGGAACGTGGATTCAACCCAAAACCTAGATCACGTCCCAATGAAATTGTAAGATCCTACACCACTGGGTTACAACATTGATTTGTAAGGCATGCCTTAATCTTAAGGTTTTTTTATTTTTTATTTTGATAATCGAATGTTCAAAGCAACTTAATGCAGATTCAATTAATCCTATGAGGTCTTAAAGTTAGTAATTAAGTAAAACCTTCAGTGACCTTGAGGAGACTCAACTGATATTTCTCTTGAGGTTAAATCCTAATACCTCTTGTTGGCTTAAATCCTAATTACATTGCAAATCATCTTAAGAGTGTGGATTGTTAACTTAATTCTGAATGGTCTTGGTATCGCTCGTGAAGTTAATCATATCTTGACCATTATTACCGATTTATGCCCGTATAATCTGCATCGCTGATCAAGAGCCTGTTATGTTATAAAACCTCAGAGGATTAGGTTAGCGCCTATAAATACACCGCTTACTAGCCTGTGGTTTTAAGTTTTACGTATTATTTGTGAGATTGAGAATCTCAGTGAGAAAAAAAAACACCTTGAGAGAGAAACATAAACTAAGGCCAGAGTCAAGCCAGACAACTCTAGTTTCTTTGCATCAAAAGGCGCCTCTACACGCAGATCTCGTCACGTAATAGCCGAAGGTCCCGTGGATTCTGTAAGAGATTTTGGCGCACTACTACAGTTAGTAATGGGTGACGAAAAATATATCTATCATACATTGTATTTAACTTTTATGAATTTTTGGCTCAATGTATGATTCCCGCAATTGTATCAGAGTTAATCGGTTGAATCTAGTGATAGATTGAATCCATAATTTTATTTCTTATGTATACGTGTTTCAGATATTAGATATATTGCGACCTGTGGATTCTATTATTTATGTTATTTATAATTTCAGATATGAATGAATGACTTGGTTTTCAGCCTAATCCATGGTAGATTTTGTCAGATATTTTTTTTTTTTTTGGGATGTAAATAAGGTAGAGGCTAACTCATATTATTAGGTTTCCTCCTTGATTTATTTATTTTATTTATTTTTCCTCGCACTTTATTTGTTTTTTTTTTTATATGTAAATTCGGATTTATTAAAAAAAAATGAAAGGGTAACTGTGGTTGTCAGACAGGCCGATTTTGTGTAGTGGTTTCTCGATAATGCTCTACTTCCCTGTAAATTTCGTGACAATCCGAGTTTTTGTGGCGTATCGCGACTGCTGAAGCTCCGGGTTCAATAGGGGACATGTTAGTGGTTTTGTATTTTTCGCCAAACCCTAAAAGCCTAATTCTAACTCAACCAAACCCCATGGACTTATAAGACTCTAAGAAAGTAGCAAGACGGGCCGATATCAAGTCAGCTTTGGCCCTATTGGGCTTGTAATTTTCTTTTCTAGGAAATCATGTGATTAGGGCCTATTAATTATTCTATATTTATAATTCTTGTTTAAATTATATGGATATAATATGTGCTATGTGCTTAACATGCCATTTAGAATAGGTGCTATAATTGCATCATTTGATATATAAGCATGTGCATAATATTTGTTTTATCTAGATAATATTATTATGGAAAACCCTAATTAATTAATAATAAAATATTGAATGGGTGGGTTAAAAATTAATTTAATTAATTCAAAACTCCGTGGCTCCATTAAGGGTCCAATAATAAATGGTTATGTGATACCCCAAATCTGGAGCAAAGCATACCGGATTTTATCGATTGGATCTAAAATACTCAACATTTTAATAAGGTTGTACGGCCCAACGTCACAAATGCTTAGATATTAAAGATAATTTTGAAATTAAATTATTATTACATTCAATTTTAATATTACTAACCCTCCTAACGAGGCCTGGCTAATGCTATTAAAGGCCCAAAATGAATATTGAAACAATGCTGTTTTTTTTAAAATCAATTTCGAATGGTGTGCTAGTGCATCGGTGGCGCTCATTTAAGGAGGTAGGTTTTAAGGAGTCCGAGACCCAATTCTCTACCTTTCCTGAGCTAACTTAGTAGGACACTAGACATACCATGTTCAAAGTTTAGTTTATTACAAATGTCTTGCCCAACGTAAGTATTCAGAATAAACTAATTATCGGGCTGCAATAAACATTAATAATAAGTAGTTTAAGGGATCTAAGACATTTGTACGTTTCATGTGGATTACGTGGTTAATATATGTGCTTTTTTAAATTTTCAAATGCATCCTTTTAATCCTCTAGCTACACCTGAGTCAAAAGCCATTAGATGGAAATAACTACGACCTATGGAAACCAATTCTTACATCAGTTCCTGATTTTGAGAGAACAAAATTCATTACAACAACTCCGAAACCTCAGAGCCCACTGCTAATGCTTTAGATAAACTAAGCAAAGAATTTCCATTAGAAACCCGGCAAATACGTATTAGCTCATCATATATTCTCGCATAGAACATCCGCGAAAGCAAATTATTGATCCGAGAGTGTATTGTTAATCTGGGGACTCTAGATGGGATGTTTACAAAGTAGCGCATCGCTTAGACAAGCGTACCCATAGGGGCACTAATGAACACTCGCATGATCGGAGGAAATGTGCGGGACCATTGTTCAAAAATGATAGGGCACATCAAGATCAGCGAGGTGACGGGGGCTGTCGGGATCAAGAGACGAAGATCGACATGATCCTAGAATCTCTACCCAATAGCTCGGTCAATTCAAAATGAATTATAATATGAACAAACTAAAGCTTACTCCTGTTGAACTTATGCACGAGCCGAGAGGCCGAAGGTCTCGGCTAAGCGCTTTATTTATGTCGGGTGTTCTTCAAAACCCAAAGGAAACCTAAGTAAGGCAGCATAACAAAAAGCATGAAATGTGTCCATTTATCAAACCAACTCGTGAATGAAGAAGCCGAAGGTGCCTCAAGTGCGACGTAAAGGTCACTTGGGCTGATCACAAACCGTAGCGGGGTAGTATAAATGTCACGAGGGGCTTGTTTAGTGAGAATTCATAATGATAAATGATCATTGATTCAGGAGCCACTAACCATGTTTGTTACTCTTTGTAGTGGTTCAAACAAAGCAACCCACTCCGTAAAGGACAAAGAAGCTTGAAGTTGGGAAACGGGGAATATGTCTCCTAAATGGCAGTAAGACTAGTGGAGTTATGTTTTAATAATAAGACTTTGGCGTTTATCAGATCGTTTATTTGTTTTGGATTTTAAGAGGAATTTGGTTTCGTTAGTTGTTTAGTCAACATGGTTTAACAAAGGCGCGACTCTTCGCCACAAAGAGTAATAACGCTTTATTTAGTTCGATTATTGATAAATGGTATATATTATTTAATTCTATGTCCTATAGTATTAATGCTATTGAAAATATTGATGATGAGCAATTTTTATCTAATAGAAAGGAAGGTTTCAAATGAAACCTATACGTGGTATTTACGTATCAGTCATATTAATTTAGTAGAATCTGATGTTTGGTTAAAAGTGAAATTTAAATTCCTTGATCTTGAACCTATAACATGTGAATCATGTTTAGAAGGTAAATGACAAAGAGGCCCCTTCAAGGCCAAAGGAAATCAGGCTAATTATATAATTGGAATTGGTACACACTAATATGACCAACGAGCGCTCGCCCGGTGGTGGCGGGTATGCGAGTATTTTATCACATTTACCGGATGACTACTCAAGATATGGTTATGCCTGTTCCACGCGCCTATAAGTCCAAGCTTTGATAAATTTCGAGAGTATAAGGTCAGAGGCAATATAAAAGCAATCGTGTCCATATCAAGGCCTGGCCCCGACCGAGGCAGCTGGAATACTTGTCTCGAGAGTTCAAGTCTTACTTAGCTCTCAAGAGGGGATAATATCTCAATTATCATCTCTGGAACGCCTCAAGAAATGGAGTCTCCGAAAGGAGATATGGAACCCTTTAGATACGTGAGGTCGATGCTCGCTATTTATCATTACTCGAATCGTTTCCGATATGCCTAAAACAGCCGCATACATAATAAATTTAGTTCTCGTTTAAACTGCTTCAAAGACACCTACGTGACTATGGAAAGGGGGAGTTCGAAGACACGCCTTGCACGTAAACAACAAAGTTGGAATCTCAATTAAATGTGTATGTTTATCAGTTACCCTAAGGGAACGAGGTGGAACATTCTATAATCCAAAGGAAAAGAAGCGATAGTGAGTACTCATGCCACTTTAGAAGAGGATTTATATGAACAATTTTAAACCTAAGAGTAAAGTGAATTTTGTGAAGAGCTTGACTTAGTTCGAGATCCACCACAAACTCCTATTTTTCCACCCCTGTTTCCTGTTGATGTTCAAAGAGGGGAAAATGTACAAAATGTACCCGAAGGTGAACAAACACAAGAAACAGCTCAGGACCAAATTCAAGAAACTCAAGAACAAGAACATAATGAAGAGATTGGTAATCCACCTAAACCGCAAAACTTGATCCTTCTCTACATGTACAACAAACCAATGCAAAGAAACTCGCAGCTGGAGACTGATACGTAACCTGGCTACAAGGTATGCCTTGTTAGAGAGACTCTGGTCGTCATTTTGGATAATCTTGATGGAGGACCCCACCATATACGAAGAGGCATTGGAGGATGTTGATGCAAGAGTTGGAAAAGGCAAATGGACCGTGAGATGGAATTCCAGTGGGTTCTAACTCGCCTGTCTCGCAGGCACCTAAAGGTAAACCAATTGGGTGTAAGTGGTTCTACAAGAGAAAGAGACTAGTATGGAAGGTTGTCCCCCAAAGCCAGATTGGTGGCAAAGGTTACACCCAAAAAGAGGGTATAGATTACATGAAACTTTTTCGCCAAAGAGCCATGCCTTTAAATTCGTCCTGATTCTCTACTGTGAGTGTTTCGACATGAGATTTGGCAAATGGATGTCAAAACAACTTTTCTAAATGGAGAGCTGTGAAGAGGATATCTATATAAAAGAACCAAAGGGTCTATAGCTCCAGTCAAGAACACATGGCTCAAGTAAGCTGCGCAGTTCATTTGGCGCTTAAGCAAGCATCCAAAGCCATGGAACATCAGGTTTGACTGCTATCAAATTATATGGATTTGAGAAAAGTCCTAATGAAACTATGTTTGTATAAAAAATTCAAGGAATAGTGGTAGTCTTTTTTTGGTACTTTTACGTAGATGATATTCTCGTTAATTGGAAACAGCAGAAAGTGTTGTCAGACGAAGGGTTACCTCGAAAAAGTGCTGATATGAAGGACTCAAAGTGAAGCTAACTATATTCTAGGAATCAAACTTTTACTAGGACCGAAGAATAAGGTGTTAGCTTTATCCCAAGCCTCCTACATTGATAAAATAGTACTGTGTTTGGCATGGAAAATTCCAAAAGGGACTTCTACCCTTCGTATGGAATCTATCTTCTAAGGAGCAATCACCAAAAAAAACTCCCCAAAGAGAAAGAACTCATGAGTAAGAAAACTTTATGCTTCTACCAAGCAGGCCTCATGTATGCTAGTGCTATGTACCAGCCGTAAATCTTCTATGCAAAGTGGAGGTAGTAGTTTCTACCAATCGATCCTCGAGTAGAACACTGACAAAGAAGGAAACATATACTCAAGTATTTAAAGAGAACGGTGGATTATATGTTGGTGTATTCCAAAGGGGAGTCTTAAAACACTTGGTTATACTCTGACTCGTGATTTTTAAGGATATTAACTCGAGTAAATCAACAACATCGATATGCGGTTACCCTAAATGGGGAGCCATTCGTCGGAGGAGTGTTAAATGGTACTTGTGTTAAACAGACTTGTGTTACTAACTCCACGACCGCTGAATATGTGGTCGTGATCCGTTCCAAAGGAAGCCGGTGATGGCAAGAAATTCCTCATCTTCATGTGATACTCAAGTGCGATCGCTCCATTACCCTTTAATGATAACAAAGGCCAGAGCAAAGTCCAAAGAGTCCGTCTCACAAATGCGTAAACACATATTAAGAAAAGTACCACTCTGATCCGTGATTTCATTGATAGAGGAGATACAAAGTGGGTTACTAAATAGTGACCGAGAGAACCTAGTTGCACTTTTACTAAGCCTCTTCGAATGTGTATTTGAGAAACATGTAAATTGTATGGGCTCCAAGAGGTCCTAGGCTTACTTTAGAGTGAGTGGAGTTGGTTACATTTGTGCTTCTAGAGCAAGACAAAGCTGTAATTTAATTTTTCGATATACACATAAGCTGGGACATTATATTTTACGATAAGTGTCCAGATTAATTAATGTAGTATACGATCATACTGATATCGCTCCATAGAAGACATGATCACAAAAAAGTTCTCATAATTAATGAATTGTCTCATGTTTGTCAAATAAAGTTGGGCACTTTATTTAGACTTGCAAGATTTTTTTATGAAATGATCACCTTGTTATTATAAAATATTGGAATGAATTATGTCATTTCAGATGATCTAAAGAGACTTAATCAAGGATAAATTTCGTGAAAGGAATTAAACTTCGTGCGATATTATTATGTTATTTTTCCTAATCCCGAGTATATTAGTAAATAGATACTGCTACTATCTTTCTTGAGTTATCAATAAGTGAGGCCTATTTTAAACCCACCGATATCTGATAATTTGGGGATTATGGTATTTTGATTATCATACTTATGAAATATACAAAATGGAATTTAGATGAGTCATATCCTCTGATATGTTTCCTGCAGATTCTGATATTAAGAAAGTCACTGCCAAGGCAAGGGATCCGTTAGAGAAACTTATAAGTCAAGAGAATAAATAATTAGTTGATTTACAGAAAAATTATCAATTAATTATTGATATTTTACAAAGAGGAAAATACATTTGATATAAAACATTGTTAATTTTGGAATTCACATCTCAAGTTTTTAGTGGAGTAGCCCGATAAGATTATTGGCCCTAGACTGCTTCTAAGCAAGTGGGAGATTGTTGGGTTTATGGTCCAAGCAATTTAGACCGCTGATCAGAGCCTTTAATTAATAATGGGTCATAGGATCCCAAGCTAGCCTATTAGATGACATAACCCATTTAACCGATTATTAAGATACATAGGAGCCCATTTATTGTGCCCAGAAGAGGTAAAACCTCAGGAGGATTAGGGTTAGCAGTCTATAAATACACTGCTTACTAGCCTCCAGGGTTTTAGTTTTACGTATTATTTTAGAGATTGAGAATCTCAGTAGAAAATAAAAAGCACCTTGAGAGAGAAACAGAATCTATAAGGTGTTAGAGTGTTTTTCAGATTAACCTTCTATTTTCAGGATCGTGTGCCCACACGCGCATCCGTCACGTATGTAATAAATTTCAAGGTCCCACAAGCATTCTGTAAGAGATTTTTCAGACTACTACAAAGTTAGTAATAAAGGTATTTAAAAATATATTTATCACATCAGATTTAACTCGCTGACTCTCGGGCTTCCGCTGTACGAGATTCCCTAAATTATAACTTGATTGGTCTTTTTACTTTAATGCTTGTGCAGAGTTACTTTTTTTCTGGTCCTTTTAATATCGCTTTTAGATTCAACTTAGGATCTCGCCTAAATTCATCTCACCGAGAATAAACTAAATCTAATTAAATAATAACTCATTTTGACTAAATCTAATTAAATAATAACCTAATTTAACCAAATCTTATTAAAAAACAAATATATAAGTCAATTCGAAATGGATAACCTAAATGGCTGGCAAGACTGCCTAGCTGCTTAGGAAACACGTGGGTCCCATTAAACAATTTTTTCTTTATTCTAAACAGGTTATTCTTCAACAATTAATCATCCATGGATTCATCTTTATCCTCAGTGCCTTGTAAGCTAATCACTAGAGAAAAATGTCCTTTTACTTATTAGGCTAGCTTAGTCTCAATTTCCCTGCCACTGCTTAATTTGAGATTTACTCGTTCCATTTAGCAGTAGCAATATTCATTTAAATGATTTAAAATGACTATGACACTTACCAATATATAGAATGATTACAAGCCATCAGCAGAACGAGCCAAAAAATAATTGTTCATCGATTGGGCACAAAGATGTTTTAGGACCTATACAAGTGTTAGGTTACAGCCACTTACATGGAATGCCTAGAGTTGCCTTTTTTTTATATTTATTGCATGATAAATTTGTTCTCACATGTTTAACCCTTATAATTTCATTAAAAGTGCTAACTGTTTAAATGGGACAAATTGAACAAAATTATAAAACAAACATCTTTCATTGAAATTCAAATACAAGTAAAAAATAATACACTTTTGAACAAAAATACCTTTAAGCATTTAGTCATAATATGATAATGAGACAAAAGGACCGTGGGCATATCTATCTTTAAAGTTTCTAGGACATTTTTGTCTAAAATTGGACATTTTCAAGATTATTTTTGCAAGATA
The DNA here is from genome assembly GCA_016808115.1 of Tetrastigma voinierianum. Taxonomy (NCBI): domain Eukaryota; kingdom Viridiplantae; phylum Streptophyta; class Magnoliopsida; order Vitales; family Vitaceae; genus Tetrastigma; species Tetrastigma voinierianum. Next base: position 86,901 of record JAEQBH010006919.1, on the reverse strand, counting down.
TTATTTTACAAATAACTTTTGAATTTGTCAATTTTAAACCAATTTATCAAAGAAATAGGTGTTGTTACGATATGAAGAGAACAAGTAGTCTATAAGATGAGCCTGAATTTTCAAGGTCTCGACTCATAAAAGACGTTGCATTCCAACCTACTTTTCTTTCGGGCCTCCGCGAGAGCTCTCAACCTACGCGGTGTTGACTCTTATAAGAATCTTCTGTGACAACCCAGCCCCAGAATAATAGCTCAATTGGCAGTGAGTGCTCCCCATTACAAGTTAAGTAAGAGTCCCTTGCGCATGGGTTCGGTCTCTCACTGAGCGTATTAAAGGCCACGACTTCAACAAGACGGCGGAGCTGACCCCAAGAGGTTCGGGTTCATACAAAGGCGCCATTGTGTGGGACCCAATTCAAGAGATGAAGGGTGGGACCCCATTAATAAAAGGCGCTTATTTGTGGAGATGATCTAAATTCTCTTAAGATCCATAGGCTGCTAGTTCCAACCTGCCTTTTCGGCCTTCCAGCGGTACCGAACCCATCGCTATGCTAGCCCTGCGCATGGGTTCGAGCCTCACGGAGGCGAAAGAAAAGGCCGCTTGGGACTCGCAAACAAGACGGCGGAGCGGACCCCAAGAGGTTTGGGTCTCCACATCGTGCCCGTTTGGTTCTTATTTTATAAACTGTTTCATATTTAAATTTAGTCTTTATAGCTTTGTGTTTTTAGAACAAAAAAAATTATGAACCAAAATGTGTTTTGGGTCTATTTTTTCTGCTTCTTTTGTTTTCCTTAACACAAAACATTATTAAAAAACAAGTACAAAATAGGGCTTTCATCTTTCTATTTTTGTTTTATTAGTGGATTCATAAGTGTTAATGTGATCTATAGACCACCAAACATACATGTGAGATGGTTGGGATATCTTTTGAGTTAATTATAACTTGATCTTATTATAACTTAATTGGTCTTTACTTTTTATTGATTGTGTTGAATTACTTTTTTTTTTCTTTTTACTACTGTTTTTAGATTCGAACTTATGATCTCGCCTAAATTCATCTCATTGAGCATATATAACCTAAATCTAATTAAATAATAACTCAATTTGACTCAACGAATTAAATAATAACTCCAATTTAACCTAAATATTATTAAATTATTGTAAAATATTGCATTGCAAGAATATAATAGAGAATAGAGAGATATTAAAAGAGAAAGTAGATGTCACCAAAGACGGTAGTAGAGAAAGTCAGAGGAGGAAATTTATTTTTCAGAGGAGAAATTTTATTTTCATCAGATATTTTCCTTTCATTATCTCTTTCCTCAAGTATATTTTCTTCCACAATGACCAAAACTAAGCTTCTATTTATAAGAAACACAAGGATACATATCATTAATGTCATGCATTAAATATATACATTGAATAGGAGATGGGCATCTATACGTAAAGAACTGAGTTTACGAATGCTTATAATAAGCATATCATCATTCATCGATGTATATAGGTTACTTAATGTGCATAATGTACATTGAATATTCATCGATGTGATATAAGTGCTACGAATGCGCCATAATAGGTACATTTTGAATATAACAATGAATATCTATCTGTGTATTTCATAACACTCCCTTGAATATTCATTGTATTCATGAATGCATTGAATGATACCGCTCTCATTAAAACTTGCCAAAACCCAAATGGACAAAAACCGAACAAAAGGTAAAAAGAGTATAGTGCATAAATTTTTATGATCTCTCCCTTTTATGGATGCATTAATTGCCTCATTAAAAACCTTAAGCCGGAAAAACCCAATGGGACAAAAACCGGACAAAAGGGAAAAAGAGTGCAATGCATAGTCCACAATATCTCCCCCTCAATTTGAGCTATATAGCCACCGCCAAGAAGACCCAGATCTTATGAACGCGCATACCAATGCCATATACTAATTTCTCAAAAGTTGATATTGGCAATGATTTGGCAAAAGATCCCAAGATTATTTACTGATTGAATCATTAACAATTTTATCGACTTTCTTGGAGTTCGTGAGCATAGAAAATTCAAGTAGATATGCTTGGTCCTATCACCTTGATATATCCTCCCCTAACTTGTGCAACACAAGCAAAGATTATCTTCATAAATTATAGTGGGAGTAATTTGTAACCTGTTATAACAAGAGAATTGTGAATATGTGTTATAATGGATCTTAACAAAACACACTCTCTTCCAGATTCATATAAAGCAATGATCTCAGAGTGGTTAGAAGATGTAGCTACTTAGCGATCGCTTTAAGAACGCCAAGAAATGGCTATGCCATTATAACAAAATAAATAAATCAGCTTGAGAGCGAGCTTTATGTGGATCAAACATATCCAGCATCGAATATCCAATCTAAACTGTGAGGTAGCCCTTTGGAATAATATAATCCCAAATCTATGGTTCCTCAAGATAACGAAAATATGTTTAGAATTCCTAGTCTCAAAGGTCTCCGAGTTGGCTTTAACTAAAACGTGCTAATAAATTTATCGCGACAAGCGATGTCTCGGTCTCGCATTGTGCGTACATCAAAGCCCTAATTGCATTGAGATATGGTACTTCAGGACCAAGTATCTCTTCATCAGATTCTCTAGGACGAAACTTATCCTTTTGGGGATCTAGAGACCTTACAACCATAGGGGTGCTCAATGGGTGAGCCTTGTCCATGTTGAAGCGTTTAAGTAATCTTTCAATGTATGATGATTGATGGACGATATTCCATTTGCTTTACGCTCGTTGTGACCAAGACAAAGCCTGGGTTTTACCTTGAAATCTTTAACTTCACCCTTTTCAAATACTCAACGCTTTTAGCCAACTCTTCCGAGTTCCAATTAAATTTATATCACGACATAAATCGTTACAATAGCAAATCCGGTTTCTCGATTTCTTAATAAACACGCATGGGCATATAGGATCATTCTTGTACCTTTCCTTAATTAGGTACTCACTTAGGCGTTGATACCACATGCGACCGGATTGCTTTAACCCGTACAAAGATCTTTGCAATTTTATTGAGAATAAGTTGCAGGGAGTGCATGCATCGTGCATTTGAATCCTCGGGAATTTTCTTATAAATATCCGATTCAATGAGCCATATAGATATGTCACAATGTCCATAAGACGATTTCCAATTTTTCTCAAAGAGTACCAAACTAATGAGAAAACGAAATGTAATCATATATCCATCACAGTGAATATGTCTCATCATAACTAATCCTGTGTCTCCTCGAGAATCCTTGGGTAACGAGTCGGTGCTTTATACCGGACAACCTCGCTTCTACTCGCTCGACAAATACCCATTTATATCCAACGGGTTTTACATTATCGGGGATGCGAGTTATGGGTCCAAAAACCTCTCGTTTAGCTAAGGAAGCTAGTTCAGCCTTAATTGCTTCCTCCTACTTAGACCAATCTTGCCTTTGACGACATTCAATAATAGATTGCGGCTCAAATCATCATCCATAATTTTATGAGAAACTGAGAATGCAAAAATATCATCAATTATGATTTTATTTCGATCCCAAATCTCATTACAATATGTAATGGAATTCTCGTGATTCCGCTGTGGTTGGTGATCTTTCATGGCTCAGGCCTCTTCAAGGGCATTAAGCTCTTGGGAAGTAAGCACGCACCAGTTCTTCGGGAGTGATCGATTTCTTTCCCCTTCGCTTAAAAGTTTGCCTTTTGATCCTATCGGGTTCACCACGCCTAACCGTGGGGATTTTCATCCATTTTAGCTTGTCCTTCGAACAAATTTATCCTAGTCAGCATTTACAAATAATATGAGATTTTATTTACCTTGTGAGTACTCATTAAATGCATCAGAAGTCTATCGGCCATAGCCTCGTAAATGGATTATGCGTTGCACCTCAAGCTGCACTCAGGAGTTCTTGGCCTAATTGAGATAAATTTTCTCATTCCGTGAGAAAACCTAATTGGTTTTGCTTCGCAGCCCATTTCAATTCCAGTGTCCCAATCGATGGAAATGATAGTCTCATTGAAATGACAATCCAATCAGCAGTAAAAGATCACCGAGTTGTCTCAAGAACCTAATGATGGACGGTGAATTAAACCCAACATAAATGCCTAAACTCGCTTAGGACCCATTCTTTCGCTCTTTTGTGGTGCAATAGGCACTGTGATCGTACAAACCAAAGGTGCGTAAATGTGAAATATCAGGTTCATAACCAAGAACCATTTGAAGGGGAGATTGTAGGAGACTAGCAGTGGGGCGCAATCTTATTAGGGCAGCCGCATGCAAAACGGCATGACCCCATGCTGTATCGTTGAGATTCGTTCTCAATAATAGAGTGCGGGCAATGATTTGTATATGTTTAATCAAGGATTCTGCCAATCCATTTTGAGTATGAACATATGCGATCGGGTGCTCAACCGATTTCGAGTGAAGCACATGTATCAAAACTTTGATAAATTCACCAACATTATCCATCCTTATACCTTTAATCGATAATCGTGAATTGTGCCCTCAAGCTTTATAATCAAGGCAAGTAAACGTGCAAAGGTGACATCATACAAGAGATAATAGACAAACATTATAATTACTCCATGTGATGCATCCACTAGTACCATAAAATATCGAAATGGTCCACGGTGGTTGTGTATTGGTCCACAAATATCACCCCTAATTCTTTGCAGAATAAAGGGGATTCAAGATCAACCTTTGTTATAGTTTGATAATGAGTTTTCCTTGTGAACAAGCTTCACAATTATAATCTTTGGACAACAATACCTTTGTATCCTTTAAAGGGTGCCCTTTTGTATTGTGGATTATTCTACGCATCATTGAAGCGCCAGGGTGACCAAGGCGATCATGCCATAATCCAAACTGATCAGGATTTGCCAATCTCCAAGATATGGTGGAGTAGGTTTCCAACGGGGCCTTAATCATGACACAATACAAACTCCATAGAAGAAGCTTCGCTTCTCATGGATGGTCTTCAGGCCCATCTTATAAGAGGTAATGCCAATATATTCTTTATTTTGCTCATAAATAGTCTCAACATGGTACCCATTACGGCGCACATCTTTGAAGCTAAGTAGATTCCTTTTTTATCTACTGCTTAGAAATGCATTCTCAATAAGGAGGACGGTACTCCGCAAAACAATCGCGGGCATTCCCAAACCATCAATAATCGGAATAGGACCAGATATTATATGGACATGTGTCTTACGTAATGTCACTCAAGAAAAAGTGTCTACTATTTAAATATGGTATGCGCTGATGCACTATCAAGCAAACAAACATCTTCCTTTTCTCTCTGTTTTCCATTTGCATTTATGCTGACAACTCAAAAATAAGTATCCTGAAAATTTCATATTAGTTATAGGGTCAAATAAAATTTCAAAATAATAAATATTATATCAAGTTCATAAGAATTTCATAGCATAACCATATTAAAGAACAATAAAAGGTAATACATTTAAAGAAAAACCATTAGAAAAGAAATTATTAGAATCATAAAATTCGAAATCTAAGATGTCATCCACCAGTCTTATGCTTCATCAAAGTAATCAAAGGTCCTCAAAGAAATCGTAGATGATCCAGTGGATTTACTTGCTTCTTCAGAGCAAGAGGAGTCCCACCAACAGAGATATTGTTGGCTTCAACAGTGATTATGGCAGTAGAATTAATTTCAATGGCGTGAGATTCACCACGTTTGCCCGTATTTTTAAGGATGCCCGGTATGACACGAAGTGTTTGTAAAATGACAAGTACGTGACCAATGCCCAGTCATGCCACAACGATGACAAATACTTTCATTAGTCACCTTCTTTGGCTTCTTTTCTTTGTCATAATTCGGTCCAAAGTTAGATTTCTGTATGTTAAATTTTCGCCACTTCTCTGAGGATTATATTCTCGTCGCATTAGCCTTTAAAATGACCAATAATTTTCTGGGAAATAGATGCGTCAAAGTAAATGCTTTTGAGCCAAAGAGGTCCAAGATCATGATTTTGAGCAAGAATTCAATAGTTTGCTCAAGAATGAGATAATGCAAATTAAATCAGAGTATGTGGAAAATTGACGCTGCCGTATTAAGCAGCTGCAATACAATATTCAAGCATGGAAGGTGGAGAAAGTTTTCTAACAACTAAGACGCTGGAGCTTGATACCGTGATAACCTGCCGAGAAACACATCACAAAGCGGATATAGTCGACATCGATGAAAAATCTCAGAAGGATTTTGCCGCCATTGCGCTGAGGAAGGATAATGGGCCTAGTATGATGATACCTATCCTTCAACCCCTTCCACAAGGTCTGAGGGTCTCGAACGGATAAATATCGAGTCCGCAGCCTCATGCAAATGACGACGAATAAAAATCGCGCACGGCTTTATCTTTACTCGAGGTCTGGCTCAGAATTTCATGCTAGCAAGATCTCACCCTTGAGGTGCATTCATGTCAAGGCACCATGATAGATAATTATTTCCACTCACTTCGAGGATGTGGAATTTGGGCTTTTCAATATTTGCCATAATTTTTGCAAAACAAATGAATCCTTAAATTAATTAGAAGGGTTTTCATTATTCACCGCTACTTCGTGTGATGTATGATACTTTTAGGTTGGAAATTTGGCTTGCAAAAAATATTTACTCAATTGGTAGATCTTCGTGTCGATAAAGTATCAGAAATATTATGCTTGCAAGAATATAATAGAGAATAGAGAGAGATTAAGAAGAGAAAGTGTATAAGCACCAAAAATGGTAGAGAAAAGCCGCAGGAGTAAATTTTATTTTCAATCGTATATTTTCCTCTTTCATTATTATCTTCTTTCCTCGTTATATTTTCTTCCACAATGACCAAAACTAAGCTTCTATTTATAAGAACACAAGGATGCATATCATTAATGTCGATGTATTGAATATATACATTTGAATAGGGAGATGAGATTCATAATGTTAGAACGTAGGTTACGAATATGCCATAATGTTATATCAATATTCAATACGATATGTTACGAATGTGCCATAATAGGTACATTGAATATTCATCGATGTATATAGTTACGAATGTGCTTGATAAATAAACGTGGATGTTAAAATGTGTATGCCTACGTATGCAAAGCACGCTGCTATTCTCAAGTAATATAATGTTAAGTGAGTATCGCTCCCACGAGAACTGGTTACTGGCACCACTCTAATCTAGCCTGCGCTTTATTTTGATGTTAAAAATCTATAGAAAAATCTGAAAGACACCTAATCTAGGCATGCAAGAATGACAAAGATAAAGACTAAAAGCCTTAAGTGCATGTGATTTCACGAACAACGATGTATTTAACCTCCTAACCCAATCTCTCAACTCCATGATCACCACTTAAGATGTATATCAATTAATGTATATTCGAATCTCTCTCGAGCATCTCGCACACCACCCTTTAGAAAAGGCTATACCAGATCTCTCGCTAAACCATCATAATCAAGGATGCAATGAACCTATGATAAATCTTAATACCACACCTAATCTCACTTATATCTCTATCTCATGATAATTAGACGGTAAATCATCCATGGGCCTAATTTTAACTCTCACTTACATTTTGAATCAAACTACAATTCATGCAAATATTGGCCAAATATCCACAAGATTAAGATCTTAAATGAAATACTCAACATAAATACGAAATAAAACATCAATCAATATAAATTAGAGATTCATACAAACATGTCTTTGGCTACATCTTAACCCTAAGAAAACTAACTAAAACATAAGTGGAAAAGTAAATACAACCATCAAAAGAAAGAAAAACGGAAAAGGAAAGAGAGAAACAAATTTGGCGTTGAAGCTCCTTCTTCCTCCATTATTCTTCTTCCTCAAGTGTTCTTTTTCTTCCAAGAACGTAACCCTAGAAATCTCTCCAAGAACAAGCCTTAGGTGTTTCCACCCAAAGGGGAGCTTGTTCCCTCCTCAAAAACATCCAAAACCGCCCAAATCGTCCTCTTTCTCGATCCTCCTCCGGTTTGAGCTTTAAAACCTCCATTGCGGCTCAAAATGGGCCAAAATCCACTCCAAACCGACCTAACGTCATGGACGCCGATGCTCTGTTTCTGCAACATCGCGACGTTGGTTCCCAACGTCGCGACGTTGCTGCAGTCCCTGCTTTGCCCAACTTCGTAGCGTTTAAGCAATCGCATACGAACTTCGATTTGGGTGTTCTTGGTACCGTTGGAAAGCTCTTGAAGTGTAGAATCCATCCATATATGGGTTGATGCAATATTAGCTCATATGATGTCTGAAAAATTCAAAATACAGTAGCCTCTCCTGCTGAAGGTGCTGCAATGTTTGCTGATTTTCTTTAAGTTTTGGAACTTGCATAACTTCTTTGTTCGAACTCCAACTTTGGTGTTCTTGGTATCCCTGGAAAGCTCTTGAAGTGGAATCCATCCATATATGGCTTGATGTAACAGATCTCATATGATGTCTGAAAAAGTCAAAATGCAGTAGCCTCTCCTGTTGCTTTTGTAGCAGTTTTTCCACCAATTTTGCACAATTCCACCAAATGGATGACCTGATCATAAGAGTGAACTTTTAGAGCATTAGGGCACTTATTTAACATAAAAACACTAGAAAAAATAACTAAAGTATAGGGATAAAATGAGTATTTGCTACTCATCACACCCCCAACTTAAATTCTTGCTTGCCCTAAGCAAGAGATCAACTCAAAACAAAACGAAAATTGAAAATGATATGGAACTAAAAAATAATGAGATGAGTATGATAACATGATTCCAATGGAAGAATCACTATGAACACAATTTAGCAATACTAGCCTTTTCAACCAAAAAATTTAGGATCCTTAAATTTTTAAACTTAAGGAACATGGCAAAGCAAAGCATGGTGAGTGCAAATCAACCCCCAAGTCTGCAAAGGATCTTCCCAAGGAAACTAAGCGAGGTGATAGCAATGATCTTTAGCGATAAAGTAGCGTCCTAACACCCTAAACTTAAACTCAACTCACCCATTCGAAGAAGCTTAACTAAGAGCGATGTTAACGCACCCTTTTATTCATATCAAAATACCTAAAAATTTCTAAATACCTAAAAAAGTGAAGAGAACTAGTGCGTTAAGTTTTAGATGAGCTGCCTCAGAAGGATCTATTGGTGACTCTCACCGCTGGTTATACACTCAAGATTAAATTCCCTTCAAACTTCACCCCGAACACTCAACCAAACTTAAAGGCCCTAGGTTGTGGAATGATCCATTTTCTGTCTACGTAATAGCAAATGCTCAATGACTCCGCCGCCTGGTTTACTAGATAAAGCCAGCGCCTCGACCGCGCCTCGGATTCCGATCGGATGATCCACTTTATTCCCAATTCACAAGCCTTTTTTTTTTTACTTTTTTTCTTCTTTTTTTTTTCACTCTTTTTTCTATTGTTTTTGTTTTTTTTTTGGGTTGGGGCTCCTGATGGCAATCCTCTTGTTTAGGTGTTGAGAAATAGCTTCCTATATACAATGGAGGTGACTAAGCTTAAGCCACCTATACCAAGCAAGTATACACCTGCATCATTTAAAACCCATGGTCTGCATTCCTCTTTTATACACTTTAAGATTTTGAATGGGGCCATGCTCAAACGACCTCTACTACCAACAAGGCATCAAACTCACTCATACGGCAGTTAATAAAATAAATAAAATAAAGAATGAAAGCACATGCAACTAACAACCAAACAACTAACTAAAACAAAAAGTGAGATACAAAAGTTGGATTTTGGAAATTTTTTTTCTTAATGATTTCAATTCACTCCCAAACTTGAAATGAACATTGTCCTCAATGAAACAAAAGCAAAAATGATAAATGAGTACTCCGAGGTTGATCAAGTCTCCGGGAAGTTGCTCCAATGAATATGGTCAGCTTCGAGGCAAAGAGGTAAGCAGAGGGTTAGACTTTAAGTCCAAATGAAGGTGATGCTTGAATATGGTTTCCCTCTTTGTCTTTGTCGCCTGTAATTATTGAACTTCAAGCTTTCAACCTTTAGCTTCCAAACCAGATTTGAATCCCTAAACTCCGAAATTAAAACCAAACACGTAAAAACAAAATCAAGCACAAAAATTATTAAATAAAACTCAAAACTAACTACTTAAATAGAAAAAGAAAGAAAACTTTTAAGCTCGGGTCGCCTCCCAAGGAGTCGCCTCCGCTTTTTCGAAATCCAAATTAGACTCTACCAACTACCGGATGGGTTGGTGTTTTTGCCTCCATCCTTCTAAGAGGCGATAGTTGTGCTCTAATCAGCAACTTGACACATAGTCTTCCACAATCTTATTATTTTTGATTTTCTATTTTAATTTTGTTTACAATGGTTCCTCTCAATTCATTGTCATGAATGATGTACTCATCCACCTCAGAATTTGGGATTGTCTTCTCATTTTTCAATTCTTCATGCATCTCACCCCATAAAGTCATCTCCAGAAAGGTCTCTACAACCTCCTCTTTTACCTTTTCATATGATTCCAGAGAAGTCGACTCTTTTCCTCTTTCAACTAAGTCTTTCAAAGTTTCGTGATCATCATCCTCCACCTTTGAAGCTTCTCAAGTTCTTTCATTACTCTTGAAGTGATTTCTTCCATTATAGCCCACTTTCTTCTTTCTCAGATTCACCCCAAGAGAGATGGCGAACTCTCATGTTGTCCTTCAAAGACATCAGAGCTATATATTCCTCTTGTTCATTCATATATTTTATTACTAGTTCTTCTATACTCATACTCTCCTCTTCTTTAGGTTGTTCTTCTCAAATGTAAAGTTGAGTACCGTATGGGCCATTGAGCCATCTCTTCTTCAAGCATATCGAATGGTGTATGCTGAATTTGAACATTAGCCCCATGTCAATTCCATGAATTGAACTTGAGATGTCACACATCTCAAGATGAACTCTTTTCTATTTCCAATTAATACCTCTAACTTTGTCATTCTCTCAATGTGGAGGTTGACTTATCTCATTTGGATTAAAAACCGAGGCAACCTAAACTTAAGAGTAGTCCATTTCATCCAATGATCCGGAAAATTCAGGCTGTGCCATGGTAAAATGCAGCTGAGTTCTTCTTAATTCATCCATAGCTTCTTCTAGGCCTTGATCTTTAGACTTGTGGAGATTGAAGAGTGTTATAGCTTGTATTCCATGAGGTGTTTGGGTGGTGGCTCCATCCAAAATTATGATTGCTCAAGTATGGGGTACCTCCATATTGAGCATAATCCATTGATCCATATGGTTGCCACACTTGACTTCGCACTTGAGTTGTCACTCTTCTTTGATGCTCATCAGCCAATTGCCGCATTCTTAGTTACCGCTCAAGGTTAGCCAATGCATTTGTCAACTCGATGATAGGATCCATTGTGATTGCAATGCTATAAAACAAAAAATAAAATTCAAAAGTAAAGTGGACAAAAAGGAAAATAAAACAAGACTAACTATATCCAAAGTAGGTAAAGCTATTTCAAATCATTAATAAAAGCGCCTAATTCACATTTCTAAGAACGGCGCCAAAACTTGATGTGCCAAAAGCGTGATGTGTAAAATGTATGCCTTATGTGTGCAAGTGTACGATCGCTTCTGGCAATATAATGATAAGTGAGACGTTCCACGGAGAATTGGGTTACTTGGCAATCGACTTAATCTAGCTCAGGCTTTATTTGGATGTTGGAAAATCTATAGAAAATCTAAAGACACTAATCTAGGCATGCAAGAATGACTCAGATAAAGATTCAAAAAGCCTTAAGGTATTGATTTCACCTAAACAATGATGTATGAACCTCCTAACCCAATTAATCGATGATCAATTTCTACTGGGTGAAGATGGCGATTTAACTAATGTGGCACCAATCTCTCTCGAGCATTCAGACACTACCCTGAAAAGGCTTATATCGCATCTCCGCCTTCAAACCATCATAATCTAAGGATGCAATGAACCCTATAAATCTTAATACCACACCTAATCTCAATTATATCTCTATCTCATGATAATTGGTTGGTAAATCATCCATGGTCTAATTTTAACTCTCACTTCTCAGATTTTAAATCAAACCACAATTCATGCAAATATTGGTCAAATATCCATACATTAAGATCCAAATTAAATACTCAACATAAATGTGAAATAAAACATAAATCAATATAAATTAGGAGAGATTCATATAAACATGCCTTTGGCTACATCTAAACCCTAAGAAAACCAACTAAAACATAAGTGGAAAAGTAAATACAACCATCAAAAGAAAAGAAACGGAAAAGGAAAGAGAGAGAAAACAAATTTCCATGCTGAAGCTCCTTCTTCTCCCTCCATTATCTTCTTCTTCCTCAAGGTTCTTTCTCTTCCCAAGAACGAACTCCTAGAAATCTCTCCAAGAACAAGCTCTTAGTGTTTCCACCTAAAGGAGTTTGTTCTCCTCAAAAACTTCCAAAACCGCTCCAAATCGCCCCTCTTTTCGATCCCTCCGGTTTGAGCTTTAAACCCATTATGGGCCTAAAATGGGCTAAAATCCACTCCAAAACCGACTAACGTCGCGACGCTGTGCAGCAACGTCGCGATGTCGGATGCTCGCTTCTCGCAACGCCGCGAAGTTGGTTCTCAACGCCGCGACGTCGCTGCAGCCTCGTTCGCTCCAACTTCGTAGCGCCATAACTTTGCTATACGAACCCGATTTGGGTGTTCTTGGTACCGTTGAAAGCTCTTGAAGTGGTAGAACGATCCATATATGGATTGATGCAATATGAACACATATGATGTCTGAAAAAGTCAAAATAATAGCAGCCTCCTGCTGAAGGCGCTGCAATGTTTGCTGATTTTCTTTAAGTTTTGGAACTTGTATAACTTCTTTGTTCGAACTCCAATTTTGGTGTTCTTGGTATCCCTGGAAAGCTCTTGAAGTGTAGAATCCATCCATATATGGCTTGATGTAATAGAATCTCATATGATGTCTGAAAACATCAAAAAGGCAGTAGCCTCTCCTATTGCTTTTGTAGCAGTTTTTCCACCAATTTTGCACAATTCTACCAAATGGATGACCTGATCATAAGAGTGAACTTTTAGAGCATTCGGGCACTTATTTAACATAAAAACACTAGAAAAAATAACTAAAGTATAAGGATAAAATGAGTATTTAAGATACTCATCATGTGCCATAATAGGTACATTGAATATAATGAATATTCATTCATGTATATCATAACATAAATAATAAATATATAAGTCAACTAAATGGATAAGCTCATATGGCAAGGACTTGCTTAGTTGCTTAGAACATGTGGGTCCTTCATTAAACATTTTCTTTTTTCTCTTTCTTTCTTCCCAAACACAGGTTATTCTTTCAACAATTAATCATCCATGGGTCTATCTTTATCCTCAGTGCCTTGTAAGCCAATTACTAGAGACAAATGTCCTTTTACTATTAGCTAGCCGGAGTCTCATACTGCTTAATTTGAGATTTACTCGTTCCATTAGGGCAGTAGCATTATTCATTTAAATAATTATGATACGCCCAAAATAAATGGGGTTCATATCATGTTTCTAATTCAGCAGAATGAGCTAAAATGAATTGTTCATCAGTTGGGCAAAAAGATGTTTTAGGACCTATATGATCAAGTGTTAATAGGGTTGTTACAACCACATACATGGAATTCCTGGAGTTAAGCATTTTTATTTATTGCATGATAAATTTGTTCTCACATGCTTAATCCCATATACTTCATTAAAAGAGCAAAGAATTATGTGTATTATAATTGAGAACTGTAAAACAAGAGTCTTCTGCTTATTTATTCCTTTTTTTAAAAAACTGCTTCAAAACACGTAAATCACCATATCGGGTTTCGACATTTGAAAACTATTCTTCTTATCCGAATTTAATGCTTTCTACGTACTGTTTTTCAAAACAAAAATAACTGTGAATCAAATGTGTTTTCTCTATTTTTCTCGCTTTTCTGCTTGAGAACACAACATATTTTTCAAAATAAGAACAAAACAAGTGCTTTCATCTTCATTTTTGTTTTATTAGCTGATTCATAAGCAAGTATTACGCTATATGTATCATCAAACATGTAAGTCAGATGACTGAGATATCTCATAGCCTGTAACCACAGCCCCTGAGCCCAACCCCGTGAATGTTCGGCTAATTCTTGTAGCTTTTATCGTCTTGATGATCTCTCTGACTGCATCAAGACACCTCATGTCTTGACAAGAAAATTGCTCAATAGAAGTAGGATCACATGGATCGTTGAACTGCATTAAATCTTGCCTGAGTAGGAACTATCAAGAGGAAGCCACTTATTTCCATCAAATGAGGGCATAAAATATTCCAAACATATACCTGCTGCAATTGCATGGAAATGTATAAAGCTGAAGTTTTTTTTTTCTTTTATTTTCTGATCATTCTGGATAATTAATCTTGGCTTCCATAACACACACAGATGCCACAATAAGTGCTGAAGGAAAGCAAGGAAGACTTTTACATATTGCAGTAGCACTCAACCAATGCAATTTACAGTTCAAAAGAAAATACACAGAAGCAAGGCCGGCCCTTACTTTATAGGGGTCCTAGGCTTTTTTTTTTTTTTTTGGGCCCTATTATAAATATATACATATATATAAGTTAAAAATAAAATTTTTATTGAATAAATATATTCAACATTGGCAAAAATTTATCAGGTTTATTCCACAAGCATTTTTAGATAAAAATCAATAATTAAATTATTAAAATCACTCGTTTCTAAAGATACGTTTTCACTGCATGTGATACCTAATCCATTCAATCTTTCGACATTTGTGATCGGGCCGATGACTGACACCCTAACTTGGTAAACTTTTCTCAAGCAGAGAATCAACCTGTGATACTAATACAAGACTTCGTAAGCAATCCATACATTCGAAACATGAATCCATCATTTTCAAATAAATTAACACTCTAATCGCTTTTGGCCTCTTTATAAAGACTTTATCAGATTATGAAGTTTTGAGCCTTTTCGGCAGCCTTTATCAGATTTAATCAGCCAAGAAATAACAACCAACCCTTTTATTATATTTTAATTAATATATATAATATTTTATTATTTCATAAAAGAGCCCACTATAAAGTGGGGGCCCACTATAAAGTGGGGCCCTAAAGTGGGGCCCTAGGTAGCAGACTACCCTGCCTAGGTAGAGGCTTGCGCTG
Organism: Tetrastigma voinierianum; assembly: GCA_016808115.1. NCBI lineage: Eukaryota > Viridiplantae > Streptophyta > Magnoliopsida > Vitales > Vitaceae > Tetrastigma > Tetrastigma voinierianum. The sequence goes on along the minus strand of JAEQBH010006919.1, from coordinate 71,718 downwards.
CACCTGAAGGCAGAGATTATTAAAAGCACAACAATCAACATAATTATTTATTGGTATTGGGTTTCAAGCTAAAGCCTTGTCATCTCCAGATTAAGGAGGGCATCCATCTCTTCCTTTGAACTTCGCTATGGCAGTTGCAGGGAAAGGAAAGAAGAACCTCAACCCACCTCTTCATTGCAGGATCCAAAGTCGATGGTGAAAAGAAAATACACAACCCAAGTAGCCAAACACTTCCACGGCACGTATCATATCTACAGGCCCTCTCAACCAAAATCTACTTCTTCAATTAAACCCAGTTGTCGCCAGTCCGTCAGAAACAGCGTTGTGTCGTCCATTTCCAGCTTTTTATTTTCCCTTCGTACTGTCCTCCTTCAAACATGTTTATTGAGTTCCAGAGGTAGTATGAGCTACATGCTATCTTCTTGCTTTCTTTGATCAGTTTGCAAACCCTAGACAGCGGTTCTTCATTCAGATCCTTTCCCATTATGGTAACAAATGCACTAGTGAAAGCATTTCCATAATAACCATCCGACAATGGCGGATCGAATCGTCCTCTAGATCCTACAACCAACGAGAAGACGGTTTTTCCATCGGAATTAAACTGTAACGCTCTAAACCTAGACTTCCAAACGTAGGCGCTGAGGGCTTCAATGGTGGTGAATTCATCCCCGCATTCCTTCATCAAGCTAGTTTTGAGTCTTTTGATGGTTTCTCTGTTCACGTTGAAGCAGCCATGTTCGATCTCAGTGAATGGCAGGTGAAGTTAAGTAAAGAAGACTTATCGATATGGTTTTGGAAAGGGGTTTTGGTGGGTTTTCCGACTAGCCTCTCCCTCTCCCACACCGGTTTCACTGACGGCTCGGTCTTTCCAGTGTCGAGCTCGGCCATGGCGCGGTAGAATTCATGGCGCTTCGACCGTCGGTGACGGAGGGATAAGGGCCATTCCGACGGTGAAACCGCCGCAAGAAAACTTAGTCACCGGTAGTATCAGAGGGTGTCTTCCATCATCATCATCATCATCTTCGCCTGGCCAATCAAACACAAAGGGCTTAGCGACTTCAACAGCAACCCCATCTAAGTAATCAAGGGAAGAAAGTTCGCAGTTACTGAAGTAGATAGGAAAAGGCACCCAGAGGAGTTGCAGTTGAGTCTGAGTTCTCCATCGCTGTCCCTTTGAGCTTCCCAGCCAGAGGATAGTAATAAACCAACACTCTGGAAAGGGCGTCGCTGATTACAGTGACTGGCCAGAGGACAATTCCAGATCATGGGTTTTCCCATTTGAGGAAACCAGATCATGATGACCACCCTTAATAGAGGAAAAACTTTTTGCTTTGTAGACATAAATGGTTTGGTAAATGATCTCAAGGTTTGGGTCATTGTCTAGGGTAGAGAAAGAAAGGACCTCAGAAGGAGTGGGTTTTACAGGTTTGACAAGCACGACTTCCTTTTTTTCAAGCAAGAAGGGGAGATCATTCGCTTTTGCCGGTAGCCATGGAAATGATGCAGAGCTGAGGTGGTATAAATTCTGGGAGGTAGAGCGTTTAATTATATGAAATTTGTGGGATTGTCTCTGCACCATTTATACTAGTTTGTATAGGCTCAGTTAGTTGGACTACTACAATTACAAAAGATTTAAAATGAAGTTGCTCATGGATTTTGAATTTGACTTAACATGATCTAATAACCCTTAAATAAAGAAAACAAAACAAAAGTGACTTAGACTGAGCCTATTTTTTTAAACTTTTATTCAAAATTACTCCTTATATCATGTATAAGATAATGTTTAGATTTTTAATTTAATTTAGAAGTCAGAATTAAAAGTGCAGCCTACTTTTGAATTAAATACTAGCTTTTAAACCATAATTTCTCAACTATGAATTTAAAAATAAATAAAACTATTTTAGTTTTAAAATGAAATTACGGTTTCTAAAATAATTTAACTTATATTAAAAATTAAACATCTTCTTACGTGGTATAGAATGCTATATTGATAAATAATTTAAAAAATTAACCTAAAATCCATATATATATATATATATATATATATATATATTTTTTTTTTAATAGACACACAAAGAGCTTTTCACTCATAATTCCTCCCACCCCAAACTATTAGACATGAGTCATATGAGGTAAATGAGATTAGCCCCACGTTGACAAGTGACAAGTGACACCCCTAGGCCCTACACTGACAAGTAATAAGTGACACCCCTAGGCCCTAGCTCCTCTCCTTGGCATACCAACCCAAATAATGAATAATGAATACTGATAATAAAGTTTGAAAAAGAAGAACATTAATGAGGTTGACCCTACCTAGTGTTACGAGTGGGGAACGTAAGGATAAAAACCGGAAATTTGACAAGTGGGAGGAGTGCATGGGGGTAATGGATAAACACAGAATTTGAGACTAGTAAACTAATAGCTCTTTGGGATTTTAATTATTGAGAAGAGTGAGGGACTTGATGGGATGGCATGGTCCCTGGAGACTAGAAGTGTGTCTAAATATACGGTAGATGTGGTGATAGAGACGGATGAATAGAGGTGCCGTTAGGCGACATAGGAAGAAGACGTCTCCTCCACACAAACAAGTGGCTGGTATGGTTCCAGGTCCTAACTACCACAAAATCTTGGTTCTCATTCCTCCACTCCATCCCAACAATCCTCTATCTTCCTTCAAATAGCATAAGCAGCGCAGTGGCGGATCCAAAGAAACTTCGGGAGAGTGGGGTAAGGAATTCAAGAATAAATTAATTTTTTCTAAAAATATATCAAAATATGTAAAATAAAGACGAACAATTATATTAATAAGTTTTAAACTGGGCCGATGTAAAAAGACAACCAAGCCACACTATGTTTCAGAATGCGAGATAATCGATTCACGACCATCCATATTTCAAAACGATTCAAACAGTCATTGTCATCAAATCAAATATCTCCTTTCTTACGTATACCACTAAATCGTCATTTAACCATTCATCCCCATTCTATTTCGCAACCGCTACAAACATAAACAGTAGTAAAATACTCTTCAATGCATTGGCCGCATCGCGTAAGAATGCCTAATTCAACTAATGAGATAAACTATCATCTAAAAACTCTATCTTTCATAGCTTCTTTCATCTTCTTTGCTATACTTCCTAAGTCTTCCACATTAAAAGAATCCGACCATCTATTCTCATATCACTTCAAGAAAAGATCAAGCTCCCCGGAAAGAACGCCACACAAGACTTACTTAAGTCTACTCTGATAAAGATCGCAAGACGCGCAAAGTCTATCCATATCAAAACGTTAGAGAATCCATTCTTCTTTGACGTCAAGATACGCAATGCAATCAAGTAAATCCATGCTTCGCTTCAGAGAAACGATGATTCATCTCTCAGATAATTGAATCAATAACCTAACAAAATATTAATAAAGAATTAAATTAAATATCGGCATCTTTATTTAAAAAGAAATAAATAAAGTCATAGTTTTTTCGTATACCTCACAAAATATTTCCACTGAGCACGATGGAGATAGTTTGTGACGGTTTGTCCATCCTCTTCATTCGAATCCAAATTTCGTGACTACGTCTTCCATATTAATCAAATTTTATTAAATAGACAAAACGCCCCTACTTCGCTCAACAAACCATCCCATCCGCATTCTCTGGGATTTCAGAACTCAATTTTCACAACTTTGATTCAAATAATAGCATTTTAGAATATTTGCATCTTTCTTGCAAAACCATAGATAATTCACGCTCATGGTCTCAACAAACGTTTCATCAATATCATAGGAAAACAAACTCCAAAAAGTCCGTGATCCTTTGGTACAACCCCTAACTTGAGCTCCCATTCGAGTTGAGCGCCGCTATCAAACACAATTTGTATTACTTCCAACACCGACTTGGCCACATATCTACGGCAGGAGCACAATGATGATATCAGGACTCCCATCGAGTATCACCTCTGGCCTATGCAAAGAAGGCCTTTGATTTTTCCGTACTGCTATTTCTCCATTCTCAAGATGTTCTACCCTTCTCTCATGCTCCTTTTGTCGAAGTTCATCTGACCTTTTGCAAGATGATACACATGTATTCACAATCATAGCAAGTGTAACAAAAAAATCACAAGTATATCGATTTTTTTGCATACGCGAATAATTACTAACCTAAGTCGGATGCGCAAACAATGTAACATACCATGCGTATGATTTTCTCAAAATAAGTGGACTTCAAACCATTAAACTCGCCTCGCATATTTGCTGCACCATCATACCTTTGACTCCTTAATCTCGACTGAAAGATAAACTATATTTAGTAAAGAGAGATTCAATAGCTTCCTTCAAACATTTTGCCGATGTCTCCCTCACGTGAACCAAACCTAAAAATGGTTCAATTATTTCTCCACGCTTGTTCACATCTAATCACAAATACCCATTTCTTCTTTCACCGAGCAATCACGAGCTTCATCAACTATATTAGAAATGACTTGTCACCAAGATCACCTTAACATTGCAAGTGTAGTTTCAATAGCACAAGCATTAATCATGTCTTTTTGAATTAATGATGTCATATGGTTATTGCCTCGAAAGATTCTTCAAAACAACATTCCCGACTCCTATCTTTAAGCTATACCAATGCACTAACCTGCAAAATCTCCTTCCTTAACAAATGCAAGACTCCACTGCGTCCTCTAAAAGCTAAACCCCGACCTAAAAGATAACCTAATAACATCAAGAATTGTCGTCAAACGGCACGCGATAAGCTTGTTCACTTTTAGATTTTGTCCCCTTAACAATGTAAGCCACACTCTGTTTTTGATTTTGAAAGTTCTCAAAATCTGTTCTTGCTTTGTTGTGGGCACTACTAGACGAACCAACATGGTCTCTAAATTTATCTATGGCTTTTTTCCAATTGCAAAACGGCCCAAACCCATTTGTTGTGAACGCCTCATCCCCTGTAAAACTGACTTGAAAAGAAAACACCAAAAACAAAAAGAAGATTCGCTTACACTATATCTCCAAATCCAACATTGTCCTTAAAAACCAAGCATCTCTAAAACTTCTATTATCTTTTCATATACTTCTTCTTCTCTTCGGAAAAATACATGATCAGGTGGTTGACAAGACCCTTTTGACGCGTATTCTTCTAAATACTCTGGCCACGAATATTCACATTAAAACTTTCTGACCGGCTTACGAACTCCTTTGCGATCACTAACAATGTCATCTTGATTAATTTCAATCTCATCCAGATTACTCGTCAATTCAACATTCTCGCTCAAGGTATTTGTACTGAGTTTGTACCGTTGTTCACTACTGACCCAACTAAACTTTTGAAAGACGCTTAAAAAATATCTTTCATTCTCTCAATAGAATAAAAACCTTACAAAATAACCAATTCTCTCTAACAATTCAATATTTCAATATTACTAATAATTCAACAATTCAATAAAACAAAACAATTCTCAAATAATTCAATTTATTATTCACAATCCAACATGCTACAATTCAACAATCAACAATTCAATAACTAATTCAACAATCCACAATTCAATAATCCAATTCAATAATTCATAATTCATCTAACCAATATCAATTGAATAATTAAAACTTAACTTAATCAATTTCTGCACTTTCAATTAAAATAATCAAAAATTAACCTTAACCAAATAAATACAATTGGAAACTCAAACCCAATAAATTTGAAATCCAAACTCAAAAAATGGCATTTGAACTAAATGAGAAAACAGAAGCCTGATCTCCATATGCAACAGAGATCACATCACATAAAGAATTAAAAATACCAAAATCGTATAAATCGTGATACTGCAGCCCTGTTTTGAGAAAAGATCTCTAGTTCCACAAAAAAGAACTTTAGGAAATTGAAGGAAGAAGAATATATATATATATATATATATATATATATATACAGTATTACACTAAAACTCAGAATTTCGACAAAATCTAACATTTCCCTCAAAAAAAGTGTTAGAAAAGAGTGTAAGAATAATTAAGCAAAACTATACAAGTAATCCCCTGCTTCTGCAACGACTCAAAACCCAACAGAATGCCAAATAACGAATGAGGATGCAATATTTAGAACTGACCCATGTCCGGCTTTTTCCTTAATCCAATATCCCACCCCAAGTCAAAAAATCATAAAATAGAAACGACCCCTCTCTCTCATCTCCGTCACTTCTACTCCGCCCACCACTCCCCCTTGCCCTACTTTGCTTCCCTGCCTGTGAATGAGTCTGAACGGGCCTCTTGCTCTTGCTCTTTTACTTTTTTCAATTGCGACCAAACGACGCTGCTTAAATTCTAATTAAAAAAAAAAAATAATAATAATTTCATCCCCAAATGATCACAGGACGTTTTTTGGTCTCGAAACTATTTCAAACTTTTATTCAAACACTTCTTTATATCACGATAAAAGATAATGTTTGTGATTTTTAATTGAATTTAGTTTCAATTAAAGTGTACTTCATTTTTAAATTAAACGTCAAAGTTTTAAACCATACTTCTAACTACGCTTTAATTTAAAAAATAAAACATTTTTGGGCTTTAAAACGAAATTACGGTTTCTAAATGCGACTTCTAACTTATATTAAAATAAACATCTTCTCTTACGTGGTGTTAGAAGAATGCTATATTGATAAAGAATTTTAAAATTAACCTAGAATCCATATATATATATATATATATATATATATATATATATTTTAATAGACAATGTTATTTTCACCACATTCCTCCCACCCCAAACTATTAGACATGAGTCATATGAGGTAAATGAGATTAGCCCCACGTTCACAAGTGACAAGTGACACCCCTAGGCCCTACACTTTATTGTTATTATGACACTCTAGGCCCTAACTCCTCCTTGGCAGGCACACAACCCAAATAATAACAACATCACTATAATACAGTTTGAAAAGAAGAATATTAATGAGGCTGACTGCACCTAGTGTGTTACGAGAATGGGAACATAACGATAAAATCAGAAATTTGATATGGGAGGGAGCTGTGCATGGTAAATGGATAAACGAGTGACTTATAATGAGAACTAATAGCTCTTAGATTTTAATTATTGAGAAGAGGGAGGGACTTGATGGGGATGGGCATGGTCCCTAGGAGACTAGAAGTGTGTGTAGTCCAAATATACGGTAGATGTGGTGATAGAGACGTGATGATATATAATGTGTTAGGGCGACATAGGAAGAAGACGTCTCCTCCATAAACAAGTGGCTGGTATGGTTCTAGGTACTAACTCTCAAAATCTTGGTTCTCATTCTCCACTTATCCCAACAATCCCCATCTTCAAATAAGCATAAAAGAAGATGGGCCCCACCCCACTCATTCCAGTTTAGCCAATCCCATCCCATCCCTACTTCCCCATTTTCGGTGAAACTTTTCTACAAGTTTGCTCTTCCTCAATTTCAGGTACCCTGAAATCCTGGGGACTTTGCCATGCAGAAATTGCACTTCTTACTAATATCCTAATTTTCTAAATCTCTACGACAAACGGATTACAATAATGCCCAAATCTAAATTAACACACTAATTTCACGACCAGATAATGAATTTCACGCCGGCGTGACGCAGAGTGATCATGCACACTTTGCACTTTAAGGAATGCACAAGAGCGCCACGTGTCAAGCTATGGGAGAGCTAAACATCGCAGCCGCGAACACACATTGCCAGATCACTACCGGAAATGAACCAAGCCAGCTGATGTTTCGACAGGTGAACTACGCCAGTCCAACCCAGAACTGGACATAACGCCAAGAGAAGACAGGTTTCTGTCCTAACTGATCAAGTACTGGGGAGAGTGCGGGTGGAGAGTATGATGGGGAAGCAGAGCAAACGAAAGAGAAAGAGAGGAAGCTGACGAAAGAGAGGAAAGTGTGGGATTTTAGAGGAAATGCTGCCTTCTCTCCTAAGTTTCCTGACGATCGGGCCGTGACTCAGACGAAGCCCGAAGCAAAGTTGCTCCTTGTGAGGACTACGTGGGTTCAGTTTTGGGAGTTTCGACAAACTCGGAAGGTAGGGGTTTTTCTCACCCTTTGTTTTACTTTTCTTAAGGGTCATGTAATGGATAGGGATTTGTTGAGACTGGATGGCAGTGGTTTGGATCAAAGCTTTGGATAGGGTTAAAGCTCCTAGAGTGTTTTGGACGATCCGCAGTTTGTTTGTGTGATCGTGTGATGTGTGTTCTTAGTGGGTGAATAACGTGTTGATTGTGGTAGTGGGTTGTTCGAGGCGAACCGCGGTTAATGCCTTAGCGTGTGGTAAGTTTATGTTATTATTATAAGTTGAATAACATGATGTATGGGATTTGATTATGTTAATATATGCATGAGTGATATATTAGCATGTGTTGTATGTTTAGATGTCTTAATTCATTGCGCTTAGGTGGGGAGTATCCCAGTAGGAAATTCCCGCTCTTGGGCTCTTTGCCGTCGTAGGACCCCCCTTTTTTGGTGCGGAAGACCCGATTGGGATGGGATGCATCCGGAGTTGTAGGCGAAGCGGTAAGAGATGGCTTATCTTTGTATTTTTGTTTTTGTAAATTTACAGGCGAGAAGGCAGGTTTTGTATAAATTGTAATTAAATACAATTGTGTAAATGTTTTTGTATAAAATATACATTTTATAGTATGGCCGTGTAGGCGAGGCATTTATCTTTGGAGTATGGAGTGCGTGATGCGAGACGAAATAGATCTTCCGTAGGTTGTGGTGTGTGGACCAGCGGAGTTTGGGGGCGTCACAAAATTTCTATTACTCAGTGTTGGAACCACTTGGGCCTTTGGAACCTGGGTGCCCACCAAGGTTGGTTTCTTTGCATGGGAAGTTTTTTGGGCAAAGTGTTTTACTCTAGATCAATTAATATCCCATCACAGCGTGAATAAGCATCGTAATAAGGCAGTGAAAAAAAGATGTAGAAAGGTGATTTCATGCGAGAAAAAAAAAGAAGATTGAAAATCATATATATCTTGCTGGCCCAAAAGAGAAACGAATAGCTATAAAAGAAAAAGAAAGTGAAGAAGAAAAAAGAAGTAGGGGTGAATTTATACATATAGTAATATTAAAAGAAAAACAAATTTTATTTTATTTTTAAGTTTGTCTTAAGAACTTTGTTATTGCTTGCTAAATATTCTGTGCCTTTTCGAATAAGTTTAAAAATGGGAATTTTCATATTTAGGTATAAAATAGATTTTGTTAAAAAAAAAAAAAAAACAATTCAGTGTTATTTTAAGTGTTGTAAAAACGATCTTTAAAGTAACCACCAAAACAACCTCTAACATTCCTAGTTTTCCAGCAGCCTATAAGACATATATGTGAATATCGAAACATTGCAAAAATCACTAGTTTTCGTTCATAAGAAAATAGGAACACCAGAGAGAGAGAGAGAGAGAGAGAGAGAGAGAGAGAGAGAGATATGCCTGGCATGTATAAGGGCTGAAAAACATAATGAAAAAAAAATATATATATATATATTTTTTATTTCTAAAATGATAAAAAATTGAAGTGTACCTAAATGACAGCCAACTAGATAATAAATATAAAAAAATTTATCATTTTCCTCTGCAAAATGTACAACATTTGTATCATAATGCAGTATTTCTGTTAGTTTGAAGCTGAAGTAATATAAAAAGGAAAAAAAATGTTAAGAAAAATGATTTTACCATTATTTAGTTAAGTAATTATAAAGAAAAATCGAATATAATCAAGCTATTAAAATTTTAAATATTTTAAATTTCTTAATCGCTATATAATAGAGAAGAAAGCAAATAAAATGAGTTTTGAATAAAATATAGAATTAGTTTTATTAAGTTTAAAGCTTATTTTAAATACGAAAAAAATTTCTTTTCAACCGCCGGCTATTTTTTTCGCCGTCTTAGATTTTTTTAAGCAAATCTTTCTTGGATTCAACATAGCCCAGTGATTGAAATTTTGGTATACATCGGCGATATTTCACTGATATATCGGATATCAGACCGGCTCGACACGATAAACTCCATCGATTATCGATTAATGGATATATATTAATTTTATAAATATCGCAGATGTTTCGAAGTGCTCTGTAGATATTTGGGATATATCGGATATTTTAGTCAAGGTTGATCAAGCCAGCCAAAAATTGGGAAAATTGGCTTTTGATGGGATTCAGTAATACCCACCCAAAATGAGAAAGTAGCCTCTCTCTGAACTCAACCATACATTCATTAAATGTAGATGCAAATATTATTTTAATAGTAATTCTAATTATTTTATTGAGTTTTTTAAGAAAGTCTTTTATATTGTTTATATATAACTTAAATTTAAAAATTATTTAACATTATTTGTAAATTTAACTTATTTAATTAAATTTCAATAATAAATATTTCATTTCTTCCATTAATGCTTTTATTAAAAAATTAGTGTCACTTTATTTTTTATTTTTTTCACATTAATATTTTTTTATTTTTTAAAATAAATACTGAAACATATGTTTGATTAAAAAAATTAGACAGTTAAAATTTATAATTTATAAATTACAAATTAATTTGATAAAAGATAAAACATATATATATATATATATATATATATATATATATATATATATATATATATATATATATATATATATATATATATATATATATATATAATTTTCAATAAGATAAAGTCTTAATATAAAGATTAAAAGAAATATATATATCACGTGAAATATATAAAATATATCCGATATATCTAAATATATCAAATATATCAATAAATAAAATGAATATATCATTGACAAATATTTTTATCATTGGCCGTTCTACTTATTTGGCCCTCACCAATAGTTTCCACAGGAGCAAACTCCATCTTTGAAATGATGAAACCTGCTGGAATCTCTTGCAACTATCTCCCTCCCTTCAATCTTTGAGATCAAACCTGTAAAAACATGGCAGTCTGCACACACCCTAAGGTTCTTAACGATCAAAAAACGCGTGCCAGGAGGCGTGCTCATGATCCCAGATGCAATCGCCAGCTTCTCACTGTGACCAAAAGTATCTGCTTCCTTGATTGTCCTCCACATTTGTGCCACCATACTTGTGTCAGGAACATACAATGTTCTTCATTTCTGAATAAGAACTCGTAAGTGATCATGAATCTTTTGGTAATCAGGATGAGACCTGTCTCTGATTCAAAGCTGTGAACTTTCGGCTGATTTCGATCCAAGTGAGCCTTCTCTTTCCTTATTCCCCCTTTCCAACATCAGTCTTCTAACGTGTGACACCTTCCATATCCCCAACAAGTCCATAGAAGTTTGACAGTGAGATATAAGCTCCTGCTTCCTGAGGTTGTAATTGAAGTAGTTTCTTCCCAGCAGCACTAGCAAGCTCTACATTCTTGTGATGACAACATGAGCTGAGAAATGCAGTGAGAAGCTTCGCGTCCGGCTTTATTAGCATCTTCTCTATAATTCATGAGCCTCTGAGGCGGCCAGCTCGAGCCCAGGAGATCAACCATGCAGGTGTAATACTCCCATTGTCAGTCTGTCAATTATTTGTTTACCATGGTTTAATAAACTAATCCATCCTTCTTGTAACAATCCTGAATGGCTGCAAGCGTATAGAGTACCCAAGAATGTGATTTTGTTTGGCACAACACCTTCCATTTCCATTTGATGAAATGCTTCCAGAGCTTGCTTTGCATAACCTGAAATCAGAGAGGTCCATGATATCACATTCTTGAATGGCATGTTCTGAAAACATAAACAGGCATCACCCATACATCCATACTTAACGCCACATGTCAACAATGGCATTCCCACTGGTAAATACAGCTCAAACCCGGATTTAATCACCAGCCCATGAACTTGTTGAGCATGAACAATCATTGCCATATCGGCACAAATGGAAATAACACTTATCATTGTCATAACATCGACTAGCACCCTCCCACTCTCATCCTCCCAAAGAAAATCAAAGCAGTCCTCCCTTCTGAATTCTGTCCAAGGCCCGAAATCAGCGAATTCCAAGTACCCACATCTCTGTCGGATTGATTCATTTTGGTGAACAAATCGATTGCATAAGATGATAAGTGGCACCTACAAAGCCCAGAAATCATACTGTTAATAACAACAACGTCTCTGAGGGGCATTTCGTCGAACACCCGGCAGGCATCGTGAATGTTGGTGCATCTGGAGCACATGTGGAGAAGGGTGGTCATAAGAATCAAATCAGCATTGATGCCAAGTTTCAGAAGCAGGCAATGAGATTGCCTTCCTTCTTGTAAAGCTTCGACTCTTCCACGATCCCGACGGTGTGAGGTCCATTCTATTCAGCATTGCGTCCAGGGCACTGGAGTTGATGGAAGTTACGCCAACCTGGCCTGTGAGAAATATCTCTGAAGCATTTTTCCATTATCGTTGAGGATCATGACCTCTCATGGTAGTAAACTATTTCCCTCCAACTCCAACTCCAACTATTACCTTTTCCCCATGCTACCTATTTGAAATGATGAATGCTCCTCTACTAGTAGCGGGATGAGCTTACATCAATATTTTATTTTATTCTTTAAGGCTAAACACTTTATGACAAAGTTATCTTTGAAGCAAGAACATAAGTCTTTTTCCGTGGAAAAAGAAATCTAGTGAAGGAGTATTGGAGGATCTATGCCCATATGGGATTAAAGAAAATGCCTCAAAAAAACCGTTTGTAGACTTAATTGTATAGGAGTAACCTTCTCTAATTCTCAAAAAAATAAAATTTGTTATAATGTAATAAATTGTCTTCGTTAATTATTCAAATTGAGACCTTATCATGCTATATCTTATATTTGTGAAACGTTGAGCGGTCGTATGAGCTAGTGAAGATGGACTTATATAAATATTTCTTAAGTTTATTATTTATATATTTTAAATCCCGGAACACATGAAATATGGTCCACTGTAATTTTGGGTAGATGTTGGTGGGCATCCCCATGATCCATCAATGGGGGCTGTAGCGCCCCTAAGACCAACACCCACAAGACATGTTTATAATTTTTTTCTAATAACATATGGCCTACAGGACACTCTCTTGCTTTCATTTATACCTAAGTAGATTTTTTTTATTCTTCTTAATTTGACCCCATTTGAGACCATATTACGTGTGAAGTTTTTGTAACAAAGAAACGTGTTTTAGACGGAAATAATTTTTTTGAAAAAACAAATGATTAAATTAGTTTGAAAATCAAACTAATTATCAAAATAGTGTGTAATGCCGCTGTTATGAACAACGACAATTGAAAGTATAAATTTTGGAGTTAAAATTGTCAAAAGTCGTTGTCATGGACAACGGCAATTGGACAATTGAGTTTAAATATTCAAACTAAAACTGTTAAAAGTCGTTGTCATGGACAACGACATTTGAAAATTTATGAATTCCAATTGCCGTTGTCCATGATAGCGGCATTGCGCATTATTTTAGGAATTAGTTTGGTTTTCAAACTAATTTAATCATTTTATTTTTCAAAAAATTATTTCAGTCAACTCAAAGAAAGCGACAAAGGAGGCGCATGAGTATTGTGGCGTTTGAACACTCGGATCACCTTCAATGACGGAGCCACCTAGTGCTCAAGGGGCCAACCCCATCAAAAAAGAAATTTCAAAAAATTATTTTTTATAGGCAGGTGGAGACAACCCAAAACTTAGATCACATCCCATTGAATTGTAGATCTACGCCTTTGGAGTTCTGACATCGCATTTGTAAGGCATGCTCATCTTAAGGTTTTTATTTTTATTTTTGATAGTCGAGGAATGTTAGGCCAAACACGCGTTTCTCAGTGAGTCTTAAAGTTAGCCAGTCGGAATAAGCCCAGCCAGTGAGCCTTGAGGAGACTCAGGCGATATTTCTCTTGAGGTTAAATCCTAATACCTCTTGTCGGCTTAAATCCTAATTACATTGCAAATCATCTTAAGAGTGTGGATTGTTAGCAATTGGATGGTCTTAGTATACTATTGAGTTAATTATAAACTTTGGATCTTATTATGCCTTGATTGGTCTTTTACTTTATTGCTTGTGTAGAGTTACTTTTTTTCTTTTCTTTTTACTCTGTTTTAGATTGAACTTAGGATCTTACCCTAAATTCATCTCATTGAGCATAACGTAAATCTAATTAAATAACTCAGTTTGACCTAAATCTAATTAAATAATAACTCAATTTAACCTAAATATTATTAAATAATAAATATATAAGTCAATTCGAAATGGATAAGCTCAAATGGGCGGCAAGGACTTGCTTAGTTGCTTAGGAACATGTGGGTCCTTTCATTAAACATTTTCTTTTTCTTTTCTTCCAAACTGGTTATTCTTCAACAATTAATCATCCATGGGTTCATCTTTATCCTCAGTGCCTTGTAAGCTAATTACTAGAGACAAATGTCCTTTTACTATTAGCTAGCTTAGTCTCATACTGCTTAATTTGAGAGATTTACTCACGTTCCATTAGGGCATTAGCATTATTCATTAAATAATTATGACACTGCCAAAAACAAATATTTCATCAGCAGAATGAGCTAAAATGAATTGTTCATCAGTTGGGCACAAAGATGTTTTAGGACCTATATATATCAAGTGTTAGGATGTTACAACCACATACATGGAATTCTTGGAGTTAAGCATTTTTTATTTATTGCATGATAAATTTGTTCTCACATGCTTAATCCCTTACTGTTTATTAAAGAGCAAAGAATTGTATAGTTACAATTGAGAAAGAAAACAAGTTGGTTCTTCTTTTTAAAAGCGTATTAGCCAGACAACATAAATACCATGTTGCATTGTTGTTGGCATCAGTTGGTGTTTATGTCTTCTACGTTTTTAAAAACAAAAATAACTGTGAACCAAATGTGTTTTCCCTATTTTTCTCGTTTTTCTTGTTTTTGAGAACACAACACATTTTTCAAAAATAAGAACAAAACAAGAACTTTCATCTTTCTATTTTTTTATTAGCCGGATTACTGTGACGCCCCGAGCAGGGGTCGGGTTGACTGCAGTCAACTGCGGAAAATCTACGCGCCTCATGTTACGAGACACACACATGAGTAAAATGGCCACATGGGGCCCATACATCCATACTCATAAATATGATAATCAACTATAATATCATGGATTTCTATCTTGTTCTAGAAAAAAAAGGTTATACATATTACAAATGTTACTCAAAGCCACATTTAGTTTCTTCTCAAAAGGCTACCTGCGAGTGTCGTCTCCTTTGGATAGTCTGTACTGAAAGGGGTCCCACGACGTGGTGTGAGTAGAAAGTTTTCTCTGAGGTTACTCACTTTAAAATGCGTATGCGATGGCATATTTAAGCAAACAATCACATTCATAATTATTCACTATTATATGAAATGTCTGTATCATGCATGAGATGCTACCCCTCATGCTCACCACCTGAGTCCCACCCGACTCCCTCACGCTTGGACTGCCAAGTGTGACTAAAACTAGTCATCTGTGTACTATACCATGACTAACCATTCGACAACCCTCCAATTTTATTTATCGAGTGCTTATTTTCTTTTTGTGGGCCACGGATTTGGGGTTTACACATGGGCGTGTAGCGCGCACCGACATTTTCGCGGCTTTACGTCGGCCAGGAGTTCATGTCGCGAAGTGAATAATATGTGGGACTTCGGCAGGGGCGGATCGAAACTTCTTTGCGAAACATGTAATTTATCATTTTTGATCATTTACACACACTCGTGAATCTCACCTTGGACTTTGTCCCATTTTCCCGAGTTCACGACCAATTCACCAACACCCGATTGAATAAACATTTTCACACCCACACCCGACGTGATGTGACCGTGCATATGAAATGCATGATGCCAATGCATTTTCCCTCATATTACGTGCATGAATGAGCCTTACATGTGAAACATTTCACATTACCATGGGCAATTATAATTTATACATATAATCTACCTCCATCACCTTCATATTATCCCCACGTGGCTTGTCATCGACATCGCATTTCCATACTGCGCATGTCATTCAAGCAAGCAATAACACACAATTAGGTCGCCAACTTGGGACCATTCAACGCAGGAGTACCTCCGATAGCAAACTATGAACCATTTGGTTACGTCGCTATAAATCACGTGACAATATGGCGCTTTAGAAACGGTTTCTAGTTAAAACCACAACTCCTGATCCGTAAGCCGGTCGTAAAATCCATACCCCTTAGTCCCAAGCTTGGAACTAATTTACATGGCCTCAGCATCATGACACTCGCAATTATAAAGCGCTGAAAAATTTAAAAGTAAGCCAGTAGGAAATATCTGCCTCTTGGGTTTGTCGAAACTCCACCTTTTGGTGTCACGCGTGAGTCCCCGCTGCGTGCACCAACTTTAATACTCAAGTATCGACGTC
Organism: Tetrastigma voinierianum; assembly: GCA_016808115.1. Taxonomy (NCBI): domain Eukaryota; kingdom Viridiplantae; phylum Streptophyta; class Magnoliopsida; order Vitales; family Vitaceae; genus Tetrastigma; species Tetrastigma voinierianum. The sequence continues at coordinate 55,346 of JAEQBH010006919.1, read as the reverse complement.
GGCCAAGTGAAACCCGGAAAATCCTTCCTTTCCCTTTCCCTTTCCTTCTTTCTCCTTTTCCTCCCTTTTCTCTCTACGAATTATTTTCTTTCTTGTTCCTTTCTCCTTTCTTTTCTTTCCTTTTGCTTTTCTTTTTCAGCACTACCGTTTTCTCATCTACTTTCTGCTTTCGGCTTTCTCCTCGTTTATAGCTTCTCATTTTGGTCAATTCTGCTCGAATTGTGAATCATTATTGACCCAGTATTGGTCGAAAGGAGGCAATTCCTCCTCATTTCCTCGATACCGTGTGTGGTAGTGATTTTAGTATTTATCGCTTCATTTAACATTGCTTTTTATTACATCATCGCGCATGGCTCAATGTGAACCATGGAATCCCATTCCCCACGCCCGGCAATTGTGAGCCACTCCTTTTGTAAAGTGTCGTTTTGTAGTGTATGTGGCGTCCCACTGTTACCGTTTGTCATGTTAATTTTGGCGTCACCAGCGTGAAATCTGACCACCTCGAGGAATCAACGAGGGTCGACGTGGTAGCTGAAATTTTCTGAGGCGATTCCGTGAAGTCAGTTTAATTCGTCGAGATGCAGAAAATTCGGGATTTTAAATCAAGTACTTATTTACCACTTTATCAAAATCTTGGATTTTCTGGGGTTTCACAGATTCATAAGTGTTAATGTGTTATATAGATCATCAAACATGTAAGTGAGATGGTTGAGATATCTTATAGCTTAACTAATAGTCTTGAGTTCGAACCCTGTGAATGGAGTTGTTTACTTTGGTAGAGTTTTACCACCCTTACAATCCCTCCTGACTTGTACTCAAGTCACCTTCTGGTCTTGACAAGAAAATTTCTCTATAGAAGTAGGATCACATGGATCGTTGAACCGCATTAAATCTTGCCTGACTAGGAACTAATGGGTAGGAAGCCACCGGCTTCATCAAATGAGGGCATAAAATATTCCAAACATATACCTGCTGCAATTGCATGGAAATGTATAAAGCTGAAGTTTTTTTTTCTTTTTTATTTTCTGATCAGTCTTGGATAATTAATTTTGGATTTCCATAACAATAATACAGATGCCATCAATGAAAAACAAAAGGAAGGAAAGCAAGGAAGACTTTTACATATTGCAGTAGCACTCAACCAATGTAATTTACAGTTCAAAAGAAATTACACAGAAGGCAGCATAGATTATTAAAAAGCACAACAATCAACATAGTATTTATTTGGTAGACTTTCCAAGCTAAAGCTTTATCATCTCCAAGATTAAGGGCATCCATCTCTTCCTTGAACTTCGCCATGGCAGTTGCAGGAAAGGAAAGAAGAACCCTCAACCCACCTTTCGTGCAGGATCAAGTCGATGGTGAAATGAAATAATAAAATCCGTAGTCCAACGCTCTCAACGGCACCGGTATCAAATTCACAGGCCCTTTCCAACCAAAATCTACTTCTTCAACTAAACCCAGTTGTCGCCAATCCGTCAGAAACAGCGTTGTGTCGTCCATTTCCAGCTTTTTATTTTCCCTTCGCATCGTCTCAAACATGTTTATTGAGTTCCAGAGGTAGTCTGAGCTACATGCTATCTTCTTCATTTCTTTGATCAGTTTGCAAACCCTATACAGCGGTCCTTCGTTCAGATCCTTTCCCATTATGGTAACAAATGTATCAATGCAAGCATTTCCGTAATACCCATCCGGCAATGGCGGATTGAGTCGTCCTCTAGATCCTATAGTCAAGGAGAAGACGGTTTTTCCATCGGAATTAAACTGTAAAGCTCTAAACCTAGAACTCCAAACGTAGGCGCTGAGGGCTTCAAAGGTGGTGAATTCATCCCCGCATTCCTTCATCGAACTAGTTTTGAGTCTTTTGATGGTTTCGCTGTTCACGTTGAAGCAACAATGCTCGATCTCTGCGAATGGAAGGTGAGGTGAAGTTGCTAAAGAAGACTTATCGATAGGGTTTTGGAAAGGGGTTTTGGTGGGTTTTCCGACTAGTCTCTCCCTTTCCCACACCGGTTTCACAGACGGCTCGGTCTTTCCTGTGGCAAGCTCTGCCAAGGCGCGGTAGAATTGGGAGGCTCCGGGACCGTCGCAGACGGAGTGGGATAAGCCCATTCCGACGGTGAAACCGCCGCAAGAAAACTTAGACACCTGCAGTATCAGAGGGTGTCTTCCATCATCATCGGCTGGCCAATCAAACACAAAGGGTTCAGCGACTTCAACAGCAACCCCATCTAAGTAATCAAGGGAAGAAAGTTCGTAGTTGGCTGAAGCAGATAGAAAAGGCACCCCAAAGGAGTTGCAGTTGAGTCTGAGTTCTCCGTCGCTGTCCCTTTGAGCTTCCCAGCTGGGGATAGTAATAAACCAACACTCTGGAAAGGGCGTCGCTGAATTACAGTGACTGGGTTGAAGGACAATTCAGATCATGGGTTTCCCATTTGAACCAAATTATCACCATTAATAGAGGAAAAGCTCTTTGCTCTGTAGACGTAAATGGTTTGGCAAATAATCTCAAGGTTTGGGTCATTGTCTAGGGTAGAGAAAGAAAGGACCTCAGAAGGAGTGGGTTTTGCAGGTTTGACAAGCACAACTTCCATTTTTTTAAGCAAGAAGGGGAGATCGTTGGTTTTTTTGGCGGTAGCCATGGAAATAATACAGAGCTAGAGGTGGTATAAATGTGGGAGGTAGAGAGTTTAATTATATGAAATTTGTGGGATTGTCTCTGCACAATTTATACTAGGCCTAGCTATGTGACCACTACAATTATAAAAGATTTAAATGAAGTTGCTTCGGGGATTTTGAATTTGACTTGGCATGATCTAATAACCCTTAAATTAAAAAAAGAAAAAAAAAAGAATTTCAATTTAGCCTATTTTTTAAACTTTTATTCAAAATGACCTCTTTATATCATTTATAAGAAAATGTTTAGATTTTTAATTTAATTTAGAAGTTGTAATTAAAAAGTGGAGCTTCATTTTTGAATTAAATGATGTAGTTTCAAAACCATAATTTCTAACTATGACTTTAATTTAAAAATAAAACAGACTTTAGTTTTAAAATGAAATTCCGGTTTCTAAATGCGACTTCTAACTTACATTAAAAAATAATTTTAAAAATTAACCTAAATAATTTTAAATGCGACTTAGGTTTATGTACTACGGTTGAAAACGTACTAAGACTGCGGCAGTGGGAAACATATGTATTATGCGTATACGCGCATTTATAGTGCTTCGCGATAACGGTCTCAAGAATTTTCATATAAGGAACTTATACAATTACTTATGCTTATTCGGATCTCCCATATGACTCATACTTGTACTTATAGCAACTTTAGGAGCACATTCGGTCTAAAGTATGAGTTACGAGCTTATTCTTATTCGGAAATACCGTAGGTATTCTGGTCGAGAGCGATATACATTTGTGCACTCTATTTGCGTCATTAAAGGTTATTATCATATAACTAGCAAATTCACCTAGACCGATAATAATAGAGTAAGGCCGCTGACACAATAAGCACCCGAAGGTACTATACGATCTTGAAGTGTCGTAGCATAAGCGAAAGTCTTGCGCGTAGCAGTCTTAGTAGCACTAGCGGGAGTCTTGCCGTCCGAATGTCTTTCTTGGCGTAGCGGGTGTCGTAACGCTGGCGAAGTCTTGACCGTGAGCGTGCCTCACGTAATAGAAGTGTCGTATCATTTAATACCTGGTCTTAGGCATTCCTACGATTATATGTATTCCGAAACTTCCTAGCTTATTATAGGGCATGAAGTTTGCCCACATCAAAGCTTCGACTTGGCGGCGAGGTACTGTACGTTTTTCACTTCATTTCTTTCTTATCTTAACCCCTGTTAATCATTTATTAGAGTTCTAATACTCTCGGTATGCGAATTATAGCTTGTCAATGCAAAAATACCAAAACTCACATAGAACTAGTGGTACCTGCATTACTAAGTTTGGTACCAAGAATAAACCGTTTCGAGAGTGGTACGTATCATTCTTGATGGTAAATTCTGGCATTCATTTTGCTCGCATAAGTAATTCTGCATTCACTCGCTTCGTACCGCATCGAGCTGCGATTCTGCCAAGAAATGGCAGAATTCACCATTTTTCATTCACTTTTCTTCCATAATTCTCTTCTATTCAATCATTCATAAAAAACTAACATGGAATCCCTCCAAACAATTCCACAAACACTTTTAATTAGCCAAAGAACCCAAGTGATTATACCTTAAAGTTCACTGTAAGCTTTTTACAACACCATACAATTATGAAGGATTCCATATCTAATTGATATCAACTAGGATTTTCAACCCAACTTCCCCATAAATCAAGAGTTAGGATGTATTCCTAACAAAACCCTAGAAAGGGAACAAAACTAATATCCAAAGAAAACCTTAGCAATCCATACCCAAGTACTTTTTTATACAAGATCATACTAGAATCCATATACAAAACTTAGAATTCCATAATTCCATACCTTGTTTCGCTTCCTCTTTTCCTCTTTCTTCTTTCTTTCTTCTTTCTTCCTCTTCCTCCAACCCGTATGAGTTTCCTCTTGTTCGAGACAAAAATTGAAGTATTTTGTATCCTTCCCCTTTTTATAGTTAAATTTTCTCTTATTTGCCTTTTTGTCCTCCCTCATTCTATTATTTGCACTCATATTTATGTTATTTCCACTTTGGCCTCTAATCTTATCAACTCATGACTTTATGCCCCTTTTGACAACTCATACAATTTTGTCCTTATGTCTTGTACACTTCCGGCTTCAATTTCCATGTTTCACATTTCACCACGTAAAAATTCAATTTACGCCATAAAATAATCATGAAACACGCTGAAAACTACTGCAGATATTTTTGTTACATGGGTAGGTCTCAGCATCGCAAGTGTGCGCGAGAGCGGAGGCCACGACTCTGAAGAACATCCGAGGGCGGAAGCTGTCTATGCCGCAGACTCGAGCTGAAAGGGAGACTAAGTCCGTGACACTTAAAGCCCTAGCTTTTATCCTCACTTACCAACCTCGACAATGAATATTATAGTTATCACCGATAACAAACTTATTTAAAAAGAAGAAAGGTCATTTTCATGCCCTCCCTCCTCTCAAATCCTCTAGATATTAGTCATATGAGATGAGCCTCCACACCGGCAGCGACACCCCAATCTCAGCCTCCTGTACCAACCCGACAACGAATAATAAATATTGATAATAACCGCTTTTTAAAAAGAAGAGCGTCATTTTCTATTTTCACAAAACCCTCAAAAAAAAAAAAAAGAAAAACTCTTATAAATGAGACATATGAGGATGAGCCCCCAAACCTCATATATGAGTCATATGAGATGAGCCCCACACCGACAAGGACACCCCTAGGCCCTGGGCCTCCTTCCCTGGGCTGCACGACCCGACAATGAATAATGAATAAAGTGATAATAACCGGAGCCAAAAGAAGAAAGGTCATTTTCAATACACCCTCCCCAAACTCTTAGATATGAAATATATGAGATGAGCCCACACCGACAAGTGACACCCTAGTCTCCAATTCTTCCTACATTCAACCCAAATAATGAATAATGATTACCAATTGTTTCAAAAAGAAGAAATATCCATGAGGTTAACCTTAAATGAGTACATGAGAGTGGGAACGTATGGGATAAAACCGAAATTTGACATGGAGGAGTGTGCACAGATGATGGATAAACAGTGAATTGATTTAGTAAACGGATCCATCCCATCCCCATTTCCCTCATTTAGTGAAACTTTTCACAAGTTTTTGCTTTTCCTCACCCTTATTCCCTTCTCGGCTGTTTGGAGCCTCGGGTGCCTACCAAGGCCTGCTTTGCATGAGAAGTTTTTTTAAGGTGTTGTTAACTCCAGATTAACTAAAAAGGAACTACAGATCTTGCCAATAGGTATTTCATAGGAAGAATAGAAGAAATAATGATCATTTGATTTATCCATTATTCAAATAGAATTTTTATAGAATTTTCTTCACCATTTTTATATACAATGATATTTAATTTCTATGAAGGAGATCCTCCTTTCTAAAAAATGTTCTTATGATAAAAAGAAAAGAAGGTTTGACAGCAGCCCCTTGTGGTTTATGATTTGGCTTTATGGAGAAACAAATTTGTGTTTATTAATACTTAATTATGTTTATAATCAAGAGTACCCCAATTTTGTAATATGAATTGGTATTTCTACTAAAACTAAAATTTTCAGATCTTATTGATGAAATGGTCGTTGAACGTCTTCATGAACGAAGCACTTGATTATTTTAATTCTCATGAATTCTGGTGATAACAGACTTCATCGCTTATAATCTGCATTTGAAAACAGAAACTGCAGGTGGTCTGAGACATTACATATAAGTCATCTATTTATGATAAAAATCTGTATGTGACATATGTTGAATGAGTAGAGAGAGTATGAAATGGATAATTTGTATGTTATTTGTTATTGTAAAAATCCATATTTGATACATGTGAGACTATTTTAATTGTTGATCATATTATGATTAAAGATTAAATGAAGACTGATCTTCCATCGTGATTACAAAACGTATGTCACTCGATGACTGGCGCGCAGTTTAGGCTTCTCATGATTTTTGTAGAGAGAAAGTGTGCCTTCTCTCTTAGATTTCTTACGATCTGATCGTCCGTTTCGACTGAGCAAGAAGTAAAATGTTCTACGCTTACGCAGACTACGCATGGACACCGGATTTGGTAGAGTTCCATTAACCCAAGAGGTAGTGGACCTTTTCATTTGTCATTTTCACAGAGCCATGTTTTATGGTTAGGATGAGCTCTGAGGTTTGATTTATCAATCTGTCCCAAAACTTGAACTTGATTTTCTATAGAAATCCAATGCCCCAGGACCAGAATAATAATCTGAGGGTTCTCTCACAAATATGTGAAATAGTGACGACTTTCTAAAGTGAAAATGTTTGTAAGATTCAAATAATTGAAACAGATTATTAACAGCTCATGAGCTAATTTTGCAGTTAATATCAGAATTGTATAACATGATTTTATGGATTTAATTATGTTAATATATTCACATGTTTTATATATTAGTATAAATTATTTGGACTGTGAAGTAATGCATCCCATATGTCATGGACGCCCTTTTTCTCCGGGTCCGTTTGACTAATTCATTAACCTCGTGGAATACATTTAATATCTGTTAATTTAATTCTCTTCTAAAATTGGCGAGTCCCTCAGATGTGAGCTCACCTGGTCAATAACGCTCCTCTGATGAAAACCCTTGTCTCCAACAATTTAATTATAATCATAATAACGACAGATAAAATCACCTTTGGCCCATTATAATATCCATAACATAACAATCCATATACAATAGTTACAAGAGTTGGTGGGACCATTTATACAACATATATTAAAATTCACCTAACAGATAGTAAGATGATAAAATCAGCCACACCCTCGCTTGGCATTTCTATGATATCCGTCTCTGCGGCGCCTCCCCTCGTGACCGAAATAATAAATTCCCATTAACGGTGAGCTTATCGTCAAGATGAATCGCCTGTGTGGGCTACTTCCACCTAAGTGCTAAGTAATGCTCCAAAATAAACATACATTCAAGAATCGCATGATCCTACTGAACGCTCATACGACCAACCTTAACCTGAGTCCTCACTGACTCTCTCACACTCGCCTAAGCCTCAGATGAGAATTATAGTTTTGTTAGGTTTCAGGGACAACCTCCGATGTTTACATATATCAATCAGCCGCTCCCGACGACATATATTATTCGTCGCTGACATCCGGTGAATATCAATTCTCAACATTCGACGATTGATATTTTTCAATTGGACTTACCCTCCGAGCACCACATTTTTAGTCTACCCTCCGAACCATTTTCTAGACTCTTCATACACTCACTCCTATAGTTTCAGTAGATGTTCTGCATATGAATGCATGTATGCCAATTCCAATACAGATTTAATTCACGCAGAAATATATAAACATGGAATATATTCACATAAAAATAAATCTACACAACTATGTCGTGGTTTTATTTACTTCCTAAACAAACGCTCACTGTGTTAATGATTCAAACATGTTAATCACTTGACATTTCGACACCAAACCCATAGCTGGCCAATTTATATTTTGTGAAGTTGAGTCGCTTTCGGAAACGCGAAACCCCTGCCATCGTTCTATCAAACACAAATCATCTGCTCACTTCAGAACTCCGCATTTCTACCATTTCCTACCAATCACACCAATACATTATTTATGGAACCATCCATCACACATTTAACCCAAACAACCAGACGTATTACTGACCGCTCGTGGGTCTCAATCCAAACATTTCTGCTCCAAGGTTTGGAACCGATCAAACGGCTGCTCAAGGCCCCAACCAGTCCAAACATTTACATGCAGATTTCTAAACAAAGACACAAAACCAAGAGGAGAACCTCTACCTCTTTAGCTGAGTAAACTCGAAAACTGCACCCACGCGAAAACCCTCTCCTACAGAGTGCCTCTGTCTCCAAGACGCCGACATTTGATCACGTGATATTTGTGGCAGTTAATTTCTCTCTAAAACCTTAAAAATATCTAACTCTGCAGCCCCCTTCCTTCACGTTTTCGGCCCTTCTAAAGGTGGAAGCAAGAAGACATCTTATTTGACTTTTTGTCTTTTTCATTTAAACTTTTCCATTAATACTAACTATTTGCCCTTTCCACTTTTCCATTCCCAAGACTATCTCGACAGTCCATTTTCATCGTTTACTCATACCACCTATGGTACATGAGTACGTGTTATATGTGACTTTCACATCAGATAATGAGCTATCCTAACTGATACCTCAAAACTGTCATCTCGACTATCTCAAATTTTACGTGCTAGCTAGATTGTGAGACGATTCCACCCAGATAATCTATTTCATTATCCGAGATCTGTGAATAAATTTGATTTTTAACCGAAATTACAATTTAATAACCGAATTTACGCCTTTGCCTCTTTTTTCCCTAAATTGAAATTTCTTTGGGTCTGCAGATACGCACCTGGTAGCTTCAGACACAGCATGAAACAGACGACATTAAATGAAACAAAATGAAAATGTTTGTGAAAGGAATTTCGACAAAGATTTTTCGTGAGAATCGTGTTGGGAGATCGGCCCAACACCACGCCTCTGAGAGGCCAATGAATTGTTTGGGAGGGTTATTCAACAGATTCGCCTCGGAGGGTTGTCCAATATTTTACCGAAACTCGGTAGTGTGTTTTCAAGAACAAATAGCTTTTGTTTTGAAAACTAATTATTTTACTCGCATTCTAGCTTGAAAAAAAACACATGTGAGGGAGTCACAGAATCGAGACATGGGTTTGGGCATGTAGACATTCGAAGAGGCTCACGAATCGCCAATGTGATTGTTTGCCATGACATGTGCACTTAGGCGTGAGTAACCCGGCAGAAATATCGTCACTGGCTTTGCTCACCTTGTCGAGGGTCACCATTTCAGGTACAGGGAGTGTGTGCACGAGGACTACGCTACTAGAGGCCGGTTGTAAGAAAGCCGGGTCAGGCTTTGGCATTTTTATTTTGTATAACATGTATTAGAATTGTAAATTTTAATATATGTTGAATTAAGAGTAATGTAAAACTCTTAACCATGTAATATATTTGGTCGTGGAGTATATTTTGTGAGACATGCAGTGTCACGGCCATTATTTTACTCGATATGGATCCTGCGGTAACAAACTAAGTCGTATGAATGTACGTAGAGCTCATCAGACAAAGGAGACTCGCCTCATTTTCGTGAGTGGTGCTCCGTTACCCGACATTCACGAGTATTCCGCGGTCGGGACGGTCGCCACCGGACCCCGCGGCTGGGTGTCATAGTTGTTAATCAATAGGATGAAGACTTTTTTTCTAAGTAATCTTCGGTTTTGGGCAAACTTCTATTTGTTTAGAGACACAGTCGTTGGTTGATTTGCAGCTTGGTTGGGTTGTAGATGAGACCTTTGGTTTGTTGTGGGAGGGTGGGTTTTCTTTCCGCTCTCTTCTCCTTGTTTTCCCCTTGGACCCCCTTTTTGTATATCTCTTGTATACTCTATATCACGCCCCTACCCCTGCTTGGGCGAAGAGAGGGGGTGCGACATTAGACTGAGACTCCTTCACCTGCTTTTCGGACATTGGTGGGTCCATTTCAATAAACAAATCCATAAGGAAATAAAAATTATAATACTACCGTATTGGTGGTTAGGTACATATATACATATTGTGAATTATATTTACTTGTCGTAAATAACTTTCACTATTACAAAGAAACTTTTACATTTCGTTACAAAATCAAATTCGAACTCGTCGGGTGGACTCCCTACGAGATCACGTTGTACAGGCGATCATGGGGCCTGGATGTCCTCTTTGAAAATTACCTACACGGATGGAAACATCTATGTTCAAATGTGGGAGGTAGAGAGTTTAATTATGAAAATTTATTAGGAATGCCTCTGCACAATTTATACTAGTTTGGTATATGCTAGCTATGTGACCACTACGATTATAAAAAAATTTAAATGAAGTTGCTTTTGGGATTTTAGTGACAGCATGATCTAATAACCTTAAATAAAAAAAAGAAATTTCAATTTAACCTAATTTTGAAACTTTTATTTAAATGACCTCTTTATATCATGTAAGATAATGTTTAGTTTTTAATTTAATTTAGAGTTACATTCAAAAGTGCAGCTTCATTTTTAAATTAATCTTGTAGTTTTTCAAAACCATAATTTCTAACTATGGGTTTTTGGCGTGAAACCGGGGTGTCCGTTGTTCTGCCGTCAACCGCGGAAGAGCCTATATGTCTACGTATCGCGAGACTCATACACAGTAAAATGCCTCTTGGGCTCATAAACCAATACTCATAAAACAAATACTTTACGCTATATTCCAATTATCTCCGATAATTGATAGTTGATTACAACTTTTATCTGTTGTATATTAAAATCTAAAATTCCTAATACATGTTATAGTAAAGCACTCCAAAATGTGGCAGAACTTCTTCAAAATAGGCCTCCTAAGACAAGCCGTCTCTCGAATGCTCACTATTACTTGGAATGATATTATGGCGGGAATTATTTATCATTCGATAATTGGGAATCCATACTAAATGGTACCACACTAAGATGCGTATCGTCTTTCCCGAAATAAACGCACGCTCAAGTAAATCGTGATCCTCTTTGAATATACACATGATCATTTTGTATCCACGAGTCCTCACCCATTTCACTCGCGACTTTACTGTAATGAAATGTCATTTTCAAAACAAAACTCTTTGTTCTTGAAAATATACTCTTTGAAGTGTCGATACTTTTTAAAAAATATGGGACTACCTCGAGAAAGGTGGTTTGGTGAGCTTTCCGAAGCTTGATCGTGGTGTCATCGAAATGATCACGTGGCCCGTCCCGACCCGGTTCTCAGGGAATATCATCTGGCCAAATTCCTTTCACAACCATGTCCGTTTTACAAAAATCATGTCATGCACTCACACCTACTTCTAGGTTCCCACGGTCGTATGAAAATCGTTATCTTAGTTTAAATAGTATACAATATGTCAATATCGTATTACAGTTAACTCTGATTACAAAGCGTATAATTGACGCATCTTCCATCGCTGATTTAGCTCACTTGGCGAATCGATCTCATCTCGATAGCTGCACACACGGTATATTCCATATGATTTTTGACCTCATGTTAACACATCAAGCATTAACCTGTTAATTTATGTGATCAACCAACTTCCCAGGTGGCTCACTTGAAGCGATTTACAACTCTCGTCTCGATGGCTTACACTTCCCAATTTTTGTCCATATAATTGTGTCATTGTGATGTAGCATTAAAATCAAATATCTTACTTACTGTCTATTCGCGCGTCTGCGTAATTCGTTTAAGCGATTGAGCACACAACACATGGGCGATTTTGGTGGTCAGCATGGCAAGGGCATTTTAACGGTCCAAGCGAAGAGCATGTGGGGTACATCTAAGGTAGGCGTGCTCATCATTTATTTGTTATTTTTTGAAACCGATTTCCACGGCCATATAGGCCTCCTACACATCAATACATGATTTAATGCATAATTCATCACCCAAATGACCCAACAGTCAATTAATTTCCTTACAAACCATCTCAAAATTACAACAATTGGTCCCGAGTTTTGGGACCGATCAGCGCTGTGGTCAGCGCCAATCAGCTTCAACGTTCTGGCAGCCGCGAGTAAAGTAAGTAGGATGAAACCTACCTCACGGTTTTTATCGAAACTCCAAGAGCGAGCCGCCCGTTCATCTCCCGCGTGAGGCAGAACACCCATTCTTTGGCTCGAGAAGGAATCAAGCGGTTGGATCGGCAGCCAGTTTTAGAGAGAGAGCGCGCGCCTGCATAAAAATATCAAAACTTCAGCCTCTGCGTTCGTTTTTGCCTACTGCGTATTTTTGGATTTGGCTCCTTTTAAAATTGGGAGACCAATATTTATTGGGTAATTTGTCTTTTCTAACTTAATCAGGCGCTCAAAAATGACCATTTGTCCACTTCCCCAGTTTGTCATTCGTGATATCTGAAGTAGTCAGTTTAAATTCTTTTCTCTATTAAATGCGAAACTATAGAGCATTGGTACGTGTTATATATGACTTTAAATCGCATCGAAAATCTTTACATCCCGACGCGATCGCCGAAAAATTATATTTCGGTATCACCGAATTGCGAAATTGACGTCTTGAAACTAGATTTAGCGAGCGATTAGCCAGTGAAATCCTTTTAACCCCGTCTGAGATACAGAAAATTTTCGGATTTTAAAAATTACGATTCTTGGCTTTTTGAAAATTGGAATTTTAAGATAACTTCTGATTTTAATTTAAAAATAAAATGATTTTAGTTTTAAAATGAATGAAATTATTGTTTCTAAATACGACTTAACTATATTATAAAATTAAACTTGTTTTCTTACGTGGCATAGAATGCTATATTGATAAATAATTTAAAAAATTAACCTAAAATCTATCTATCTATATATATAATAGAAAAGGTTATTTTCACCACACACTCCCCCCATCCCAAACTATGAGATATGAGTCATATGGGATGAGCCCCACACTGACAACTGACAAGTGACACCCCTATGGTCATATGAGATGAGCCCCCACACGCCCCCACATTGATAAGTGACACCCCTAGGCCCTAGCTCCTCTCCTCGACGTACAAACAAGAATAATGAATAATGAATACCGATAATAACTGTTTGAAAAAGAAGAACATCCATGAGGTTGACCCTAGCTAGTGCGTTACGAGAGTGGGGAAAAACCGAAAATTTGACAAGTGGGAGGGAGTGTGCATGGGGTATATAGATAAAACGAGGAATTTGAGACTAGTAAACTAATAGCTCTTTGGATTTTAATTATTGAGAAGAGGGAGGGGACCTGAAGGGATGGGGATGGTCTCTGGAGACTAGAAGTGCGTGTTGTCTGAATATATCGTAGATGGTGATGGGGATGTGATGACATTACAAGAAAATTGACTTTTAGTGATAAAATATTTTGTCACTAGTAGTTTAAATTTCGTTAGAAAATTTTTTTCCCAACGAATAATATTTTGTGTCATGTTCGTTGCCATAGACGCGTCGCTAAAAATATACCAACGAAATCTTTAATTTCATTATTGAAAGTTTTTCTAGATAAAATGCAATTTCGTCATTAAATGTTTTTCCTAATGAAACATTTCATCAGTGAAAGTGATATTTTTCATCATTAAAAATAACAAAATTTGTCCCAAAAAGCATGAACAATTAATAGTGACTAAAATATTTTGTTGATAAATAATTTTTCAGACGAAATAATTTCGTCCATAAAATATATAAAAAATAAATTGTAACAATACTAATTTCGTCATAAAATATATTTGGCCACTAAAGTTTTTTTGTTAGGACATATATATGCATAATTATGATTTTTCATATTATAATTATATTTTTTTATTACTATATGAACCCAATTTAAACAATAAAACAAATATTTCTATTTTCAAATTAAAAATAAATACATTACACAACTTTATTGATACTAAAAAAAGATCATATATAATAATGATAACAACAAAATAGCCGTATGAACAACTAGTAATAAATAAAGTATTAGTTTAACATTATGTTCATCACCAAAGCAGCAATTAAAGATAAAATCCATCAAATATGCATCATAAATAAAAATCGTAAGGACCCTCGGCTTGATCATGGATGATGCAAGATCTTCTCAAACTATTGTTGATGTAGGCGATCTCTTTATTGTAGTAGAATCTCAAGTATTTCAATTCACTCTTGTTAAGGTATCAATTGCTTTTATTTGAGATCCATACGTAGTTGAGCATCGAGAGAAAGTCAGTGCAAGGACTCTACCTCGTCTTTGAAGATGTTTGTTTAGATTTGAAAGCGAGGGGAAGGTGTTTAGGGCCAAGACCAAAACCCTTAACATATCCTGACTGATGTCCCAAAGTATTATCATAAATTTTTGCATTAGTCATGGCCATAACTTCCTTTGATAATGGCTAGTGTTGAGCTCGACATCTTACCCATATGAATCAGGTAAAAATTTTAAAAAAAAAAAAAATTATAAACAGGAACTTTAATGTATGAATGATGCTAAGAAATATTCTTATCAATGCTAAGTAAACAAGTTATCACGATGATATTTCTACGATCATTGAACTTATTTTAAAATAGAAAGTCATGATAACAAAAATTTTAAAAAGCAAAATAAATACAACTCATATAAAAAAACTATAAAAAGTAGATATGTGACTAAACAATAAGTGAGAACATGCTACACTGTAACACACGTCAAGAATCGAAGCTGGAAAAACATGGATAAGACATAAGTATTATTACTTCATGATTAAAAAAATAAAATAAAATAAAACTCACTAACAAGAAGCAAGCACTTACATCAATGTCATTGGAGAGAAAAAGCTCCGTTTTGAATGACCCAAAAACTTCTACTTGCAATGTAATGGTAATATCATCACTTCCCAAAATTTCCAGTATTCTGCAAAACAAGAAATTTAGCAATGATTGAGAGACAACCAATCATACCTTACAGTAGGGCCATATATATTTGATTACACCAAAGACTGATTACTGCATTCCTTGCATATTTTTCTTCATGAGTTGGAGAAAGAAAGTCATAGAAATCAATATCTTTGCCACACCCACCATCATTCAATGAGGAATAGAGATGAAGTTGAAAATATTACTTATTGGGGCAAACAGTTTAACACAAAGAGGCCTTAGGTTAGATGGTTATGCTACTTCACCCATGCCAAAGGTCAAAGGTTCAAGTCCGAATTTTCTGGTAAATAATAATTTTATTTTTCAAAAAGATATTTGAAAAATATAAAAAAGAAGTAGAAAAATGGAGTGAACCCGGGATGTAGAAAAGGATAAAGCAAAATGGCCATGGGCCCACATGGTGGGAAGAAATTCTGACTCTATCAAAGTGAATCCAAATACTTGACCTAAATAAGTGAGAGTGGAGTCTCCATGTTGTCTCAAAATGCTGAAAATGGAAGACCGTGTGTCTCTACTACCAAAACACCCATAATGGAGGCTGGAGCTGCCATAACACCATGCTGTTTGAATTATGAAATGGAGTTAATACAGTGATTTCAAGTGGAAGTGTTGCCTCCCTTGCTTGTTGCTGAAATACCATAACATTGCCAAGTGGAACTTGGCTACTGCATATCTTGAGATGTTGAAATGAAGCTCTTGAACCGGCAGAATGTGATGCTGAAATGGAGTTGATGGAGGTTTGAGGGATAAAAAAAGAACACTCATGTAACTTCTTTTAGAATATCCATAGCACCACAAGTAGGCTTCTCCGAGAAATCAACAAGTAAAGTTGTAGAAGACTCTCATCTTGGGAAACCCCCCTAAAATCTTCTCATGCTAGTACTATGACTCTTTATGGGCCTTTCAATCTCATCACTCAAGCAATAGCCAAGAACACTCATTCACTCCCAGCTTATCTAGCATTAAACCCTTTTAAGGATTCTTATTGACAAGCTCCTCACTAACTCCAAACCACCATAACTAAATCACGCACAAATCAAGGAGCTAGTTTAAGGGAATGGCTCCCAACTTTGTATAAAGTGCACACGAGCAGGCATCAATATCAATTTTAAGTGAACGGATATAAACTGGCAAATCCAAAGATTTTATGGTGCAGAATTTGGGCAAAAGAAACTCTATTGCTGGCCCTTGAAGCCTTATGTCAAAGCCAAAACTAGAAGATATGCAAGCAACCACAATTCACAAACATCACATAACATAAATTGATGAAAAGAAAAAGAAAAATAATACTTTAAAAGTTGTGAT
This sequence comes from Tetrastigma voinierianum, assembly GCA_016808115.1. NCBI lineage: Eukaryota > Viridiplantae > Streptophyta > Magnoliopsida > Vitales > Vitaceae > Tetrastigma > Tetrastigma voinierianum. The sequence goes on along the minus strand of JAEQBH010006919.1, from coordinate 38,971 downwards.
CTTTGACCTAGAAACCAAAGCAAGTTGCTCTTTAGATTCAAAGTCGAAATTACTAGATTCAAAATTCAACATATAAAAAAGTCAAAGTCTAGTGTCAAGTCCAGATTTACTCATGTTATGCTAAATAGGAACATAGCACAAGAACTTAATCATCATACACAATGTAGAGCATTAGACAATAGCTTTTAAACTCAACAATCTAAGGAAATATCACCAATAGCCAATAATTATAAGCATTATAAGCAATAAGAAAGTTTAAATACGATTAAATAAAAAAAAAATACAAAACCCACTTACCCATGTAAGGATACAACAAAATATGAGAGAATCAACACTCCTATTCAAGGCTTTCTTTCTCCCAATCCCACACCCGCGGTGCGCGCAACCACGCTGAACTCGACTCATCGTCGTCAGGGCATAGTCGAGGGAAAATTAGTTCATCACGACGATTTCCAACGAAGAAGCTTAAGGTAAAGAAGAAAGAAATCGCCGCGCGAAGTAAAGAAAAAAGACATATTCATTCTTGTAGACCTATCTTGGGTTAGATTCATTGAAGGCGACAGAGATCAATCTGAAGGCAAAGCAAAGAGAGGGAATAGGGTTTCATAGAAGTAAAAGGCATTCTCCGTTGTGTTTTGCCTTCCTCTGTTGTAATGGGTCCACTTTTTTTTCCTACTTTTAATTTTTTGGATTTTATCAAATTGGTTATATTTAATATCTTAATTAAAAAAGAATAAGAAAAATATTTTAATTAAAATTTGATTAAATTAATTACCGAAGATTACCAGTTCACGAAATTCTAACTTTTATATATGAACTTCTATTCTTATTAGTTTTTCAAATCTTGTTATTTTATAATAGCTTTAATGAATATTACTGTTTATATTTTAATTATAATTTTATTTTATTTATTTTATATATTATTCATATATATTGTACCTTTATTTAAGAAGCAGAATTGTACATTCAAGTATCTCAAAATTGAATATATGTAATTTCATGTCTGTTATGTGTATTCTTAAATAATTGCTAATAATTTTGAATAAATTATAAAAAAAAATATAAAGAATATTTTAAAAATAATTATATATAAATTATTATTATATATATATATATATATATATATATATATATATATATATATATATATATATATATATATATAATTGAAAACAATGGAATATAGCTATATAAAAAATATTTACCAAATTAGAAAAAGCTATCTTAAATTTTAAAAAATTTAATATAATTATATTAAGAGTTATTTTATTATCTTTCAAATAAAAATTAAATTATTTTTAAGATTTATCTAAAATATTTTATTTGAAGTTTAAAGATTTTGTTATGGTTTTTGCTACTAATATTATGTGGATAATTTATCTTATCAAACTAATTCTAAAAATATGTTTTTTTTTATAAATTTATATTTTTTAATATTTAAAATAAACAAATCAATATATTTTCTATCAACTATATCCCAAAAAAAAGCTAATATTATGATATTTTGAACAAATCTTCATATTTTCGGACATTTAATCTTTGATAATCCACTTTATTATTTTTCTTATTAAATTTTTTATTACTAAAATTTGAATTAAAATCTAATAAGAAAGTATTTTAATTTCTAAACACTTTGTGGAACTAGAGACGAATGCAAGCTATATCTATTGTCTATATTTTCTTTATATATATATATATATATATATATATATATATATATATATATATATATATATATATATATATATATATATATATATATATAAGATTAATAAAATTATTATAATATTTAATTGAAGTTATAATTAAGACTCAAATTCAAAGTAAAAGATTAAAATTGTAGGATTAACTATAAAATTGAAAATCAAACATACAATTACAATGGCTTAAAAATAAGACCCAAAAATTAACAATACTTAGGCTAAAATGGAAATACCATCGGAGACATATAGGTAAAATGGTTAGGGTCTGCTTTTAGCTTGTCAATCTTTCTCGAGATTCGAATATGTAGGAATGTAATGTGTTTTATGGTAGAGTTTTATCATTATTATGATTAAATCGGTCGTATAGAGTTAGTCTAGGTATAATGTCTTAAAAGTGCCTTGCGTTTATGCACGGGCCCACTCAGGAAACATCATGACTTGAAAAAATAAATTTAAATGAAAAACAATAAATATAATTACAATAAAATTAATATTAAATTAAAAATAATTATATGACTAGGATTGATATTAAAACTAACCTACGGTACCCGAATCAGAAACTTTTCACGCCCATATATATATATAGTATTTCATAATAATTTTATCATTATATAAAAATTTATAATAGTTTTAATTAATAATTAAATAAATCATATAACTCTTTGTCAATGATACCAATATTATAACTTAATAATTTATAGTGACAAAAGCATTTAATTCAACAGGAAATAATTTCATCACCAACGAAAACAATATTGTCAGGAGATATAGATAAAATATTATAATTTTTTGGGAGGAAGATCATTTCGTTGGGAAAAATTATTTTTACCAATGCATGTTTTTGAGGCCAAATAGTTATCTTTCGTCATAAAAGTTTTGGAGCAAAAATAAAAGGCGCCAAATTTTCCCACCACAAGTTTTACTGACAAAATTTTCAATTTCATTGGGAAAAGTTATCAAATAACTAATTTAATGACAATATTTAAAATTTCATCGGGAAAAATTATTTCTTAATGATGAATTTTAAATTTGCCCCTAAATTTTCGTTGGAAAAGACATGTGTTCTTGTAGTGTGAATAGAGAAGCGTGTTAGGGCGACCTAGGAAGAAGACGTCTCCTCCACACAAACAAGTGGCTGGTACGGTTCCAATTCTTAACTCCCACAAAATCTTGGTTCTCATTCCTCTACCCCATCCCAACAATCCTCTGCCTTCCTTCAAATAGCATGTTAGTAAGATGGGCCCCCCACCCCCACCTGTTCCAGTTCAACCAATCCCATCCCATCCCTACTTCCCCCCATTTTCTCGATGAAACTTTTCTACAAGTTTTTGGTTCTTCCTCAAATTTCTCTATTCCCTCCCGTTGTGTTTGGAACCCTTGGGCACTAGAACCCTTGGATGCCCACCAAGGTCGGTTTCTTTGCATGGGAAGTTTTTAAGAGACGAGTGTTAGCTAGATCGGTCATATCATCGCATCTGAATAAAACGTTACAATAAGACAACTGGAAAAAAAATGTGGAGAGGTGATTTCATGCAAAAAAAAATGGTCGAAAATCACCTCCCTTGCTTAAGGAAAGCGAATAGTAGAAAAAAGAAAAACATAAAGTAATATTAAAAGACAAAAACAAAAACAAAAACAAATTTTATTTTATTTTTAAGTTTGTCTTAAGAACTTTGTCATTGCTTATAATGTTCACATTTTCGAAGATAAAGTTTAAAAATGAATTTTTCATATTTAAATTGTCAAATAGAATTTTGTTCCAAAAAAAAAAAAAAAAAACATTTAAGTGTTATTTTTAAGAAGTGTTCTTAAAAACGATCTTTAAAATAGCCACCACAACAGCCTCTAACATTCCTAGTTTTCCAGCATCCTATAAGACATATATGTGAATATTGAAACATTGCAAAAATCACTAGTTTTCGTTCATAAGAAAATAAGGAACACTATTTATATATATATATATATATATATATATATATATATACCAGAGCATGTTAAGGGATGAAACACATATGAAAAAAAAAAAATTAAGAATGTGTTTTATTTTCTAAATGATAAAAATTGGAAGTGTACCTAAATGACAGCCAACTAGATAATAAATATAGTAAAAATCTACTATTTTCCTCTGCAAATGTATAAACATTTGTATCATAATGCAATCACTGCGGCTCCATTTGGAACCCAGAATGTATTATCAAAAGGAAAAAATGTTAAAGAAAATGATTTCTCATGATTGGTTCCCATGATGCAACACAAAAGAAAAATCAAATATAATCAAACCTTTCAAAATTTCACATATTTTTAAATTTCTTAGTCCTTATATAATAGAAAGAAACAAATAAATGAGTTTGAATAAAATAATGTTAATATAAATTTAAAATCCTGCTCTATATTCTCCAAAAATTTTTTTCACTTTTCCTCACTATTTTCTTTTTTTAGTACTTTCCGAGTTCCAAACCTAACCTACCACTTATTTGGCCCTCACCAGTAGTTTCCACAGGAGCAAACTCCATCTTTGAAATGATGAAACCTGCTGGAATCTCTTGCAACTATCTCCCTCCCTTCAATCTTTGAGATCAAACCTGTAAAACATGGCAATCTGCACACAAATCCCAAGGTTCTTAACGATCAAAAACGCTGCATTCAGGAGGCGCGGGGCCTCATGATCCCCGAATGCACTGCCAGCTTCACTCATGACCAAGAAGCATTCTCCCCGTATAGCTCCACATTTTGTACCACCATACTTATGTCGGGAACATACCCAATGTTCTTCAGTTTCTGAATAAGAACTCGTAAGTGATCATAGATCTTTTGGTAATTAGGATGAGACCTGTCTCCTGATTCAAAGCTGTGAACTTTTAAATAATCATCCAAGTACAGGCCTTTCCTTATTCCCTTCCAACATCAGCCTCTAACATAGCCAATATCTTCCATATCCCCAACAAAGTCCAGCAGAAGCTGACAGAGACAGGCCTGCTTCCTGAGGTTGTAACTGAAGTAGTTTCTTCCCAACAGTACTAGCAAGCTCTACATTCTTGTGATGACAACATGAGCTGAGAAATGCAGTGAGAAGCTTCGCGTCTGGATTTATTGGCATCTTCTCTATGAATTCATGAGCCTCATAGAGACGGCCAGCTCGAGCCAAAAGATCAACCATGCAGGTGTAATGCTCCATTGTCGATGCAATCGAGTATTTGTTTACCATGGTTGTAAAACTAATCCATCCTTCTTGTAACAATCCTGAATGGCTAAAAGCGTATAGAGTACCCAAGAATGTGATTTTGTTTGGCACAACACCTTCCATTTCATTTGATGGTGCCTGCTTCTAGAGCTTCAACCCCAAATCCATGCTTTTCATAACCAGAAATCAAAGAGGTCCATGATATCACATTCTTGAATGGCATGTTCTAAAACATAAACAGGCATCACCCATACATCCAATAATTCTAGCATACGTGTCAACAATGGCATTTCCCACTGGTAAATACAGCTCAAACCCGAATTTAATCACCATCCCATGAACTTGTTGAGCATGAATAATCATTGCCATATCGGCACAAATGGAAGTAACACTTATCACTGTCATAACATCGACTTCAACACCCTCCACTCTCATCCTCCCAAAGAAAATCAAACGCAGCCCTCCCTCTGAATTCTGTCCAAGGCTCCGAAATCAGCGAATTTGGCACCACATCTCTATCGAACATTCATTTTGGTGAACAACCGATTGCATAAGATGGCAAGTGGCACCGCAAAGCCCAGAAATCTGGCACTGTTAATAACAACGTCTCTCAGGGGGCATTTCGTCGAACACCCGGCAGGCATCGTGAATGTTGGTGCATTTGGAGTACATGTCGAGAAGGGTATTGCTAAGAATCAAAATCAGCATTGAAGCTGTCGTAGCTGGCAAGTACGAGATTGCCTTCTTCTTGTAAAGCTTCGACTCTTCCACAGATCTGATGATTGATGAGAGATGAAATCTAGTTATTTTCCGTCCAGAACTATGGAGTTGATGGAAGTCGGTTATAGTTTCATCATGAGAAATATCTCTGAAGCATTTTTTCATTATCGTTACATGTGACCCTCATGGAAAACTATTTCCACTCCAACTGTAACCTATTACCTTTTCCCATGCTACTTATTTGAAATGATGAATGCTCTACTAGTATTAGGCAGGATGAGCTTACATTAATATTTTATTTTTATTCTTTAAGGCTAAACACTTTATGACAAAGTTATCTTTGAAGCAAGAACAAAGAGATCTTTTCGGTGGCAAACCCAGTGAAGGGTATTGAGGGATCCTATGCCCATAAGAGATTAAAAGAAAATGCCTCAGAAAAGCCGTTTGCAAGACTTAATTGTATAGGTAACCCTTCCTCCAATTTTCAAAAAAAAAAAATAAAATTTATTATAACGTAATAAATCATTTTTTACCAGATTCAAATTCGAGACCCTTATCCTTCTTATATTTCTGAAGTGTTGAACACTGTTTCATATGGGCTAGTGAAGATGGACTTATATAAATATTTCTTAAGTTTATTATTTATATATTTTAAATCCCGGAACACATGAAATATGGTCCACTGTAAGATGGACTTACATAAATATTTCTTAAGTTTATTATTTATATGTTTTAAATCCCGAACACATGAACAGGTCCACCGTAATTTTGGGTAGGTGTGTTGGTGGGCATCCCCATGATCCATCAGCTGTAGCGCCCCTCGGGAAGACCAAACCCCCACAAGACATGTTTATAATTTTTCTAATAAGATATGGCTCATGGTGACACTCTCGCTTTCATTTATACCTACAGATTATTCTTATTAATTTGAATCTCCATTTGAGACAATATTAACGTGTGAAGTTTTTGTAACAAAGAAATGAGTTTTTAGACGGAACTAATTTTTTTGAAAAAAAAATGATTAAATTAGTTTGAAAATTAAATTGTTATGAACAACACCAATTGAAAGTATAAATTTTGGAGTTAAAACTGTCAAAAGGACAATTGGAAAATTGAGTTTAAATATTCAAACTAAAACTGTTAGGCTTTTGAAAATTTATGAATTCCAATCAGTTATTGCCTACGATACAGATTACGCATTATTTTAATTGGGCTGGCTAAACTAATTTAATCATTTTATTTTTCAAAAATTACTCACAAAACTCCAAAGAAACAAAGAAAAGGAGGGGGCACATGAGTATTCAGCCACGTTTAAACACTCGGATCACCTTCAATGACGGAGCCACCTAGTGCTCAAGGGGCCAACCCCATCAAAAAAAAAAAAATTTCAAAAATTTATTTTTTATAGGCAGGTGGAGTCAACCTAAAACCTAGATCACGTCCCAATGAAATTGTAAGATCCTACACCATTGCTACAAATATCACATTTGTAAGGCATGTTCATCTTAAGGTTTTTATTTTATTTTTGATAATCGTAGAATGTTCGTGCCAACTTTACGCAGAGATCTCAATTAATCCTATGAGGTCTTAAAGTTAGTAATTAAGTAAAACCTTCAGTGACCTTGAGGAGACTCAACTGATATTTCTCTTGAGGTTAAATCCTAATACCTCTTGTCAGCTTAAATCCTAATTACATTGCAAATCATCTTAAGAGTGTGGATTGTTAACTTAATTCTGAATGGTCTTGGTATCGCTCGTGAAGTTAATCATAACTTGGATCTTATTATTGTTGGATTTATGCTCCAGAAGCAATCTAGACCGTTGATCAAGAGCCCAGGCAGAGTAAAACCTTAGGAGATTAAGTTAGCAAGCCTATAAATACAATCGCTTACCAGCCTCCAGTGGTTTTAAGTTTTACTGTGATATTTTGGTAGATTGAGAATCTCAGAGAAAATAAAAAACACTGAGAGAGAAACATAAACTGAGGCGTTTCAGAGTTATTTTTCAATTAACCTTCTAAGCTATGATCGACGCGCGCACACGCAGATCCGTCACCAGAGAATAGCTCTAAGCGTCCTATGGATCTAGGAAGAGATTTTCTCGCACTACTACAAAGCAGTAATGGTGATGCAGAAAATATATCTATCGATACATTGTATTTAACCATACATTCCCCGCTCACCGTAGATTCCCTGAATTTGCACGTGAAAGACTTTGCTGAACTCCAGCAAAGATATCAATCCATAATTTTATTTCTTATGTATATGTGTCAGATAATAGATATATGGAACCTAGATTCATTATTTATGTTATTTACAAATTTTTATTAAGAATCAATGATTTGATGTAGCTCTTTAATCCATGGTTGATTTTGCTTGTATATTTTTTTTTGGGATGTAACAAGGAGGCTAATCATAATATTAGGTTTCCTCCTTTATCATTTATTTATTTATTTATTTTTCCTCACTTTTATTTGTTTTTTTTACATAAAATTCGATTTCACAAAAAAATGAAAAGGGGCGCTGTTGTCGAATATGATGATTTTTGTAGAGGTTCCCGCACAGCAGTTTCTACCTCCTCGTGAAATTTCGCGGACAATCCGAGTTTTCTCGTGGTCAGTTTGAGTCGCTTTTGGTGCTCGGGTTCAATAGGGACATGTTAGGGTTTTTGTATTTTTCGGGGCCAAAAACCCTAAAAGCCACCCAATCTCTTTTCCCCACACCCCATGGACTTATAAGACCAAGAAAAGAAGAAGTACGCGATATCAAGTTAGGGGCTTCTCGCCCTATTGGGCTTGTAATTTTCTTTTCTAGGAAATCATGATTAAAAATATTAATTATTCTATATTTATAATTGTTTAAATTATATGGATATAACATGATATGTGCTTAACATGCCATTTAGAATAGGTGGTGCCATATAATGGTATCATTGATATATACATGTGCATAAATAATATTTGTTTTATCTTAGATAATATGCTATTATGGAAAACCCTAATTGTAAATAATAATAAAATATTGAATGGGTGAAGGCTAAAAAATTAATTTAATTAATTCGAACCTACTTGCCCATTAAGGTCCAATAATAAATGACATGCGATACCCCAACGGATACATGGCCGCATTTTTATCGATTGATCTTAAAATAATTTCAAATTTTTAATAAGGTTGTACAGCCCAACGTCAACAATGTTTAGATATTAAAGATAATTTTGAAATTAAATTAATGGTTATTACATTCAATTTTAATAATATTAATAACCCTCCTAACGAGGCTTTGTCAATGTTATTAAAGGCCCAAAATGAATATTGAAACAATGGTTGTTTTTTTTTTTAAATCAATTTGAATGGTGCTAGTGTTATCTAGGAAGGCCTGGTTTAAGGAAGTAGGTTTTTAAGGAGTCCGAGACCCACCTCACCTTCCCCCGGGAGCCAACTTAGTAGGACATCAGACATACCATGTTCAAGTCTAGCTTATTACAAATGTCTTGGCCCAACGAAGCATTCAGAATGGAAACTAAATTATTGTTGCAATAAACATTAATAATAAGTAGTTTAAGGGATCTACATATTTGTATGTTTGTTGTGTGGATTACGTGTTAATATATGTGCTTTTTTAAATTTCAAAAATGGCATCCTTTAATCCTCTAGCTACAATTTTGAGTCAAAAGCCATTAGATGGAAATAACTGTTTTAATCTATGGAAAACCAATCTTTACATTGTCCTAGATTTTGAGAAAATCAAATTCATTACAACAACTCCAAAACCCCAGGAGCCCACTGCTAATGCTTCAGGAAACTACAGCTAATTTTGCGATCGGGCAACGGCAAATACGTATAGCTCACTGTTATATTCTTGCCGCTGCTAGAGAACATCCGCGAAAAGAAATTATCGATCCTTATGAGCAGATTAGAAATAATTCAGACTCTAGATGGATGTTTGCTAAAGTAGCAAGATCGCTAGACATGTACCCATAGGGCATCTAATGAACACTCAGAGGATCGGAGGAAATGTGCAGGACCATTGTCTAAAAATGATGGGGCACATCAGTACTGCGGAGGTGATGGGGGCTAAGCTGGATCAAGAGATGAAGATTGACATGATCCTAGAATCTCTATCCAATAGCTTTGGTCAATTCAAAATGAATTATAATATGAACAAACTGAAGCTTACTCCTGTTGAACTTACGCACGAGCCGAGTGCCGTAAAGGTCTCTGAAGGTGGAAGTGCTTATCATGTTGAAAGTTCTTCAAAACCTAAAGGGAAACCTAAGGCGGAAAGAACAAAAGCGTATGAAACAGTCCAAATTTATCAAACCAACCGCAATGAAGAAGCCAGTGCAAAAGCCTGGCAAGCACAAAAGGTCACTAGAAGAAGGATTGCCCAAAACCAGGTATGGGTAGTATAAATGTTGTTGAGGCTTGTTTAGTGGAGAATTACAATGAGCAGTCGGATCATTGATTTAGAGCCAATAACCATGTTTTGTTACTCTTGCGTTGGTTCAAACAAAGCAACCCACTCAGTAGAGGACAAAGAAGCTTGAAGTTGGGAAACGGGGAATATGTCTCCTAAATGGCAGTAAGACTAGTGGAGTTATGTTTTAATAATAAGACTTTATGTTTATCAGACTGTTTATTTGTTTCGGATTTTAAGAGGAATTTGGTTTCTGTTAGTTGTTTAGTTGAACATGGTTTAACAAAGGCGCTTTAATTCTCAATTTCACAAAGAGTAATAACGCTTTATTTGTTCCGACATTGATAAATGGTATATATTTTTAACTCCTATGTCCTATAGTATTAATGCTATTGAAAATATTGATGATGAGCAATTTCCCTTTATTTAAGAAAAGGAAGGTTTCAAATGAAACCCATGCGGGCATCACTGAATGCTGTCATGATGACCTAGCAGAATTCCATGTTTGGGTTATGAATTTAAATTCCTTGATCTTTGAACCTATACTCGCATGTGAATCATGTTTAGAAGGTAAATGACAAAGAGGGCCCTTCTGGCTGGGGGCGGAAATCGTGCCACTATACAATTTGATGTATGTGGACCAACGTAGCTGCCTAAGCCCGAGGCGGTATGAGTATTTATCACATTTACCGATGACTACTCAAGATATGGTTATGTTTACCTACGCGCCATAAGTCCAAGCTTTGATAAATTTCAAGAGTATAAGGTTGAGGTAAAGGCACTGCGTCCATATCAAGCAACTTTGGCCCGACCGGGCGTTGAATACTTGTCTCGAGGAGTTCAAGTCTTACTCGCTCAAGAGGGATAATATCTCACTATCATCTCCCGAAACGCCCCGCCAGAATGGAGTCTCCGAAAGGAGAAAATGGAACCTTTAGATATGGTGAGGTCGATGCTCGCTTATTTATCATTACCGACCGTTTTGTGGATATGCCTTAGAAACAGTCGGATACATACTAAATTTAGTTCTATCTAAATCTGTTTCAAAGACACCTACGACCATGGAAAGGGCGCAAGCCCGCCTTTGAACCATATTAGGATTCGGTGCTCCAAAGACACGCCTTGGTACGTAAAACAACAAAAGCTAGAATTTAACGTAAATGTGTATGTTTATTGGCTACCCTAAGGGAACGAGAGGTGGAATATTCTATAATCCAAAGGAAAAGAAGGTGATAGTGAGTACTCATGCCGCTTTCTTAGAAGAGGATTATATGAACAATTTTAAACCTAAGAGTAAAGTGGTTCTTGAAGAGCTTGACTTGGGCTCGAGATCCACCAGAAACTCCTATTTTCTACCCTTGTTTCTTGTTGATGTTCAAAGAGGGGAATATGTACAATATGTAACCGAAGGTGAACAAACACAAGAAACAGCTCAGGACCAAATTCAAGAAACTTAAGAACAAGAACATAATGAAGAGATTGGAACTAACGAACAAAGAAACTCGATCCTTCGTACATGTACAACAAACGAATGCAAAGAAACTCACAGAAGGGAGGTCGATGATGTGAAACCCACAGGTATGCCTTGTTAGGAGAGACTTATGAAGTCATTTTGGATAATCTTGATGAGGACCCTACCACATGTACGAAGAGGCATCGAGGATGTTGATGTGCAAGAGTGGAAAAAAGGCAATGGGACCGTGAGATGGAATCTATGGGTTTAACTCGCTTATCTCTTGTAGAAGGATTGGGTGAAACCCAATTAGTGGTATCTACAGAAAAGAGATTAGATAGTGTTGAAACCTAGCGATATTATGGGAGTTACACCCAAAAGAGGGTATAGATTATGATGAAACTTTTTCGCCTAATAGCCATGCTTAAATCGGGTCCTGGATTCTCTTAGTCAGAAGTGTGCCAGCCGACACGATTTGGCAAATGGATGTCAAACAACTTTTCTAAATGGAGAGCTGTGAAGAGGATATCTATGCAAAGAACCGAAAGGGTTCATAGCCCAGTCAAGAACACATGGCTCGGTAAGCCGATAGGTCTATTTATGGGCTAAGCAAGATTCAGTCATGGAACATCGTGTTTGATCAATATCAAATTATATGGATTTGAGAAAAGTCCGATGAACCATGTGTGTATAAGAAAATTCCAAGGAATAGTGGTATTCTGCATTTACGTAGATGATATTCCTCGTTAATTGGAAACAAGTAGAAAGTGTTGTCGACGTAAAGGGTTACCTCGAAAAAGCAGCTTGATATGAAGGACTTGGTGAAGCTAACTATATTCTAGAATCAAACTTTTACCAGAATCTGGAAGAATAATCGTGTTAGCTTTATCCTAAGCCTCCTACATTGATAAAATAAAGGACTGTACTGCAGATTTAAAATCTAAAAGCGGGGACTTCACTCCTTCAAACATGAATTCATCTTTCTAATGAAATAATCACCAAAACCTCAAGAGAAAGAACTCATGAGTAAGAAACTTTATGCTTCAAATTGGGTTGTAGTCTCATATATGCCCATGCTACACCAGCCGTAAATCGCTACGCAGTTGAGGTGTTTCCACAATCGTATCCCTGAGTAGAACACTGGATGCTAGCAAACACATGGTCAAGTATTTAAAGAGAACGAGGGCTATATGTTGGTGTATTCCGAAGGAGTCTTAAAACACTTGGTTATACTCTGACCGCATTTTCTGGGTGGGATATTAACTCGAGTAAATCAACATCGATATGTGTTTACTCTAATCTGGAGCCATTTGTCGAGGAGGTTAAAATGTGACTTCAGGTTACCGACCTGAATGACCGGTTGAATATGTGGCTGCATCCGGTCGCGAAAGGAAGGTATGGCTTAAGAAATTCCTTTGATCTCTGTCAGAAAATCAAGATCGCCCATCACCCTGCCCAGATAAGGTCAGTTTTATACGTCCAAAGAACCAATGTCTCACAAAAAAAGCAGAAACACATATTAAGAAAGTACCAATTTGATCCGTGATTTCATTGATGTAGGAGATACAAAGTGGGTTACTAAAATAAGATCCGAGGAGAACCTAAAGGCACCCTTTTACTAAGCCTCTCCTTCCCGAATGTGTGTTCGAGAAACATGTAAATTGTAAGGGTCTTAAGAGGGTCCTGCAAGCTTACTTTAGGAGGAGCGGAGTTGGTTACATTTGTGCTCTCAGGAGCAAGACAAGTTGTAATTTCATTTTTTATATAATAATATGAAGCTTTGCACATTATATTTACGCATAAGGTCCGTGATTAATTATGTAGTATATGATCATATGGATACGCTCCATAAGCACATGATCACAGGTTCTCATAATTAATGAATTGTCTCACGCTTGTCAAATAAAGTTTGGCACTTTATTTAGACCGCAATATTTTATGAAAATGACGCCTTGGCTATTATAAAATATTGGAATGAATTCAGTGGTCATTCCCGAGATACGATCTAAGAGATTTAATCAAGGATAAATTTCTGAAAGGAATTAAATCTGAAGTATATTAGATATGTTATTTTTCTTAATCCTGAGTATATTATAAATAGATAATTAAGTTACTATGGTTCTTTGAGTTATCAATAAGTGAGGCCTATTTTAAACGACCAATATCTTGATAATTTGGGGATTATGGTATTTTGATTATCAAGTATTTATGAACATACAAATGGAATTTGTATGAAATATCCTCTGACATGTTTCTGCACTCCTGATATCAAAGTCACCGGCCAGCTGCGCGGGATCCGTTAGAGAACCGATAAGTCAAAGATAATAAATAATTAATATGATTTACAGAAAAATTATCAATTAATTATTGATATTTACAAAGAGGAAATACATTTGATATAAAACATCGTTAATTTTGGAATTCACATCCGGGGCTTTTTAGTGAGAGTCCCTGATAAGATTATTTGGCCCTGTACTCGCTTCTAAGCAAGTGGGAGATTGTCGGGTTTGTCTTAAGCAATCTGCACTTTATCGATCAAGAGCCTTAATTAATAAACGCCATGCGATCCCTGCCTGAAATTTCAATGTGATGACATAACCCATTTAACTGATTATTAAGATACAAGGAGCCCATTTATTAGGCCAGTAGGAAGATAAAACCCTAGAGGATTAAATAGCGGGGCCTATAAATACACTGCTTACTAGCCTCCAGGGTTTTAAGTTTTACGTATTATTTTAGAGATTGAGAATCTCAGTAGAAAATAAAAAACACCTTGAGAGAGAAACATAAACTATAAGGTTTCCTCGCAGCTGCTGTGATTAACCTTCTATTTTCTTTACATCAGTTTCACACGCAGACCGTCAATGCACAGCTTGGTAGCGTCCCGTGGATCTAGGAAGAGATTTTTTGCACTACTACAGGTTAGTAATGGGTGATGAAAATATATTTATCATACATTGTATTTAACTGTGCGATTCTTGGCTTCCGTTGTATGATTCCTGCAATTATAACTTGATTGGTCTTTTACTTTGTCACGGTGCAGAGTTACTTTTTTTTCGTCCTTTTACTACTGTTTTTAGATTCGAACTTAGGATCTCGCCTAAATTCATCTCACTGAGCTTAAACTAAATCTAATTAAATAATAACTCAATTTGACCTAAATCTAATTAAATAATAACTCAATTTAACCTAAATCTTATTAAAAAACAAATATATAAGTCAATTCGATGGATAACCCAAATGGCTGGCAAGGACTTGCCTTAGTTGCTTAGAACACGTGTCCCCATTAAACAATTTTTTTCCTTTTCTTCCAAACAGGTTATTCTTCAACAATTAATCATCCATGGATTCATCTTTATCCTTAGTGCCTTGTAAGCTAATTACTAGAGAAAAATGTCCTTTTACTATTAGCTAGCTTAGTCTCACTCTCATACTGCTTAATTTGAGATTTACTCGTTCCATTAGGGCAGTAGCATTATTCATTGAAATGATTTAAATGACTATGACACTTACCAATATATAGAATGATTACGTTTTCATCAGCAGAACGAGCCAAAAATAATTGTTCATCGATTGGGCACAAAGATGTTTTAGGACCTATATATCACAAGTGTTAGGTTACAGCCACTTACATGGAATGCCTAGAGTTAAGCCTTTTTTTTTTATATTTATTGCATGATAAATTTGTTCTCACATGCTTAATCCCTTATAATTTCATTAAAAAGTGCTAACTGTTTAAATGGGACAAATTCTAACAAAACTTATAAAACAAACCTCTTTCATTGAAATTCAAATACAAGTATAAAATAATACACTTTTGAACAAAAAATACCTTAAGACGAATATAATATGATAATGAGACAAAAGGACCGTAAGTATATCTATCTTTAAAGTTTCAAGACATTTTTGTCTAGAATCGACATTTTCAAGATTATTTTTGCAAGATATTATTTTACAAATAACTTTTGAATTTGTCAATTTTAAACCAATTTATCAAAGAAATAGGTGTTGTTACGATATGAAGAGAACAAGTGTTCAGGCCTGTTTGGTTCTTATTTTATAAAACTATTCTTGTTATTTAAATTTAGTCTTTTTTATGTACTTTGTGTTTTTTAGAACAAAAACAATTATGAACCAAATGTGTTTTGCCTATTTTTCTCGTTCTTTTTGTTTTCCCTAACACAAAACATTATTAAAAAACAAGTACAAAATAGGGCTTTCATCTTTCTATTTTTGTTTTATTAGTGGATTCATAAGTGTTAATGTGATCTATAGACCACCAAACATACATGTGAGATGGTTGGGATATCTTTTCGAGTTAATTATAACTTGGATCTTATTATAACTTAATTGGTCTTTTTACTTTTATTGCTTGTGTAGAGTTACTTTTTTTTTTCTTTTTACTACTGTTTTTAGATTTGAACTTAGATTCGCTTCTAAATTCATCTCATTGAGCATAACCTAAATCTAATTAAATAATAACTCAATTTGACCTAAATCTAATTAAATAATAACTCAATTTAACCTAAATATTATTAAATTATTGTAAAATATTGCGTTGCAAGAATATAATAGAGAGAATAGATGTAACACCCCAAACATTTTTTTTAAAATGATTTTTTTTCATGGAATTTAATTTTTAGGTGTTTTAAGGTCCATCATGAATTTATAATAATTTTTAGAATTATTTCTTAATTAAATGGAATTCTTAGAAAATATACCCAAGAAGGTCACCTGAGTAGCTGATCGAAATAGAATTTTTAAAAATACCCAATGAATGAAATAAATTATTCTGAAGCAAAGTAAGGTCAAAATATATGTTATAAAAATAAAATTAATGAAAATACATGAATAAAAAAATAATAAAAATACTTGAACAAAGGAACCGGGTAGGAAAAGTCAAGAGATTTGCTGACCAAGGGCCAAAGAGACATTTTTAAAATTTCCTGTGGCCTTAAAAATTCAAGAAACCTCAGAGACTTAAGAAATATTGATTTAATTTTTAAAAATATTAGGCCTCAGAAAATCGAGCATAAAACAAAATAAAAAAATTGAAGAACCCTAGGTTCTCCATTCGGCGCCGAACTGCTGGGGAAGGAAGAAAATTTTGTTGCAGCCAATTCCCTTTGAATCAACCTGTGATTTTTCATGGTGGGATACTTCTGAAGGTATATTAAAGCGCCATGGTTTTTAATATTGGTTTTGCATGGTCTATATTGGAGGAAAGGGGCTGAATTGATAAATGGTTGTTGTTTGGATGGTCAATTAGGGCTGTTTGGAATAAGATTAATTGTTCTAATGTGTATGCTAGAGTTGAAATTGCATTTTGAATCTATGATGTGACCTAAGAGGTATGAATTAGGTCTGGTATGTTAAAAATTGGGGAGAAAATGTATTTAGAATGAATTGAGGTGGTAATTAGTGGAATTAAAGAAGTTGGATCGATTGAATGTGAATTTCTGTTTGAAGGTCGAGCTTGGAGAGAATCATAGGAGGACCTAATGGACGAATTTAGGGCCAATTTGACATCATTGGAAAGATATGGATGTTATTGAAATTTTTTCCACTGGTTTCAGGTCCTTTTCGACGTCGGTAGAGAAAGATGGGTAAAATACTAAGCGTGCGTAATCTGCCAAAAAAAAAAGCGAGTTTAGTGATTAGAAGCATTAGATATAAGAAATTAGTTGTGAAATTGAATATGAAAATTATAATTTTGGGTATTTAGATGTTAAAAGGCAGAATGTTGAAGGTAAGGAGAGTAAAAGGGATTTTAAAATTATTTAAAAAGCTCAAGTTAGGCGATTAAATAGAAGCGAATTAAGCGGCCTAATTAATTAGTGGATAACAAGGTATGGCTCGTTATGATTTAGCGTTATCTTTATATTTCTTTTCTTGCATGAATATTGGTATAGCAAGCGAAGTTGGGAAGGCTCACACGTTCGAGGTGGAATAGCCTAGGCGAGCTGGACTAATAGGGAGTGAGTAAATTTATATCATCGTGCTTGCACCTTCGAGAAATGTATAGCGGTGTTTTCATTGTTTGACTTGATCGTAGTAATTGACTATGATTAAGACCCTTATTCTTGAGCATTCATTGAATTGAATTTGTCATATGCCACAAGTCACGTGTCCTGATGAATATTCATGCTGAGGACGGTCAGCTAACTCTTATTGTATTTGGTGTTATCTCTTGTTGCATGTTGAGTACGGTCAGCTATAACTTGTAATCGTTAATGTCATTGATGGTATGAATCACAGAAAACCTAACTGATGGAGAGGTCAGCTCGGGCTATGTACATGGTACCCTGCAGTGCGGGCAAACCGGTGCCTTCTAGAGAGGTGGTAAAACTCTAGGCGTAGAACCCGGCCCGTTCTCTACGGATCTTTGTAGTTGGAATGTCACGGATTCCCGGTATAAAGGTAAAAAGGAATGTGCAGTTCTGAATGGTAAGCTATATTTACATTGTTCAAACCTCTAAAACTCATTTGTGTTGTTCATTTGCCGCTGTTGCATAACCTAGTGATTGATTGATTGAGCATAACTATCCTTGTGAGCTGGCCTTGAGTACCTAGCCTCACAAGTATGGTGATATATTTTTACTCACTGAGTTATCTCACCCCCGTTGATTTCCTCCTTTACCCCGAGGTAGATAGAGAAAGGAATGCGAGGCATTTCTTGACCACTTAGTTCTATTTGAACATGTAATGGATTATTATTTTGTTTATTTGGTGAATGAAGTCTAAGTTTCCGAAGGCTCCATGGTGGAATCTTTATTATTCGTTGAAAATTACTAGTTTTGAATCGATAAATTTGATAGTCAGATTAGATCATTTATGCAATGATAAATGACCTTTTGGTGAATATTGATGTTTTGATGACATTACAGTGCTTATTATGTACAGATAATATCTTACTTGACCTTAGTTTTGGATTGTGTAGTGAATTTGAATTAGCTGAGCCAGGGTCATTGGGTGATCGATGATCTGTTTGATGATATAGGACTTAGGCACTACAGGTTTTGGTGGCCTTAAGCCTACCCATTCCCTAGCGCCAGTCACAGCCTATAAAAGTGGGATGTGACAAAGTTGGTATCAGAGCCAGGTTTTAAAAGAACTTTAGGGATGTTATTTGGGTAAATGATAAATGTGACACCATGGAGCATAGGATTCCAAATTGTCTTTTGTATGTCATCATAGTATAGTTAATTTAACGTATCCTATGGAGTAGAAAAGTTTAAGTACTCTTGATATGTATTGTGAATCTAAGTATCATTTGTTTCTTGGTTGTCGAATGCCACGAGAAGACAACGAATGACTCCCAAGGCGTGGACCACCTCGCCAAGGCGAAAGGGAGATCTATGATCGATAGATGTTGGGATGCCGGATGTAGATGCATTGCATCGAATCGGGGCGAGATGGAGATAGAATTCACCCCTAGATCGGCGGAGAGTGCAGTGAGATTTGAGAATGTTCCACCACGCGCCTCCGTTTGATGGATGGTTGAGAATTTTGAGGCAAGAAATACGAGGAGTTAAGAGCGGAGAATAAGGCCCTTAGGCGGGAAATGAACCCGGAGTGAGACAGCGGGTTCCATTTCAGTTCCACTGCTCGGCTCCAGCCACCACAACCTCACACGGAGTGCCTAGGAGGTAGCTAAGCCGAATCTTTGGATAAGGAAGTGTCTTTCTGGGGTTCTTGAGGTTTAAGACTCCAAAATATCATGGTGAGGAAGGAGATTGCCACAATTATTTCTTGGAGGGAGACAAAAAAGTAATGGGAGATTATCATGCTCGGATGCTAGAGTAATTGGTAGTAGGAATGAAGATGAAGAATAATGCACATGGGATTGGTTCGAGACACATTGAGGATCGGTTATATGGAGGGAACCCTCCCAGCAGGAGATATTTAGAGAGGTACATTATGGATGAGTTTATATCCCCAGCAGAGAGACAGAATAGGGCTTATCGGTTTGAGAAGCTAAAACAGACTTATCAGATGAGTGTATCTGAGTATGCTAAAAGTTCACTTTCGTGCGAGTAAGTATGCTCAGGTAGTACGATAGACGGCTCGTGTTGAGATTCAGAGGCTGGAATGATACCACCTCTTCTGATGCACTTTTGTGCGGAGATTTTCCCGTGACAAGATTGTTGATAGAGCTAAATTGTGGGAGACCAAGGATAAGGAGGCATGGGCTGAGAGGGATAGAAAGAGGAAAATGAGGAGTGGCCAAAGTAGTAAAGGGAAGAGTGAAGGAGCCAGTGTTCAGGTCACCTCTCATAACCAAAATAGAGGGGGCCAAAGGAGAGGACAGTCACAAGTTACCTCAGTGCAATCAACACCTGCAGCAACACAAGGTTCGGTGAAGCACATTATTGTAAAGTGGAAAAGGGCACGATGGTCAATGTAGATATTCCTCCGTAGTTTGCTACGGTGTGAAACGACGGGGCATATATCGAGCGCCCTCGGAAGAAGGGTGCTCGGCTGACTGCGGCCTAGCACCTCAACCTCTGATGCGGAGTAGAGACTCTTTGGGAGAGGTGCGGGTAGAGGAGAGCACAGGGACGAGGCTCACACGAGCTCACGAGCACGGGCCCTGCCGAGTTGGTAGAGGCTGAGGTAGAGTTTTGCGATTAACCCAGCGGGGAGGCGGGACTACCAACTTCTTTGTGTGAGTATATCTGAATTTAACATATTTCTTGGGTAAGAAAAAATTTTAAAATACTTTTAATTTATTCATAGGTATAATACATGTACAAAGCAGACAAGCCAAGTGTTATTTGATCAGGAGCCACTCACTCATTTGTATCCCCATCTTATGCTAGAAATTGAACAAGGGTAAAATGATAATGGAAAATCCCTTAGCTATTAGCACACCACTTGGAGAAATAGTTGGAGTGAACTATATATGAGATCATGTGAGATAATGATAGGATGGCAGTTATATCTTGATTTGATTCAGATTGCCTGCGGAGTTTGATGTTATCTTAGGTATGGAATGGTTGTCGGCTAACTATGCAACCATGGATTGTTATAGAAGAAGATAGCGTTCAAACCATTAGGAATTACACGAGTTTGTTTCGGGAGATCATAATGGAAATGCTAGTACTATTTCGGCTATAAGCGACGGAGGTTACTTAAGAAGGGTTGCCATGGGTATTTAGCTCATGTGAGAGATGCTAGAATTCCCTCTACTGATTTGGGAGATATACCTGTTGTGAGGGATTACTCAGATGTCTTTCCTGATGATTTACCAGGATTAGCACTAGACAGGGAAATTGAGTTTAATATTGACTTGTTACTGGTACAAATCCTATATCTATTGCACCATACCGTGGCACCCAGCAGATTGAAAGAGTTGAAAGAGCAATTGCAAGAATTCTTGGATAAAGTTTTATTAGACAGCGAGTTCAGAGTGCGAATTTGCGGTGTTATTTGTGAAGAAAAGGATGGGACTATGAGGATGTGCATTGATTAAACGGTTGAATAAGGTAACAATCAAGAATAGTATCCACTTCCCGAGAATAGATGATTTGTTTGACCCGATTCTGAGGGGGTGATCATTTTTCAAAAATTGACCTTGATGCAGTTACCATCAGTTGAAGATAAGGAGGGAAGATATACCCAAGACTGCATTCAGGACTCCGTATGGTCATTATGAGTTCCTAGTATTACCGTTTGGATTGACTAACGCACCAGCCGCGTTTATGGATTTGATGAACTGGGTTTTCAAACCCTATCCGGATAAATGTGGTGGTGTTTATAGATGATATCCTGATTTATTCGAAAAGTCATGTGGAACATGGGAACACCTGAGTTATCTTTGCGAGACCCTTAGAACACATCAACTAAATGTGAGTTTTGGCTTAACAGTGTGAGTTTCTTGGGGCATGTAATAAGCAAGGAGGGTGTTCAGGTGGATCCGAAGAAGGTAGAGAAACTGAGTGTCACAACTGGCCTAGACCCACCAGTAGCGGGCGAGATAAATGCGTTTGGGTATCAATTTGGATATTACGGGAGATTTGTGAAAGATTTTCAGAATATCATCCATTGACCTGGTGATCGGGGAAGCAAGTAAAATTTGAGTGTGATGCTTTGTGAGCAAAGTTTCCAAAAACTTAAGGATTGTAACTCTTTGCTCCGATGTGGCACTACCCACGAATCGAGGGGAGAATATGTGAGTGTATTGTGATGCCTCCAGAGTAGGATTAGGTTGTGTTTTGATGCAGAATGGGAAGGTAATAGCATATGCATCCAGACAGTTGAGGAGACATGAGTTGAATTATCCTACACATGACCTGGAGATGGCGGCAGTGATTTTTGCACTGAAGATATAGAGGCACTACTTATATGGTGAGAAGTGTGAGATTTACACGGATCACAAAAGCCTTCAATACATTCAGCAGCGGATAGATTTGAATCTCAAGCAGAGGAGATGGGTAGAGTTACTGAAAGACTATGATTGCCCGGATTTTTATATCATCTGGGAAAGCGATGGTGGGCGATGCTTTAAGCGAGGGAAGTCCGTGGCGATCTATACGTATTCCAGTACATAAGAGGAGTATAGTGAAGGAGTTGAGGGGATCACGATTTTAGTATGGGAGTACGAGTTTGAGATTCACGAGTCCCGGGGATTAGTTGCACGGAGTTCAATTGAGGCCCTTATTGATTGATGAGATCAAGGCCAACCAGAATCAGGATCCTTCGCTATTAAATTGGGGGAGGCGGATACGGTCGGGACCAGGACATACGGATTTGAAATTAGGGATGGCGTCTTTGAGGAGGCAGAGAAATAAACATGTGTGATGTAGATGGGTTGAGACAAAGTTCTCTGAAGCCCATAATGCACCTTATAGTGTTCATCCAGGGAGTCACCAAGATGTACCCAGGATGTTAAAGGTATGTATTGGTGGAATGGGATGAAAAGGATGTAGTACGGTATGTATCATGTTTGACATGCCAGCGAGGTTAAATTCGAGCACGAGACCCCTGCGGGTCTTACGCAGAGTTGCCATTACGAATGGAAATGGGAGAGAATTACTGGACTTCGTGGTTGGGTTGCAAAGACTCGAAGGGCATGATTCGATGCGGGTTATAGTTGACAGTTAGCCAAAATCAGCTCACTTCTTAAATTTGTTAAGACCACTTATCTGGTGCCTGGTATGCACAGATGTATGCGGGCGGTATAGTAACCTTGCGGGTGCAGTGTCCATATTATCTGACATAGGTCCACAGTTCACCTCGAGGTTTTGGCAGAAACTTCAGGAAGCCTTAGGTACTAAAGCGGATTTGATCTGGCGCTTCCATCGCAGGCGGATGGGCGGTCAGGCGGACAATTCGGACTCTGGGGATATGCTCACAGGATGTGTGTTATGGATTTGGTGGATTGGAAAAAATATTTGCCTTTGGTAGAGTTTGCTTATAATAACAGCTACCATTCTACGATTGGAATGGCGCCATATGAGGCACGCTATGGACGGAAATGTAGGTCACCTTCTTGTTGGATGGAGGTAGGTGATAGATAATTGGAAGGTCCAGAGTTGATCGGAGAAACCACGAGAAAGTACCTATTATTCGGGAAGAATGAGGGCCAGTTTGGTCGACAAAGAGTTATCTTGTCCAGAGCCGGGATGTCTGATTTGGTGTGGGTGATCGTTTTCCTTAAAATATCTCCTATGAAGGAGTGATGAGATTCGGGAGAGAAAGGGGCGACAGAGATATATAAGACCATTTAGAATATTGGATAGGGTTGGCAATGTATCTTCATAGATTAGCTTTGTCTCCCCTAACTTTGGCCATGTGCATCCGGGCTTGTTTCACATCTCAATGTTACGGAAGTACGTTCCCCATCCGTCTCACATTCTTCGACCTTCGTGAGATCGAGTGGCTGACAAGGATCCGTCATATGAAGAGCACGCAGCTGCGCGGATGGGTGACGCACTGCAGCCGAGAAACAAAGAAATAGCTATGGTAAAGGTTCAAAGGCGGACTGACAAGTAGAGAGTGTACCCGAGAGTGAGCAAATGATGAAGGACAACATCCTCAACTCTTCGAGTGATAAGGTACACACTCTTTAATAAATTCGAGGACGAATTTTTATAAGGGGGGGAGAATGTAACACCCCAAACATTTTTTTTTAAATGATTTTTTTCATGGAATTTAAGTTTTAGGTGTTTTAAGGTCCATCATGAATTTATAATAATTTTTAGGAATTATTTCTCAATTAAATGGAATTTTAGGAAAATATACCAAGTAAGGTCAAATTCTGAGCAGTTGATCGAAATAGAATTTTTTAAAATACCCAATGAATGAAATAAATTATGGAATTTTTATGAAGCAAATTAAGGTCCAAATATATGTTATGAAAATAAAATTAATTAAAATACATGAATAAAAATAATAAAATATGTGAACAGTGAACCTGTAGGGAAAAGTCAGCAGATTTTTATGATCATAGACCAAAGAGACATTTTTGTGGGCCTCCCAGGGCCTTAAAAAAAAATTCAAGAAAAACTGCAGAGACTTAAGTGCAATATTGAATTAATTTAAAATATTATGCCTCAGAAATCAAGCAGAAAAACAAAGAAAAATTGAAGAACCCTAGGTTCTCCATTCGGCGCCCGAACCGTAAGGAAGAAAATTTTGTTGCAGCCAATTCCCTTTGAATCAACCTGTGATTTTTCATAGTGCGAGACTTCAGTGTATATTAAAGCACCGCGGTTTTTAATTTTGGTTTTTCAAGGGTCGTCTATAGTTGGAGGAAAGGGGCTGAATTCTGATAAAATGGTTGTTGCTTGACGGTCAATTAGGGTCAGTTTTTAAATGAATTAATTGTTCTAATGTGTATGCTAGGTTGCAATTGCATTTTTGAATTTATAGAATGTGAATCTTAAGAGGTATGGAATTAGGTCTGGTATGTTTAAAATTTGCAAAATGCATTTAGAATGAATTGGTGTGGTAATTAGTGGAATTAAGGGGTTGATCGACAATGTGAATTTCGCTTTGAAGGTCGACTCGGCAGAACTGTAGAGGACCTAATGGAATTTGACATCATTGGAAAGATATGGATGTTAGTGAAATTTTCCACCGGGTTTCGTGTGTCTTTTTCGACGCCGGTAGAGAAAGATATAGGCAAAATACTAACCGATGCGCAATCCGCCAAAAAAACGTATTTAGTGATTAAACATTAGATATAAGAAATTAGTTGTGAAATTGAATATTAAAATTATAATTTTGGGTATTTTAGATGTTAAAAGGCAGAATGTTGAAGGTAAGGAAAGTAAAAGGATTTAAAAAATTATTTAAAAGCCTGCTAGGCGATTAAATAGAAACAGGTAAACGGCCTAATCGAAAGGGTAGTGGATACAAGGTATGGCTCAAGTACAGGATTTTGACGTTATCTTTATATTTCTTTCTTGCATGAATATTGGTATAGCAAACGAAGTTGGGAAGGCCTACACGCTCAGTGAATAGCCTAGCCGAGTCTGACTAATAGGGAGGTGAGTAAATTTATATCATCGTACTTGCACCTTCAAAATGTATAGCGGTGTTTTCAATAAGCCACTTGATCGTAGTAATCGACTCATGATTAAGACCCTTATCTCGAAAGCATTCATTGAATTGAATTTGTCATATGCCACAAGTCACGGTCCTGATGAATATCTGGCGCCGAGCACGGCCAGCTAACTCTATTGTATTTGGTGTTATTCTTGTTGCCTACCGAGTACCGGCCGCCATAACTTGTAATCGCGCACGTCATCGATGGTATGAATCACGTAAAACCTAACCGATGGGGAGGTCATCAGCTATGTGCACATGGTACCCTCCGTGCGTGCCGCCTTCCTAGAGGTGGTAAACTCTAGGCGTAGAACCCGCCCGTTTCTACGATCTTTGGTTGAATTGTACCATTCCAAAAGATAAAGGTAAAAAGGAATGTACCTGACTCGAATGGTAAAACTATATTTCGTGTTTCAAACCCTAAAAACTCATTTGATATTGTTCATATTACCGCTTATTTGTTGCATAACCTATGTAATGGTGATTGATTGATTGAAAGATAACCATCCTTGTGATGGCCTTGAGTACCTAGCTTCCTCACAAGTATGGTGATATATTTTACTCACAGAGTTATCTCACCCTCGCTTGATTTCCTCCTTCGTAGACAGAGAAAGGAGAATCCGTGCATTTCTTGACCACTTGACTTATTTGAAACATGTAATGGATTATTTTGTTTATTTGGTGAATGAGAGTCTAAGTTTTCTGTAGTCATGGCGGTGAATTAACTTGGTTATCAAGTTAATTATTTGCTGAATCGATAAATTTCAATAGTTGTGTTGATAAATTTCGCTTTTGATGAAACCTTATCATTTTTGATGAGACCGTTGAGGTCGCTTTTGTTATTAGTGGATTACCACGGAGGTCTATTTGTTATGTTATTTGGAGATAATATCATGATATGAGATTTTGAGTTACCATTAGGATTTTTAGATTGATATTGCCATCAACAGGATTTGTCATTAGTTATAGAAACGAATAGGTCTTGCAGAATTTTCGTAGAAATTATGGGATTTTAGGTTGTTACGTGGTTTTGGCGGCCTTAAGCCTACCCATTCCCTAGCGCCAACACAAAATTTAAAAAAGTGGGATGACAATAGAGAGAGATTTAAAAAGAGAAAGTAGATAAGCACCAAAGACGGTAGAGAAAGTCGAGGAGAAATTCTCATTTCTACTCATATATTTTCCTCCTTTCATTATCTCTTCTGCTATATTTTCTTCCCACAAATGACCAAAACTAAGCTTCTATTTATGCAAATCACGCGGATGCACATATCATTAATGTCGATGTATTGAATATATACATTGAATAGGGAGATGGACATTCATACGTAGAATGTAGGTTACGAATGTGCCATAATAAGTACATTGAATATTCATTTATGTATATAGGTTACAAATGTGCCATAATAGATACATTGAATATAACGAATATTCATTCATGTATTTCATAACACTCCCCCTTGAATATTCATTGTATTTATGAATGTGCATTGAATGATACGCCTCATTAAAAACCTGTTTAAAACCTGTATGGGACAAACACCTAACAAAAGGTAAAAGAGTACAAAGGTATAACTTTATGATCTTCTCCTTTATATGGATGCATTAATTGCCTCATTAAAACCTTGCAGGAAAACCCTATAACAAAACCTAATAAAGGAAAAGAGTGCAATGCATAGTTCACAATATCTCCCCCTCAATTTGAGCTATATAGCCACTCGGCCAAGAAGCACCGTATCTTATGAACTCTATTACCTGTTGCTATATACTAATTTCTCAAAAGCGACATTGGCAATGATTTGGCAAAGATCCGCAAGATAATTCCCATATGAATCGCGACATCAATTTGTCGACTTTCGAGTTCGTGGAGTATAGAAAAAATTTCAAGTAGAGGTTTGTCCATCACTTTGATATATTCTCCCAACTTGTGCAACATAAGATTATCTTCATAAATTATAGTGGGGAGAATTTAAACCAAGTGTTAAGCAACAAGAATTTGAATACGTGTTATAATGGATCTTAACCAAACACACTCTCTTCCAAAGTTCATATAAAGCAATGATCTTTAGTGGTTAGAAGATGTAGCTACTAGCGATTGTTTAGAACGCCAAGAAATGGCGTATGCTATAACAAAATAAATAATCGCCAGAGCGAGCTTTATGGACTTATCTATATCCAAAGATCGTAATATCCAATTAAACCAGGTAGTAGATTCCTTGGAATAATATAATCCCAAATCTATGGTTCCTGAGATAACGAAAAATATGTTTAATTCCATTCCAGCATCTCCGGAAGCTGGCTTAGAACTAGAACGTACAATAAATTTAATGCAAAGAGATGTCCGGTCTCGTACATTGCCAAGTACATCAAAGCCTCTCACTGTATCAGATATGGTACTTCGTAATCTAAGTATTCTTCATCGATTCTCTAGGATCGAAACCGATCCTTTGGGGATTCAGAGACCTTTACAACCATAGGTGCTCAATGGGTGAGCCTTGTCCATGGAAGCCGCTAAGTAATCTTTCAAATGTACGATGATTGATGGACTATTCATTTGCTTTATGCTCAAGCTGTAGACCAAGACAAAGTTTGGTTTTACCCAAATCTTTAACTTCAAATTCCCTTTTCAAATATCTAGCTTAGCTAACTCTTCCTGAGTTCCACTAAATTTATATTATCTACATAAACTCATGTTGGTAATAGCAAATCCAAGTTTCGATTTCTTAATAAAATTACTTATTAGCAGATAGATCATTCTTTGTACCTTTCCTTAATTAGGTAATTACCTAGGCGTTGATATCACATGCGCATCGATTGCTTTAAATAACCCGTACAATGATCTTTTGCAATTTTATTGAGAATAAGTTATGCAGGAGTGCATGCATCGTGCATTTTGAATCCCTGAATTTTCATATATAAATATCTGAGTTTCAATGAACCATAATATATCGCCACAATGTCATAAGACGCATTTCCACTTTCAAAGAGTACCTGCATTAAATAGAGAAAACGAAATGTAATCATATCCAATTGTGAATATGTCTCATCATAATCAATCCTGTGTCTCTAGGGAGAACTGGGCAACGAGTCGAGCTTTATACCTGACAACCTCGTTTTTCTCATTTCGTTTTTGGACAAATACCCATTTATATCCAACGGGTTTTACATTATCAGGGATGCGAGTTATGGGTCCAAAAACCTCTCGTTTAGCTAAGGAAGCTAATTTAGCCTTAATTGCCTCCTCCCACTTGGGGACCAATCTTGCCTCACTGATTCACACACAAATATCATGGCCATAATCATCATCCATAATTTTATGAGTAACCTAAGGAAGCAAAAATATCATCAATGATGATTTTATTTCCTCGATCCCAAATCCTCATTACAATATGTAATGGAATCTCGCATTCCTAGGGTTGGTGATCTTTTCATGGGCTCAGGCCTCGCAGCATTAAGCTCTTTTAGAAGTAAGCACAAAGACTGTGCCCTTCCTGGAGTGGATTCCCATTCTTCCTTCGCTGAGGAACGGTGTCTTTTGATCCTATTGGTCTACCACGCTTCAACTGTGGGGGATTTTCATCCATTTTAGCTTGTCCTTCAGAACAACTATCCTAACTGGAGCATTTATTACAAATGAATATGAGGATTACTACCTTAGTAGCATCATTAAATGCATCGTAGTCTATTGGCTATAGCCTCGTAAATGGATTATGCTGCACCTGCTGCACTGGGAGTTATCAATGAATTGAGATAAATTTTTCTCATTCCAGAGAAAACCTTAATCGGGTTTTTGCTTCAGCCATTTCAATTTTAAACTAAATTATGGAAACATAGTCTCATTAAAATGACACCGTGAATCGTGAAAAAGATCATCGTATAGTCTGCCCAAGAACCTAATGATGACGTGAATTAAACCCAACATAAATGCCCAAACTATGCTGTGGACCCATTTTCGCTCTTTTTTAATGGTGCAATAGGCACCAGATCGCATAACCAAAGGTTGTATGAATGTAACACGTGTTCATAACCAAGAACCATTTTAAGGGGAGATTATAGGAGGACTAGCAAAGGGGGTAATCTTATTAGGGCAACAAGATGCAAAACGGCATGACCCCATGCCGTATCATTGAGATTCGCTCTCAATAATGTAGTGCGGGCAATGATTTGTATATGTTTAATCAAGGATCTCGCTAATCCATTTTAAGTATGAACAAGATATGCGACGGTGCTCAACCTCGATTCTGAGTGAAGCTCGATATGTATCAAAACTCTTTGATGTAAATTCACCAGCATTATCCATCCTTATACCTTTAATTGGATAATCAGGGAATTGTGCCCGAAGCTTTATAATCTGCGCAAGTAAACGTGCAAAGGTGACATTGCGCGTAGATAATAGACAAACATGGGACCATCTACAGGATGCGTCCACTAGCGCCCATAAAAATACGAAATGGTCCACTGGTGGTTGTATTATCCATAAATATCACCCTCGAATTCTTTGCAGAATAAAGTGGATTCAAGATCAACTTGTTATAAGGTTTGATAATGAGTTTCCTTGCGGAACAAGCTCCACAATTATAATCTTTGGATAATACCTTGTATCCTCTTAAAGGGTGCCCTTTTGTATTCTGGATTATTCTACGCATCATTGAAGCGCCAGGGTGACCAAGGCGATCATGCCATAATCCAAACTGATCAGGATTTACCAATCTCCAAGATATGGTGGAGTAGGTTTCAACGGCCTTAATCATGACACAATACAAACCCATAGAAGAAGCTTCTAGCTTCTCATGGATGGTCTTCAGGCCCATCTTATAAGAGGTAATGCCAATATGTTCTTTATTTTGCTCATAAATAGTCTCAACATGGTACCCATTACGGCGTACATCTTGAAGCTAAGTAGATTCCTTTTTTATCTACCGCTTAGAAATTTATTCCTCAATACTTAGACGGTACCTTTCGCAAAACAACAGGCATTCCCCAAAACCATCAATAATGGGAATAGGGACCGTATATTGTATGGACATGTGTTCCATGTAATGTCATACCTTCAAGAAAAAGTGTCTACTATGAAATATGGTATGCGTTGATGCACTATCAAGCAAACAAACATCTTCCTTTTTCTCGGTGTTTTCCATTTGCATTTATGTTGACAACTTCAAGTGTCAAGTATCCTAAAATTTTCATATTAGTTATAGGGTCAAATAAAATTTGAAAATAATAAATATTATATCAAGTTCATAAGCATTTCATTGCATAACCATATTAAAGAACAATAAAAGGTAATACATTTAAAGAAAAACAACTAGAAAAGAAATTATTAGAATCATAAAATTCGAAATCTAAGATGTCATCCACCAGTCTGATGCTTCATCAAAGTAATCAAAGGTCCTCAAAGAAATCAGAGACATCCAGGGATGCATTTGCTACTTCAGGAGCAAGAGGAGTCCCACCAATAGAGATATTGTTGGCTTCAACAATGGTTATGGCAGCAGGATTAATTTCAATGGCGTGAGATTCACCACGCTTGTCAGATTTTTAAAGATGCCTGGTATAGATCAACAAAGTGCTTTGGCGTACGACAAGTACGTGACCAATGCCCAGTCATGCCACAACGATGACAAATACTTTCATTAGTCACCTTCTTTGTCATGATTCGAGCCAAAGTTAGATTTCCTAAGGCGGTTAAATTTTCTGCCACCCCTTCGAGGATTATATTCTTGCCTGCGCTTGTAGCCTTTAAAATGGCCAATAATTTTCTCAGAGTTTGCATGTGCTTCAGGCAATGCTTTTGAGCCAACAGGTCCAAGATCATGATTTTGAGCAAAGACCATTAGTTTGCTCAACAGTTGAGGAGCACAAAAATTAAATCGTAGTACGGGCAAAATGATCTTAGTTTCTGTATTGCTATTGCAATACAATATTCAAGCATGGAAGGTGGAGAAAGTTTTCTAAATGGGCCAGACGTTGAGCTTGATACCGCATAACCTGCCGAGAAACAATATCAAATAAAGCCGGAGTTATAGTCTCCATTAATCGATTTAAAATCTCAGAAGGAGATTTTGCCGCCATATTGTGTCAGGAAGGATAACAGCCTTAGTATGATCATACCTTATCCGCTCAACCTCTTCCACAAGGTTTGAGGGTTTTGAACGGATAAATATTTAGTCTGTAGTTTCATGCAAAATGACGACTTAATAAAAATCAAGCAGATTCGTTTATCTTTGCATTTGAGGTCCGTCAGAATTGCGTTAGCAAGATCTTGCCCTGGAGGTGCATTTCCATGTCAAGGCACCATGATAGATAATTATTTCCACTCACTTCTGAGGATGTGTGGAATTTGGGCTTTCAATATTTGCCATAATTTTGCAAACAAATGAATCCTTAAATTAATTATAAGGATTTTCAAATATCCACCCGCTCACTTCCGAAGCTTACTTGCAGGAGTAGGAGTTGGTTACATTTGTGCCTAGAGCAAGACAAGTTGTAATTTCATTTTCTCTCGATGGTAAGAATAAGGAAGTTTTTTGCACATTATAGTTTTACGATAAGGTCCAGACACTATGTAGTATATGATCATATGGATACGCCCATAAGACATGATCATGTGTTCTCATAATTAATGAATTGTCTCACACAGCTGTCAACAAAGTTGGGCACTTTATTTAGACTCGCAATATTTTATGAAATGGATCGGGCCTTATTATTATAAAATATTGAATGAATTATATCGGTTTCGATGATCTACAAGAGATTTTAATCAAGGATAAATTTCTCGTGAAAGGAATTAAATCTCAAAGTATATTAGATATGTTATTTTTTCTTAACTGAGATATGTTGTTGTAAATAGATAATTAAGTTACTATGGTTCTTTGTTATCAATAAGTGAGGCCTATTTTAAAAACGAATTAATATCTCGATAATTGGGGATTATGGTACTTTGATTATCAAGTATTTATGAAATATACAAAATGGAATTTGTATGAAATGATCCTCTGACATGTTTCGTACTGGATATTGGAAAGTCACCGGCCGCTGCAAGGGATCCGTTAGAGAAACCGGGAGAGTCAAAGAGAATAAATAATTAGTTGATTTGCTTAAAAAATTATCAATTTATTATTGATATTTTACAAAGAGGAAAATACATTTGATATAAAACATTGTTAATTTTTGAATTCACATCTCAAATTTTTAAAGCTGGAGTAGCCTCGGATAAGATTATGGGTCCCGCATTTGTTTCTAAGCAAGTGGGAGATTGTTGGATTTATGCTCCGTACACCCACACCGCTGATCAAGAGCCTTAATTAATAATGGGTCATAAGATCCCTAAGCTAGCTCATTAGATGACATAACCCATTTAACTGATTATTAAGATACAAAGTTAAGGAGCTCCATTTATCGCTCCATGGCAAACCCTAGGAGGATTAGGGTTAGCAGTCTATAAATACACTGCTTACTAGCCTCCAGGGTTTTAAGTTTTACGTATTATTTTAGAGATTGAGAATCTCAATAGAAAAAAAAAACACCTTGAGAGAGAAACAGAAACTGTAAGGTTTCAGAGTGTTTTTCAGATTAACCTTCTAGTTTCTTTTGTGATCAGGTGCGCCCACACGCAGATCTGTCACGTAGAGAATAGCTTGGAAGGTCCTGTGGATTCTAGAAGAGATTTTCTGCACTACTACAGGTTAGTAATGGGTGATAAAAATATATCTATCATACATTGTATTTAACTATGCGATTATTGGCTTCCGCTGTATGATTCCTGCAATTATAACTTGATTGGTCTTTTTACTTTTATTGCTTGTGTAGAGTTACTTTTTTGTCTTTTTACTACTGTTTTTAGATTCGAACTTAGGATCTCGCCTAAATTCATCTCACTGAGCATAAACTAAATCTAATTAAATAATAACTCAATTTGACCTAAATCTAATTAAATAATAACTCAATTTAACCTAAATCTTATTTAAAAACAAATATATAAGTCAATTCGAAATGGATAACCCAAATGGCCGACAAGGACTTGCCTAGTTGCTTAGGAACACGTGGGTCCTTCCATGAAACATTTTTTTTTCTTTTCTTCCAAACAGGTTATTCTTCAACAATTAATCATCCATGGATTCATCTTTATCCTCAGTGCCTTGTAAGCTAATTCATTGTAGAAAAATGTCCTTACTATTAGCTAGCTTAGTCTCACTCTCATAATTCTTAATTCTGAGATTTACTGTCTCATTAGGCAGTAGCATTATTCATTTAAATGATTTAAAATGACTATGACACTTACCAATATATAGAATGATTACGTTTTCATCAGCAGAACGAGCCAAAAATAATTGTTCATCGATTGGGCACAAAGATGTTTTAGGACCTATATATCACAAGTGTTAGGTTACAGCCACTTACATGGAATGCCTAGAGTTAAGCCTTTTTTTTTTTATATTTATTGCATGATAAATTTGGTCTCACATGCTTAATCCCTTATAATTTCATTAAAAAGTGCTAACTGTTTAAATGGGACAAATTCTAACAAAAATTATAAAACAAACCTCTTTCATTGAAATTCAAATACAAGTATAAAATAATACACTTTTGAACAAAAATACCTTTAAGCATTTAGTCATAATATGATGATAATGAGACAAAAGCATCCGGTGACATATCTATCTTTAAAGTTTCAACGACATTTTTGTCTAAAATTGGACATTTTCAAGATTACTTTTGCAAGATATTATTTTACAAATAACTTTTGAATTTGCCAATTTTAAACCAATTTATCAAAGAAATAGGTGTTGTTACGATATGAAGAGAACAAGTGTTCAGGCCTGTTTGGTTCTTATTTTATAAACTCGTTATTGTTATTTAAATTCTAGTCTTTTTAGGCCTTTGTGTTTTTTAGAACAAAACAATATGGAACTAAATGTTTTGCCTATTTTTCTCTGCTCTTTTGTTTTCCTAACACAAAACATTATTAAAAAACAAGTAAGCCAAATAGGGCTTTCATCTTTCTATTTTTGTTTTATTAGTGGATTCATGAGTGTTAATGTGATCTATAGACCACCAAACATACATGTGAGATGGTTGGGATATCTTTTCGAGTTAATTATAACTTAATTGGTCTTTTTACTTTTATTGCTTGTGTAGAGTTACTTTTTTTTTTCTTTTTACTATTGTTTTTAGATTCGAACTTAGGATCTTGCCTAAATTCATCTCACTCAGCATAACCTAAATCTAATAAATAATAACTCAATTTGACCTAAATCTAATTAAATAATAAATCTAATTTGACTCTAAATCTAATTAAATAATAACTCAATTTAACCTGTAAATATTATTAAATTTTTGTAAAATATTGGTGTTGCAAGAATATAATAGAGAGAATAGAGAGATTAAAAGAGAAAGTAGATAAGCACCAAAGATGGTAGAGAAAGTCAGAGGAGAAATTTTATTTTCACTGTATATTTTCCTCTTTCATTATCTTCTTCTGTTATATTTTCTTTCACAATGACCAAAACTAAGCTTCTATTTAGAAAGAACATGTGATGCACATATCATTAATGTCGATGTATTGAATATATACATTGAATAGGGAGATTGGCATTCATACGTAGAATGTAGGTTACGAATGTGCCATAATAGGTACATTGAATATTCATTCATGTATATAGGTTACAAATGTACCATAATAGGTACATTAAATATAATGAATATTCATTCATGTATTTCATAACACTCCCCCTTGAATATTCATTGTATTCATGAATGTGTATCAATGATAACGCTCTCATTAAAAACCTTGGGTTTAAAAACCCAAAGCTGGACAAAAAACTGAACAAAAGGGAAAAAGTACAAAGGTATAAATTTTTATGATCTCTCCCTTTTATGGATGATTAATTGCCTCATTAAAACCTACGAAACCCAATGGACAAAAACCGGACAAAATGGAAAAAGAGTGCAATGCATAGTTCATAATATCTCCCCCTCAATTTGAGCTATATAGCCACTGCTGGGGCTAGTTAATCTTGCATCTTATGAACTCGCCGCATACCAATGCCATATACTAATTTCTCAAAAGTTGACGCTGGCAATGATTTGGTAAAAAGATCTGCAAGATTATTTATGGATTGAATCTGCTTAACATCAATTTGTCACTTTCGAGTTCGTGAGTATAGAAAAATTTCGCAAGATATGCTTCGGGTCCTACACCTTGATATATTCTCCCCTAACTTGTGCAACACAAGTAGCATTATCTTATAAAATTATAGTGGGAGAATTTGTAACCTGTTAAGCAACAAGAATCAGAATATGTGTTATAATGATCTTAACTAAACACACTTCTTCCAAAATTCTTCATAGGTAAAGCAAGATCTGCAGTGTTTAAGATAGCTACTAGCGATGCTTCAGAATGCCAAGAAATGGTGGTGCCATTATACTAAAATAAATAAATCAGCTGAGAGCGAAGCCATGTGGATCGACCATATCCAAAGATCGAATATCCAACTAAACCGTATGTAGTAGATTCCTTGGAATGAAGATATCCCAAATCTATGGTTCCTCTGAGATAACGAAAAACATGTTTAATTTCATTCCAATGTCTCCGAAGGCCTAACTAAAACATGCACCCACCGCAAAAGCGATGTCCGGTCTCGTACATTGTGCCAAGTACATCAAAGCCCCAATCGCATCGAGATATGGTAGTACTTCAGACCAAGAATTTTCATCGTATTCTCTAGGACGAAACTGATCCTTTTTGGGATCTAGAGACCTTACAACCATAGGGGTGCTCAATGGTGAGCCTTGTCCATGCTGAAGCCGCTATAATCTTCAATGTATGATGACGATGGACGACATTCCATTTGCTTTATGCTCGTCAGAACAAGACAAAGTTTGGTTTTACCCAAATCTAACCTCAAATTCTTTCTTTCAACACGTAGCTTTAGCTAACTCTTTCCGAGTTCCAATTAAATTTATATCGTCGATACAAACATACAATAGAAAATCTAGTTTCCGATTTCAATAAACACGTACGGGTGATAGGACTTATCCTGTACCTCTCAATTGTGTACTCACTTAGGCGATACCACATGCGACCGATCGCTTTTAACCCGCATAAAAATGACTTTAAAATCTTATTAAAAATAAGTCATGGGAGTGCATGCATCAGGCATTTTGAATCCTCTAAATTTTCATATAAATATCCGAGTCTAATGAGCCATATAGATATGCCGCCACAATGTCCATAATATTTACTCATCTTTTTCTCAAAGATACCGTAATTAAGAAAACTAAATGTAATCATATCCATCACAAAGTAAATATGTCTCATCATAATCAATCCTTAGGTCTCTCGAGAACCTGTAATGAGCCTAGCTTTATACCCGACAACCTCGTTTTTCTCTATTTCGCTTTCCTGACAAATACCCATTTATATCCAAACTGCCTTTACATTATCGGGATGCGAAGCTTGTGGGTCCAAAAACCTCTCGTTTAGCTAGGAAGCTAATTCACTCCTTGTTCCTGCTTCCTCCCACTTAGACCAATCTTGCCTTTGACGGCCAATAAGATTACTGCTCACTGTAATCATCCATAATTTTATATGAGCAATCGAGAATGTAAAAATATCACCAAGGATGATTTTATTTCGATCCCAAATCTCAATACAATATGTAATGGAATTCTCAGATTCTAGGGTTGGTGATCTTTTCATGGGTTTACAGCTTCTTCAAGGGCATTAAGCTCTTTAGAAGCATAGCACCGGCTCTCGAGTGATTCTGATTCTTTCCCCTTTGTTTTCGAGAACAGTGTCTTTTGATCCTATTGGTCTACCACGCTTCAATTGTGGGGGATTTTCATCCATTTTAGCTTGTCCTTCGAGAACGCCTATCCTACCGAGCATTACAACCTGAATATGAGATTCTCACTTTCACTTCCAGTATCATTAAATGCATTAGGAAGTCTATTGGCTATAGCCCGTAAATGGATTATGTGTTGCACCTCGCCAAAGACCTCAGAGTTCTTGGGTCGAATTGAGATAAATTTTTTTCTTTATCTCCAGAGAAAACCTTAACTGTTTTTTAAGCCAGAGCATTTCAATTTTTAGGGTGTCCCAATCGATGAAACATAGTCCTATCAAAATGACAATCCGCGACCCGCAATAAAAGATCACCGCACTGGTTCCAAGAACCTAATGATGGACGGTGAATTAAACCCAACATAAATGCCCAACCTGTTTGGGACCCATTTTCGCTCTTTCGTGGTGCAATAGACACCGTGATCGCACAACCAAAGCGTTGCGAATGTGAAATATCAGGTTCATAACCAAGAACCATTTGAAGTGAGATCAGAGGAGACTAGCAAGTTGGGGCGATCTTACGGGCAAACAGATGCAAAACCAAGATGACCCCATGCCAGATCGCTGGTGATTCGCTCACAATGAAGCAAGTAATGATTTGTATATGGTGTTTAATCAAGGATTCACCAATTCATTTTTGAGTATGAACATGGCGCGACCGGTGCTCAACCTCGATTCCAAGTGAAGCACAATGTGTATCAAAACTTTGATGTAAATTCACCAAAGATTATCCATCCTATACCTTTAATCGATAATCAGTGAATGCCCAGTCTCGCTTTATAATCGCGCAAGTAAACGCAAAGTGACATTGCGCCAGATAATAGGATAAACATGGGACCATCTACAGGATGCGTCCACTAGTACATAAAAATATCGAAATGGTCCACTTGGTGGTTGTATTGGTCCACAAATATCACCTAATTTTGCAGGAAATGAAAAGGATTCATGATCAACTTTATTATAGAAGGTCTGATAATGAGTTTCCTTGTGAACAAGTCAATTTATAATCTTTGTACAACAATACCTTTGTATCCTTTAGCAGCCCTTGTATTCCGATTATTCTACGATCATTGAAGCTAAGGTGACCAAGTGCGATCATTCCATAATCCAAACCGATCGATTTACCAATCTCCAAGATACGCGGAGTAGCTCTAACCCGCCTTAATCATGACACAATACAAACCCATAGAAGAAGCTTCTAGCTTCCTCATGATGGTCTTGGTGTCAATCTTTATAAGAGGTACGCCAATATATACTTTATTTGCTCAATAATTCAACATGGTACCCATTACGGCGTACATCTCGCTAAGTAGATTCCTTTTCGATCTACCGCTTAGAAATGCATTTCAATACGGAGGGATATTAAAATTTTTGGCAAAACAATTGTAAAATTCAAACCATCACACCCTGAATAACTGTATATTGTATGGACATGTGTCTTACGAATGTCATACTAGAGAAAAGTGTCTACTACGAAATATGGTATGCGTTGATGCACTATCAAGCAAACAAACATCTTCCTTTTCTGTTTTCCATTTGCATTTATGTTGACAATCGTGTGTTTCATATCCTAAAATTTCATATTAGTTATAGGGTCAAATAAAATTTCAAATAATAAATATTATATCAAGTTCATAAGAATAATGTATAAACTGATATTAAAGAACAATAAAGGTAATACATTTAAAGAAAAACAACTAGAAAAGAAATTATTAGAATCATAAAATTCGAAATCTAAGATGTCATCCACCATTTTGATGCTTCATCAAAGTAATCAAAGGTCCTCAAAGAAACCGAGACATCCGTGTGGATGCATTTGCTACTGTGAGCATATAGTCCCACCAACAGAGATATCATGGCTTCAACAAGGAGTTAGATAAATAGTGATTAATTTCCTAATGGCGTGAGATTCACCACGCTTGGGTCTGTGATTTTTAAAGATGCCCGGTATAGATCAAATTAGCGCCAAGGCATTTACTGCACGTGACTAATGCCCACCATGCCACAATGATGACAAATACTTCTCTATTAGTCACCTCGTCATGATTCGGGCCAAAGTTAGATTTCCTGTATGTTAA
Organism: Tetrastigma voinierianum; assembly: GCA_016808115.1. NCBI lineage: Eukaryota > Viridiplantae > Streptophyta > Magnoliopsida > Vitales > Vitaceae > Tetrastigma > Tetrastigma voinierianum. The sequence continues at coordinate 21 of JAEQBH010006919.1, read as the reverse complement.
ATTTTCTCGCCACCCCTTCGA
>JAEQBH010006918.1:0-44143 GCA_016808115.1 Tetrastigma voinierianum | reverse complement strand
TCCTACCCGATACTCTTTATCTAAGGGCCATTCACGGCTTATGGAGCGAGAGTCCCCAACATTGTAATGGGTTAAAAACACTTTTAGAACAACCTGCGTGAGTTTCGGGTTCACGGTTTTAAAACTCAGCCTTTGGAGCAAGCTGGTCCCATCAAAATGTGTGTATGGTGGCTGATTTTGTGTGCCTAATGCTTTTTGTTAGAAAACTGAAAAATCCGATTTTGCATGTCTTATTCTTGGTTGATTAATGCGCTTTTTGAAAGCTCGAGCCAACCTGGAAATTTTCGCTTTGTATTGATTTAACCCTTGTCTCGAATAACATGCAGCTTTATGTGAGGAATGATGTTGAAATATGCATGTCGCTTTCTGCTAGAAAACCTGAAAATCCCAGCTTTGTATGTCTATTCGTTGATAATACAAATTTTGTATGAAAAATGGTAGAAATGCATAATCGTGTTTTTCGAAATGAAACATGGAAAATTCAGCTTTGGTATGATTTAAATTCGAATAATAACATGCGCTTTGTGGAGAATGATATCGATACATGCATGCATGCAAATATAAATACCATGCAGTAGCATCAGATTTCACGTGCATGGGGACATCGCAGATATCGGGTGTGAGTGGTACAAAGATGGCTTTAAACAGCGGGTTTTTTTCTGAAGGTTGTCCACCAATAATCGGAGTCTATCCAATAAAAATATATCTGAGGGTTGTCCACAAGATATCGGGGTTTATCCAATGAAAAATATATCTGAGGGGCGGCCCAACATTTTATCGGAGTCCGACCAATGAACCTTCAATGGTATTAAAAACATAAATCTTTGGTTTGGAATAGTTTTCATACATGGCAAAATGCATGTGTGAGGGAATCAAGGAGGACTTGAGGTGATGAGCGCCATGGATGGGACTTTCATGTAGAAATCGTATATTCTCATTTGAATGTGTGTGAAATTGTGAACATGGCATTGATGTGCACTTAGCCAGAAAGTGAACTCCTCGGAGATTTTCTATTAAGCGTTGCTCACCCCGTCAGAGGAAAACCATTTTCGTGTACTAGAGGTAATTCGAGCGATGAGGCCTCGCCAATGACCTCGCCTGTGAAGCATGGTGCAGGTCAGAAATGCCTCAAGTTTGTATATTGTAAAGTAGTAGAAAGACCCATTTTTAATGTAATTTTATGAATTTAAGAGTTGTAATTAAACCTGTGATTTATGATAAATATATTTTGGCAAGTTTCTGGGAAGCTTTTTTTTAATTTTTATTGATAAATAAGTATATTAAAACCAAAAAAGGAACAAGGACTTCAAGGTATACAGTATGTATACAAGAGGAACTAAAGCCAACCAAAGAAAAAGAGCGAACGAAAAAGTAAAACAAAGAAATTTCAATGCGCCGCTAGTGGAATAACAAAATATCTCTAACAAAAGGGTGTTCCACATCAAGCACCAAGCTAGCCCAAGAAGAGATAGAAAATAAAAAGCAGGATTTCAATCTGGACTTGGAAAAGGCTTCGTCTTCAAACACGACCCTATTCATCTCTTTCCAAATAGCCCAAACAAATGCAGGAGGTGAAACTGGGCCTCCATAACTTCGCATCCTTTTTCCGCATGGGGAGGCGCAGCCAACCCCGCATCAAGTCTTTCACCGTAAAGGGCAAACCCACCCTCCACAAAGAGAAAATGGCACCACATGCACCAAACCCAGGCGTTGAATAAGCAGTGTTCTAAAGATTCTTCATCCTTTTCCACAAAAGCACACCTCGGCTGCAAGTTTTCCGAGTTCTCGAGGTCCTTGTGAGTAAAAGGACTAAATTATGTTCAATGTGGTGTGTTGGAAACGAAATGAAAAGGACAAAAAAAACGCCATGTGTGACCCTGAATTGGGACGTCACATCTTTTCACAACAAAGCCCCAAAGGGTAAAACTCAATAACCAAGTCCCACCAATGCACAAAATCAAGCATAGGAAGTGATTTAGTCATCATATTTGCAAGATTGTCTTAGGCTCGACTTTATTTCACAACAATGTCACCACGTTAAATAATCTCATGCATCGTTTGGGCTCCTATTAGCATGTCATCACATAAGAGAGATACAAAGTGACTCATGTGATTGCATCGCTTGAAATAGACAAAACTATTAAAGCTACTCTTAAAACCATGAGAGATCATGAATGAGTCAAATCTCTTATACCATTGTTTAGGAGACTATTTCATACCATAAAGAGATCTCTTAAGTAGGCAAACATAGCTCTCCCTTAATTCGAAACCATAAAACCCTTAGTCAGCAGCATATAGATGTCCTCTCTAAGCTCCCCATATGTAAAATGCGCTTCTCACATCCAATCGTTTCAAGCTCAAAATCATGAAAGCCACAATACCAAGCAAAGCTCAAATTAGCGTATGCTTCACCACTGTGAGAATACATCCTGAAGTCAACACTGAATATGACCGGTAACCTTAGTAACTAGTCCCGCCATGTACCTTTTCTTTGCATTCTCAACTCCTGGTGTGCTTCTTTCTTCTTGAACACCCATTTGCACCAAATGGATTTCTTCCCTTTAGGTAGCCTCACCATGTCTCATGTCCCATTTTTATGAAGGGACTCCGTCTCTTCTTGCATAACAATCATCCACTTACCTCAATCACTTCAACTTATTCCCTCTTCATAAGTGGATGGCTCTTCATTGGACTCAATATTATCTGCTACACTCAAGGCATATGCAACCAGATCAACTTCACCATATTTTTTGTGGTGGCTTAATAGTCCTCCCTCTCTATCTCTCCTGAAATATTGTTACACAGAATTGTATCGTAAGAACACTCCACTAATCTGAATTAGTAACCAAACCAGTCTAAAACTCCACTTTTTTATCAACTCTCTGCACGATCCCAACACTAGAGTCTTTAGGAGCCAAGACCTAAATCATGGAAGTCTCATAAAAAATCTCATCTCTACTAATTACCAATTTCGTTTCTCGATTAATTAATGATTTATAACCTTTCACACCAAATTTATAACCAAGAAATATACACTTCATTGATCTAGTTTCTAACTTCCCATTATCAACATGGGCATATGCAAGACATCCAAAAAATTTCAGCTAAAACTCCACTTTTTTGTCAACTCTCTGCACGATCCCAACACTAGAGTCTTTAGGAGCCAAGACCTGAATCATGGAAGTCTCATCAAAAATCTCATCTCTACTAATTACCAATTTCTTGGTTTCTGGACACTACGATTTATAACCTTTCACACCAAATTTATAACCAAGAAATATACACTTCATTGATCTAGGTTCTAACTTCCCATTATCAACATGGGCATATGCAAGACATCCAAAAAATTTCAACTGGTCAAGAGCGTAACTACCAAACCATACCTCTTGGAGGAGTCTTCTTCACTATAGCAACTGAGGGAGAACTGTTGATCAAATAACATGCAAGGACGTAATCGCCCAAAAAAACTTCGCAACTAAGCATTAGAGAGCATGCATCTAACCTTCTCCATCAAAGTCTATTCATATGCTATGCTACACCATTATGTTGTGGAGTATGACAAATTGTAAGATGTCTAACAATTCCCTCTTTCTTGCAAAGAGTGTTAAACTCATCAAAACAAAACTCTGTTCATTAAAGTTTTACAAAACTGGCTGGAAACAATTAGTTTCTGGACATCATTGAAGGCCTCCAATAATTCATATTTTGTGTTAATACTTCAACCAGGTGGAAGAGCTGAAAGCAGAATTACTGGGGAGAGACTTCAACTTCTACCTGAAAGGACGAAACCGATGGCGTCCTGTTCCTCTGAATCTTAGAGGACCTTCAGGATTCTTTTCACACTCTTCCATGCGGTTGAAACAGTTGGCAAGGTACTCGCCTTGTTGGGCAGCTACCTGAAACAGAGAAGATGTGGGAGAAAGTGGCTATTGAGAAGTAAGTAATTATTGAATTTTACCTGTGCTGTAGATGGAAGATTTCATCTGGGAATCCACTTCTGAAAGAGCTGACTTGAAAAATGCAATATCCAATTCGGTCCCCTGTTTTTCGCCTTGAGAACTCTTCAGTAAGTGAGCAATGTCTCTCATCTGCCTCCTATTTAATTACATTAAATAGACAAGGTAAAACTAGTTTATAAAAATTAAAGGGAATAATGAGTTTTGGACATACGTAGTTTTTTTTTTTTTTAAATTGCTAAAATAGTTTAAAAATAATATCCAAATTAATACATGAATTCAGTAATTTCGCGAGAGCAGTGTTCACGCATTAGGTATTACTTTAATTTTAAATTATTTTAATAAATTTAGAAAAAAAAACTAAATACATCCAAAGCTAATGAATACTCGAGGTATGCGGTCATGACTCACACGGAGCTGGCAGATCCATCATTTGCCTTCACTGACTTTTAAAATTTTAATGTAATTTATAAGTAAAAATATTTAAATTTTTTTTTATTATACTACCCACTGGAATAAAAAAATTGGAAACTTGCCCTGCCTCTATTTTTTCTGGCTTCGGTCACACTGACATTCAAGCTTTACATAAGGCGAAGGGAAATTGAGTACTCATCTATACCCAAAACCCTTTATTTTTCTTCTAATTTCTGTTGAGCTTTGGCCTCCAGTAATTGTGCACCACATGATACCCTTTCATCTTCTTTCTTCTTCCACTTTTGATTCTCATTCTCGATGGAGGATGTGTTTTAGAGTTTTCGAGGCAAAGATACTTGCAGAAGCTTCACGGATCATCTCTATTGGGCTTTGAATCGTAGCAATATCAAAACCTTTAGAGACAATGAAGGCCTTCGAAAGGGGGAAGAGATCGCACCAGAGCTCTTACAAGCTATTGAAGAATCAAGGATTGTCATGGCTGTGTTCTTTGGGTAAACTATGCTCATTCCAATGCCAGCAAATGGTGCTTGAAGAGCTGGTCAAGTTCATCAACTGCAAAGAGGAAAGGGAGCAAAGGTTATCCTAATTTTTCTATCATGTGGATCCGTCTGAAGTGCGAAACCAAAGGAGATTTGAGTAAAACAGCATTTTCCGTCACAAGAAAATGCAGTGATGAGGAGAAAAGGGGAGATAAGATGGAAGACTGCCATGAGGGAAGCAGGCAAACTGGCTGGATATGATGTGAAGGTCGACATGTAATTGTAACTTCTTTCTCCTTTAAAATTAATGTTTTCAAATGTTTTTTTACTTAAGTCTAATGCTAGGTGTTGCTGAGGAATATCAAATGTATGAAAGTTTCATGATTGTGCTTTATCTTTTAGGAAATATATGGAGACACTTAATAAGATTGAAACTTAAGTAATAGTAGATTGATCAAATTTAATTTATATACAAATAGTGAACAGATCAAAGGGGATCTTTCTCCAAATAAATGGTGAGACAAAGTCATGCAAGTATAGAAGATTAATGTAACTCATCTTCATCTAATCAGCATGAAAATTACGAGTCCAAAATAGATTGAATGCAGATCAGTAGTTATTTGAATGATGAAATCCCTTATTTAAAAATAGGTGATAATAATATTATAGACATGTCAAGTTTATTTGAAGTTTCTAAGAGAGATTGAGTTCCACAAGCTAATACCGTATATGAATTAAGTTTTCTTTCCACTTTCGCTAATACAAATTAATCATATTTTTCATTTTCTTCACAATTCTTTCTATGTACGCACTTCTAAAAATAATGAAATTATACTTTTATGTAGTTCAATAAGTGTGGTTTGTTTCCTTTTAATTTAATTAAGTTCTTATTACTCGTATTAAAAGTTATAAAGGAAAATTTGTGCATCATTAAATTTTCTCCATATTATATAGTTCTTATTACTCTTAACAAGTTATAGTTGAAAAAATTTAGGCATCATTAAATTTTCTCCATACGATCTATCGTCTTTTGCAACTAATGCTAATGCAAAATGCATGTTCGCTATGTTTTGCACTGGCACTATGAATCGAGATTATTCAAGATATTATTAAGGAAATCAGGAATCCATACTCTATGGTTTTAGATGTTGATGAGAAAATTGTCGAATGGATTCTCATGAAAAAAACCTAGTATCGAGGTTAGAGATTCAAATAAATGGTACTCGATGGTCGGTTTCAGGGTCAGAATTATAAGACTACCATCATCACTGCTCTTTATAACAAAATTTCCAATCAATTCCGAAGTACTAGTTTCCTCACAAATGTCGTGAGAAGAATCCACCAAAGATTCCCGTCTACTTAAGTTTCAACAACAACTTCTTGATGATACTCTAGGTAAAAGGACAACCGACTTTGGAAGAAAATTCATGAAGGTGTCAAAGAAATAGCGATGCTTTCCTCCAAAAGGTTCTTTGCTTTTGTTGATGATATTGATGATTCGAGACTAAGTAGAGCACTTAGTTGAAAGCATTCTTGGTTTGGCTGCGAAGTAGAATCATCATAACAAGAAGAAAAAGATCAGTTAAGGCACATGAAGTGGATTATATTTATGAGAGGTTGACAAATTAAAATGAAGTCAAAGCTCTTCAACTTTTCTTGCTCTTATGCCTTAGACAATGTCTTCCTCGGAAAGGTTACGGAGATCTCTATCCAAGTAGTACGATATGTCGATCGCCTTCCATTGGCCATGTAAGTCAGGTTCTCTTTATTCGTAAAGGAGTAAAAGATTGGAAAAGTGAATCGAAGAAACTGCAAGAAGTGCCTAACATGGAAATTACGAATGTGCTCAAAATAAGTTATGATGGATTGGATCATACACAAAAGACATATTTCAGACTTTGTACGTTTCTTCAAAGGAGCTCATGTGGAAATAGTAACATGTTTTGATGGTTCCTGATTCAAAGTGTAGTGGAATAAATGCTCTCCGTGGATAGGTGTCTCATAACCATTTCAACAAACAAAGATAGAGATGGCGATTCATAGCCCAAATGGATAAAGAAATTGTTTATAAAGAATGTCCTAATGAATCGAGAGAGAAGCAGATTATGGAAACATGAGGATGTTTGTTGAGTATTAACAATAAATACGGTAAGATGCATAGATATAGTTTAACAATATCTTTTTTATTTGAGTAGTTATTTATCTATATCATCTTATTAATGTTTTATTTATAATTATTGTGGTTAGCTTATTTTGCACTCTTTCTTATATATATGGGGGACTGAGAAAATTAGCGGATGCTTCTTAATGATCAGCAGGCACATCGTAACATGATAAAGTTTACCTTTGAAGCTTTCAAAAGAATGAAATTGACTTATGCTTATCGCTTGGCCAACAATCAAGTGCAATCTTAAGATTTTGCGATTTCCTTCTCATGACTTGACATATCTCATTGGGTCGGATATCTTTGTATATCTTACCATCAAATTTTCATGCAAACAAATTAGATATTTCTATTTGAAAGACAACAACATAAAACGACTTTCTGAAATAAACTTGGTATGATTTATTTATTTATTTATGCTCTTATTTTCTAATATTTTAAGTCTTCTAAAATTATTCATTAAAAGAAATTATATTTTGTTAGTGTTGGTTCTTAAAATATTAACACTGATGAATCTCGATGGTTCAATAGACTCATTGAAATACTGCACTCTCAACCATGCCAAATTTGAGACTCTATTTCTTTTAGGTCGCATGCTAATTTATTAATTAAGGAAAAATAATACATCTTTATATTTAGTTGTTTTATGAAAAAAAATTAAAATAAAATAAAATAAAAATAAAAATTAGTTAGTTAGAAGATTACACTGTAAGACCCAAGAAATTCCAATTTCGGGAAAAATGGCAAAATCGTAATTTCAATTACAATATTGTAATTTCACAGCACCAAAATTTATTTCTCTGATTCTGATGACGAAACGGATTTCACTGCTTGAATCGCTCGCGAAATCTAGCTAGTACGCCGATTGCCTAATTCCGAGACAATGAATTTACACTTTTTTTCGAGACATCGCGGTTCGGGGCGTCAGAAAACGATTCGGCGATTTAAAGTCACATAACATGTACTCATGTCATAAAGTGGCATGAGTAGAGAAATGATGAAAATGGATACCGGTGATAGTGCCGAGTGTCAAACCGGGAAAGAAGGGACATGTATGTCATTTTTAAAATTCTAAATGATAATAAGACGAACTAAAATAGTGTCATCCTCTTGTTTTGAAATACAAAGAGCAAAAACGTGGGGAGGGCAAGAGCTACTAAGGTAAACGGAAAAAATGGAGGTTTTAGAGAGAAGGACCTCCTTCTCTTCTTAGAATCGTGTGGAGATCCGACCGCCTACAAATGTCGGGACAAGAAGGAAGTCGCTTCACGGTGGGGAGGGTTTCAAAGGTGGGTGAACTGATTTAAGGAGTTTCCACTACACTCCGAGAGGCACGGGTTTCTCCCTACTGGGTTTTATTCTTTATTTAAGCATATTTAATGGCGTTCGGGAGCTTGATCGAGGCCGTGAATGGTTTACCATCGGTCCCAAAACTGGGACCGACCAGGAGAATTTTTCGAGCCCTCTCTATGCAAATCAGGAGTTAAAGGTTTGGGCATCCTTAGTGATGTTCTATGCTATAAATGATGCTTTGATGTGTATGAGGCCGAAAATGGCCGTGAAACCCGGGTTCTCTAAGTGAACCGATGATTGGTGATTTTCCAAGAATAGTAACCGAGGGTTTCACTATTCTCGAGAATAGTGTTCACAAAATAAATTTTGTGAATTAATGTGTTTGGTCGAGCACTCAAGTAGAGAATTGCTCGTGGTTTCATCATTAGCCCACGTGAGCTAATTTGATGTGATGAAAATGAGAAATTACATAACAGGATTGTGGTAGATTTAATTTTTATGTTAATATATGCATGTTTATATATTTGCATGTGTTATAGACTATACTGAATCGCATCATGCATTCCATATGCACTCGGGACACCCTAGGATCGTAGGGAGTGAGTGCATGAGATGAGTCTAGAGAAATGGTTTCCTGAGGGGTTGTCTAAAACTAAAAATGATCTGAGGGGTAGTCCATATACTAAAATATCAATCAGTTTGAGATGGTTTCAATTAATATACATCGGAGGGTAGTCCATAAATACAACAATCGTCGAAGACGACCAATTGATATATATTTACATTGATGGCTAGTCCACAAACAACATAATAATTCTCATACGAGGCTTAGGTGAGGAGGAGCTCTGAGGACTCGTGCATGAGATGATTACTTAGACATTCAAGTAGATCATGCATTTGCTTGAATGTATGTTTATTTTGAACATTGCATATGCATCTCTATAGGGTGAGAAAGAGCCCAATTTTAGGTGATCCACTAATGAGCATTAGCTCACCCCGTCGAGGGATACTATATTTTGCTGCACAGTGGAGCGTAAGGAGGAGACGTAGCTTATCCTAGAGACTGAGTTTTAGAAGAGAGTTTTAATGTGGCTTGATGGTTCTACATGTATTAGGAATTGTTTTAATTTTAATATATGTTGTATATGAGAAAATAATCAACTCCTGGAAACCATTGATATAGTTGGATAAGGTATATATTGATGAGTAGTGTTGTATCAGCCTGCCGCTTCAGACTTCATGATATCGATGTTTAGGACAAAGTATATGGCGCATTTGTATTCGGGGTAGAGCCTCCCCGCACAAAGGAGACTTCTGCCCGATTCGTGAAAATGTCGGTTACCCGACATTCACGAGTATCGGGTTGACGGTAGTCAACTGAATTTCCTGCTCGTCTGTCATAAATACAGACGAGCTTAGGTATACCAATACCTAGGGAGCTATGTTTAAAGTATCCATCACCTTTGGGTGGTTTGATGAGTATAGTTATATGGAAACCTAGACTGGAGGGATTCGGGCTTAGGCCATAGTTTTAGTAAGAAACATCACCACTTATGTGGTTTGATGTCTCTATTAGGTATGATTACTCTGCAGAGTTCACTAGACAAAAATCAGACACGCATGCATGTGTTTGGTGTGTTTTGCATTTGGATGAATTTGTTTTGTGAATGATGATTATAACATGAATTGTTATATGTTGTATGATGTCAAGGCTTAGGTAAGTAGCACTTATTATGTTGGAAAAACAAAACTTGTGGAGTTTACAGCAGGTAATCGAGATGAAATAAATTGTAATCAATTTATTTGGTTATTGGATAATGAAATCAAATTTTAATAAATTTGAGGTTGAACACTAGGATTTAGTGTGAGAACAAGGTTGAGAAAACTTTGAGAAAAAAAAATGGTCCAGAAAATTTCTGGACAGTTGCTCCAGCTTCGGACAAGAACATAGTGGATTTTATGGAAAATTGGAATATTATACCAGCCAGACAAGAGAACGATTAAATCGAACCCCTTAAAAATGTTTTCATGTAGAATTATAAAATTTGTTCAAGCTACTACATGTATGGAGTAGCAAGGAGGCTACTGAGAAAAGGAAATAAAATTTTTTAAGGTTTTACAAAGGTAAAACTAAAGAAAGTCAAGAAAATAAATTTTTAAGTAAATTTATTCGAAAGTGTTCAAGAAAAATGAAAAATAAATAAATAATAATAGGTATATATTTTTAGTGTTTTTCCAAGAAATGGAAGAAAAAAAATTATATATATATATATATATATAATGAAAAATGGAAAAATTTGGGTGCAGAACCTCGAAATGGGGCCATTTATCTGGTTACCGTGTCGGGCGTGGGAGGAACGCCGCCAGACGGGCGCCGGAAGATGTCAAGGGGCGCGGGGCGCCGCTGGATGCGGACACGCCGCAGCTCATGAGACAGCGCACGCTGGGCCGGGCAACGGCGCACGCGGGCGCGCGGGCACGGCGCCGGGCGCGCGCAAGGGCGTCGGGCGCTAAGACGCGCTGATTCATGCAGACGGCGCTCGGGCGTACATTGGCTGGCCGTGCGTTCTGGTGCACTCAGCCTCGTTTTTTGATCTCTAAGCCACCAAGATCGTTCTCAGTCAATTTTTGGACATTGTTCGTGAACCCGGTTCATGAACACTGTTCATCACAAAATTTTTCGAAAAATAAAATTTTCAAAAATGAAATTTTTGAAAATAAAATTTTTGTTGAAAACAAATATTTTTAAATGCAAAAATTGATTGCTCAGACAATGCGAAATGCAAGGACAATGTGTATACACCGATTTATGTGTAGCGGATTAGTGTTCGAGACCGTGAGCCATGCTCATATCGATGAGATTTAACCGCCAACAACGTGTTGCCAGAGACCACGGAACACGTCCACTTAATCGGTCGCACCACCAATGTCGATCTGTTTTAATCCAGCGTTTATGTATTACGTTAAATGCCACGTACGGGCCGGTATAGCGTGCAGACAGAAGATCCTAGTAACCTCTCAGAGGTTTGTGAGCGCATCATCCGACATTCACGTGGGGAGGAGATCCGATGGCAAGGGTGACCATCAAGTCTGCGCATCGAGAAGTGTTGTAGGCTATAGATTACCCTCCGACGCGACCGCATTAGACTAGCCGCCCAACCAGAGGCGAGGCCCAAGTATGGTGGAAATGGGTAAGGATCTCTAGAGACTTAGAGGCTGGTGACCTTGAAGGAGCCTTTGTACATGATTCCCTAGGGATTGTGGGTGAGAATAAGGATGATATGTCGAGGTCGCGAGTTGAGATCTCAGGACTCCTACTCACGCACTGAGGATCACGGACGCCGAAGTTCGATGTCATCCTCGGGATGGATCGGGTCGACAGCCATGTGGTCGCATCGACAGAGCGTAGAGGTTACCCGCCACACACAGATCTGCATCACATGCAGATTTCAGACAAGCATGACATTTTTCCCGCATATACGAGTCCAGCTTCGTGGATAAGAAGGGTCACTAGCGAGCCTTACCTTGTGAGGACGAGGGAGAGATCAGGACTTAGATCTACCTCTCAGTAATTTGCTATATATGGATGTTTTTCCGTATGAGCTACTCCGACTACCTCCACAGCAGGGTCGTGAGACTTCAGATTCGGGTTACACTGGTATTTGACTCCATCTCTATGACTTTCAAGATAGATGGCAATTTTACTGAAGCCACAGGAACTCAGAGTCCAGTTACATGAGCTATTGGACAAGGGGTTCATCAAACCGAGCACTTCACCATGGGACGCTCCGATTCTATTTGCGAAGAAGAAGGGCAAGACCCTTCGACTGTGCATTGACTACAAGTAATAACAGGCTGCTTGATCAAGAATCGCACTCATTACCAAGGATCGACGATTTGCTTGATCAACAGAGGAGCGAGTCTACCCAAGATGTAATCTTCGCACCGGTTACCATCAAATGAGGGTTAGGGGTTGCGTATATCCCTAAGACAAAGGTTTAGACGCTTTATGGGCACTTCTGAGTTTACTATGATGCCCTTTGATTGACGAATAAAGCAAAGAAAGATTCACTCGATCTCATGCATGTGGTATCTCCAACCTTATCTAGATCGCTTGTCTAGTCTTCGTGGATGACATTCGATCTACTCCCAAATGCAGGAGCATGAGTATCACTTGAGGATGGTTCTTACAAATATCGAGAGACCATCTAATGACGCTAAGTTCGCAGTTGGGCGAAGTTTTAGCCATCGAGGGGAGATTGGGACACGCACAACACCAGAAGTGGCCAATCAATTTAGAAGGTCGAGGCTGTGATGAGTCGAGAGATCAATGTCAATTCCTCGAGATAATGTAGTTTAGCTACTGGGTATTTCAAGAGATTCAGAATGGGCCAAGTTGTCCAATCGAGGCGTGATTCTAGATTTCGCCACGACGTGGACTCCATGGTCGGGGGAAAGCCCGACCATGTGAGAGAGAGATCGAGGATGCCAGAACACCCTGGATACGGGGCAAGCAGAGCAAAGAGGGAGGATCAACATTCTTCTAGTTCGAAAGGCAAGACCGCCCACACAAGTTTCAAGATCTGCGCCGGATCGCACGCGAGATGGATCGCCTAGAGACAAGGATCCTAGGCTTCGGGACAGCACAAATCTCCAGTTAGTCAGAGAAACGAGAGCATACTGCCTACTCCCTCCACACCCTAGTAACGCTCGCAGGAAATCCGCCTGGGCCGGTGCTATATAAGCACCCAAAGAAGACACACAGCCGCAGGGCCAGAAAGGGTCGAGGTCACATTGTGCATCAGAGTCAAGAACTAAGCGCCAGGACCTTGTGGAGTGGCAGAATCTATTGGTTGTTGACGTCGCTTGACACGATGAATCGACAGCACCCGTCACAATAATCGACCTTAAATGGGTCATAACCCACACCGACCTCGATACGGGCTTAGTAAGGCGCCTTGTATAGCCAACGCATAGATGTTCTTCCTAGGATGCGGTGAGTTGATCCGATAGGTCGGGATTATGTGATTTAGATTCCGGTGATCTCCCGCTTCGTGGATCCCGTGGATTCGTGTCAGCGTAAAGATGGGCATTATTAGCGCTCGCGCACCCAGAACATCGCCACGAGCCCGTGTAAAGTGTACCGGATGGTCATTCACCACCGTGAGTGCGGGTTGAGTTTGTTCTTTAGGACTACGTCCACGGAAGACTCATAGTTTCGATTCAAGAAATGCAAGAGGCTCGGGCGGTCAAGAGTTATGTTAATCGAGACGGAAAACACACCTGCCAAAGCTATCACTGACTTCGAGTCGAGTGGATGAGCTCCGAGTGACTCCCGAGATTCGATACCCTTCGCAATTGCATCAAGGTTGCTGAGCCGCGGGCTCGATATATGGATGTCATATTATGACATGGACTCAGTCGATGGTCCATTGATTGTCGCTGATTACGCACTGGGAAGGTCGCCAAGCATACACAAAGTAAGGGTCAGGTAGGTTACAGTCAGGCGACTATATACAAAAGCTGGGAAGGACAAGTCATGGCATACGTCCTAGGTCCCAAGGGTAGAGGAGCAATTGTTCTTAGTAGAATCTGCTTACAACAACAAGCACTAAAGAGCATACGACACTAGCATGAGGCATTGGTACTAGAGGCCATGCAGTCACCAAGGTCGACCGAGGTGGGAGAGAGATCCATCACGGTAGTCCCCGATCTTATTGGGGGACACCTTAGAAAAGGTGAGCTTGATACGACAATGCCTTCACGCCTCGCAGCCGACGTAAGAGCCATGTAGACGCACGACGCCGACCCCAGAGCTCGAGGTCAGGGAATCATGTCTTCGAGGGTGATGCCTAAGAGAGGAGTGGTCAGTTCCTGTAGTGAGGGAAGTTATCGCGAGGTTTATCGACCTTCGAGATACTCAAAAGGATAGGCAGAGCTGCGCATCGTCGCTTTATCGCCCGAAGATGTCAAGGCCCACGAGGTATTTCACGCCTCCATGCTCCGAAGTATACTCCAAATCCAAATTTCATGCAGGATCGGGGACAGTCGAGGTTGACACCTATGGACCTGAGGAGGGACCGTTGTGCATTTTGGATAGCCGGATCGTGCTCTTACACGCAAGACCGTAGGCCAGTGAGAGAGTGCTATACGGCACTATGGAGTGGGAGGAGTCAACGCGGGGAACGCGCTGAGGACACAATGCCGCCACCAATCCCTTCATAGTGATGAAGGCAATGCGTATTAATGCTTAAGATTTAAATGATTGCTTATATGCATGGTAGAGCGACGTTGAATATACATGTGAGTGATGTGATTGTCCTAAATTTTGGGACGAAATTCCTTTTAAGGAGGGGAGAATGTAAGACCCGAGAAATTCCAATTCTGGAAAAATGGCAAAATCGTAATTTTGGTTAAAAAATTGTAATTTCGGTTAAAAATCGAACTTTATTCTCTGGATCTCGTATGACTAAACGATTTCACCGTTGGAATCGTCTCGCGAAATTTAGCTAGCACGTCGAATTTCGTCGAATTCCGAGACAGTCGGAATTTACACGTTTTTCGAGGCATCGCGGTTCGGGTGTCGTACAACGATTTTCGATGTGACGAAAGTCACATATAACATGTACTCATGTGTCATAAGTGGCATGAGTAGAGAAATGATGAAAATGGATGGCCGAGATAGTGCCGAGTGTCAAAACTGGGGAAAGAAGGGACATAGATGTCATTTTTAAAATTCTAAATGATAATAAGACGAACTAAATAAAGGTCATCCTCTTGTTTTGAAATACAAAGAGCAAAAACGTGGGGGAGGGCAGTAGCTGCTGCAGAAACAGAAAAAATGGAGGTTTTAGAGAGAGAAGGACCTCCTTCTCTCTAGAATCGTGGGAGATCCGACTGGTTTGCAAATACTCCGACAAGAAGTGGAAGTCATTTACGCGACGAGGCCACATGCATCGGATTTAAAGGAGTTTCACATACTTCTCGAGAGGTACTCGCTTCTCCTCACTTGGGCTTTATTCTTTATTAAAGCGGATTTACGAAGTGTCTGAGCCGAACAGGTCGTGAGTGGTCGCTGATCGCCCAAAACCCCCGGGGACCGACCGTGAGAATTTTCGGTACCCTCTCTATGCAAATTGCGGGAGTTAGGGCTGTCGCATCCTTAGTGATGTTCTATGCTATAAATGATGCTTTGATGTGTATGAGGCCTAAATGGTCAGTGGAAACCTGGTTCACTAAGGAACCGATGATCGGGTGATTTTCCAAGAATAGTAATCGGCGGCTTCACTATTCCCGGACACTCACAAAATAAATTTCATGAATTAACGCGGTTTTGGTCGAAAGTAATTCAAGTAGAATTGTCGTGTTTGATCATTAGCCCACGTGGAGCTAATTTTGATGTGATGAAATGAGAAATTACATAACATGATTGTGTGATTTAATTTTTATGTGAATATATGCATGTTTATATCAGATGTTATGGGATTATAAACTTAATCTAAGATCACGTGATTCCATATGCACTGGGACACCCTAGGACTAAGAGGGAGCGGAGTGCATGAGATGAGTCTAGAGAAAATGGCTCAAGGGCTGTCTAAAACTAAAATGACCTGAGGGTAGTCCACAATTAAAAATATCAATCGTCGGAGACGGCCCAATTGATATACATCAGAGGGTAGTCCATATACAATATCAATCAGTCGGAGGCACCCAATTCGGATATATATTTACTGATCGGAGGGTGGTCCACAAAACAAACATAATACCTCATACGAGGCTTAGGTGAGTGTGAGGGAGTTGGTGAGGACCCTACGAGATGATTAGTTAGGACATTCAAGTAGGATCATGCATTTGCTTGAATGTGTGTTTATTTTTGAACATTGCATATGCACTCAGTGAAGAGTAGCCTACTTAGGTGATTCCACTAATACATTAACTCAATTCCCAAGCCGAGGGATACTATTTTTATTGCATAGTGGAGTATGAGAAGACGGCTCTGCCTTAGAGACTCAGTTTAGAAGAGAGCCGGAATGTATTTCTTACGTTCTATATGTATTAGAATTGTTTTAATTTTAATATATGTTGTATAAGAGTAAAACAATTAAACTCTGAAATTATTGATATAGTTTGATATATATATATATATATATATATATATATTGATGAGTAGTGTTGTATTGGGCCTAAGCAGTTTGCTCAGACTAAGTGATATTGATGTTCGGGGACAGTTATATACAGATTTTGTATTTGGGTAGAGCTCCTCGTACAAAGGGAGACTCGCCCCGATTTTCGTGAAAATGCTCCAAGCCATCTGACATTCACGAGTATTCTGCGGGTTGACGGTAGTCAATCTTAATTTCTAAGCCAGCTACATACACTTTTTTTATTTATTTAATTTTTTATATTGCATTGTTAAGATAGATAAGATGAGTTTGAAGTAGAAAAATAAAAATGATTTATCAACTTAACTCTATTTTTAAAATTATATGCTTACTTTTCTCTCTTTTTATATTTTCTTCTCTTGCATTTTTTCAATTTCTCGCCGGAACAATATAGATCAAGGTTTTTCTTACATATGTTTCTAAGACTAACCTTGTGGATTAATCGTCTTTTCTTTATTCCCTTTTAGATATGGTTGTTGGGGACACGTATGGTGAAGATTTTTCCCTTTTCAAATTTCTTGGTTATCTTGTTCTTCATGCTTTGATTTTGGTACGCATAATGGAATTCCTTCTTTCTCTCTCTGCTCCTCTACTATGTTTCCATCTCTTTTGATTTCTAATAACATGTAAGGGTTATGAACTAACCTTTTTTTTTCCCCTTAAATTTTATAGGATGTGTGAGCCTTGAGACTCTTCTAGGGGACATTCATAAGTTGAAACGCCTTTTACATCTTAATTGCAATGGCTGTTCAAAACTAACCAGTTTTCTAGAAATCAAGCACAATATTGGAAAACTAGAGTTTCTTAGTTTAGATGGAACAGCTATAAAAGAGCTACCATCATCGATTGAACTTTTTCAAGACCTCCGTTACTTGTATTCGACAACCTGTGAAACCTTGAGAGTCTCCCCGACAAAGATTTGTAATTTTAGCCTCTTAGAACTCTAATGCTTGATGTCCGTCAAAACTTGGGAAATTGCCCGAGGACTCGAGATAATGCCATGTCTCGAGAATCTTCTTGAGACGGCCGCTTGTCGACACTTTAACTGGGTTTATCTCACTTAAGGATACTATGTTTAGATGAATGCAATCTAACACCAAGAGTATTAAAGAGAGATAACCGCTTGAACGCATTGGAAAAATTAAGTATGAGAAACTGCAATCTAAATGAAGGAGTCTTGAATAAAATTTTCCATCTATGCTCGTTAAAAGTATTAGATCTAAGAGGAGTCTTCAATACAGAGGAAGAAGGAGGAATATTCTCAGCGGGACATGTCTGTGGGTATGAGGCCAATTGTCTAACCTAAGAGCCCTAGGCTTGAATCAATTATAAGAAGCTACAAATTCCAGAGCTTCCTTCAAGTCTACGATCAGACAAGACAAATTTATTCGACCTCATTGTCATTGGACAGATTTCTATTAATTGCCTCAAATCAAAGAAAATCAAGTATGTTTTAATTCTCTTGTGTCCTGCTTTTTTTTTTTTAATGTTCTGCCCATTAATCCCTTAACCTATACCACCACAAATGGGTATCGGAAACATAAGCTTAAAAAATAGAATAAGAGAAGTGAAAAAATACAAAATATGATAATCAAACTTCTACCTAAAACCGCATATCCATGTGTGCTAGGTAGGCCAATAAGCTTTTTGGGTAAGCCCTTTCATCAACGAGCATAAGAGGCTTCGATAAAAAAATGGTACATCAAGATGATACACTAGGTCATTGGTCCATTTGTTGAAAATCCCAAGTCGCTTTTTTTCCTTATTAATCCCAAGCTTAGATTATTATGTGCATGAAAATCTCCTTTAAGTCATTATATCCTATGAATGGAAGCAAAAAGACAAATTTTAACAAAAAAGAAAAATCTAAATTATTGCATTAGAAAAATATTACATTTGGTTTATAAGATATTCTTAAATAAAATCTATTTGAAAAAGAACCAAATCAAAGTTGTAAGGAAGATTAAAAATAACCTACTATCTTCTATCATCTAATGAGTTTATTCCACTTTTAGCACTCGATGATAGGGTGTTTTAGAGAGTGGAGGTCAAAGTTCTTTTGCTTCCTTTGGATGTGGAAGAAGATAATCAAATGAAAATTTCAAAATTATAACCCTTAAGCAAGTATTTAACATTTCCCTAACTAAACCTTAGTAACTTGAGTCCATTAAAGACTTGAGTTACTTAATCTAGCCCTAAAAGGATTTTAATTAATTAATTAACCAACATGATTGTCTAATTAATCAATTAGCTTAATCTACAGGTGTCATTCTCATTTTTTTAGCAACATTATAAAATTATCAAAATAGGCTTATCCACGTAAGTGAAGCAAAAGCTAATCTAACCCTCATAACTCATGTAATCAATGTATATGAGCTCAAGTAAGGACCACTAGAAGTACCTTGACCCATAGCACAATAATAACTTCCTTGTAGTAATCCTATTTTAAAGTCCATTTTAACATCTCACTATAAGGAATTAACTACACTTTAATACCCTATGTAAATAACAACAAGACCAAGTTGTTGCCCTATTTATCCACTGCATAAAAACTCACATACTAATGCACAACCCCTCAGATTTGCACTTTGTGCATTTTTGCAGGATTTGGAATATAAGAGAAGTTTAGATAAAGTATTCTCACTGATTCTTGTACAATGACCAAAGGAATTTGTATGGTCGTTTGAAAGCAGGGATTCCTGGACTGATAAGGAATCAGGAAGAGAGGGACTTCATATAAATATAGAGCTGCCAAAAGTTTGGTATGAAACATGACTTTTTAGGAGTTAGTTATATTCTGTGCTTATGTTCACCAATTGATAGGATGAGGGCATACCTGAAAGCGATTCTGCACATGAATTTGGTGAGGAGGCCCTGAATGAATATAAGGATTTTGTTGGATTTGAATCTTTGGTCTCCATTGATTTAGCATGTGTATTGGCCTTTGGTGATGCATATGAATCTCCTCCCAAGTTAGTGCAAGATCTCCGCTTTGGTACTAATTGTAAATCCTACCATTGGTGGAGATGCTCAGAACAAATGTGGGTAACATTGTATTTCTATCCTAAAGTTGCTCTTATGAAGATTTATTGCTCTAATCAATTCATGTCTCTTCAAGCTAGGTTTTTGAGCGGTTACAAAAACTATAAGGTGCTCAAGTGTGGGTTCCAACCGATATATGCAAACGATTCGACGGTACTGAAGAGGGATGTTAGCTGCTTTGATTGTCTGGAGGAATGTGGAAACCGGAAGCTTTGTTTAAAGGGCTGGGGCTAATCAACCATCTATGTACACCCACTGCTGCCAAGCACGCTGTCGATACCTTATGTCTGCTAGACTGCAAAAACCTTGAGAGTCTTCCGACAAGCATTTGGGATCAGTTGAACCATTAAATCACTCTTGCCTCTAACTGTTCACAACTACGGTGCTTCCATAAGTCTTATACCAAATGTGAAAACTTAAGGAGCTTCACTCTGGACAGAACGGCTATAAAAGAGCTGCCATCATCAATTGAACATTTACATAGGCTTGAAATTTTGAATCTCAAAGGTTGCCAAGAACTCATGACTCTTCCTGAAAGTATTTGTAATTTATGCTTTCTTCAATATCTCGATGCCAGTTACTGTTCAAAACTCCATAAATTGCCACAAAACCTGGGTAGGCCTGGGGTGTTTAGCATCTTTATGTTCATGGCTTAAATTCAATGTTGTCGACGTTTTCTTCGTCGGGTTTATGCTCTTAAAGAGGCTATATCTATCTGAGTCAAAGCTAATGCAACAGGGAGTAATCATGAGTGATATTTGCTGCTTGTACTCATTACAAGTATTATATCTAAGTTACTGCAAACTAGATGGAGTGAATCCTCATTGAAATTTGGTTCCTACTTTCATCTCTGGGTGAATTATACCTAATAGAGAATTGTTTTAGGAGTATACCTTACTTTGGATCAGTCAATCCTTCTATGCTGAGAGTCCTTCACTTTAGTCACTGCCTTAGACTAGAACAAATTGCGGAGCTTCCGTCCAGTCAAATCTTAGATGTACATGGGTGCAGATTGCTGGAAACGTCATCACCTCTACTCTCATCTTTTCTATTCAAATGCTTCAAATCACTGATTAAGGTGCTTTTGATTTTGTGCCACTTTTTTTTTTCTTTGGTATAATAGACATGGGGGTTTACGTGTTAATTTTATTTTCTGTAGGATCTGGAATGTAGGAATAATGTTAGAGAACGACAGCTTACTGTAGTTGCCGACAGATTTCTGGAAGTAGTGGAGTCTCAAAATGGATAAGGCCTCAAAGAAAAGGGATCTGGAAGTAGTAGCAAAGCCCTGGAAGATTGGTATAAAGTATAGTGACTTGTTGGGTTTTGTTTTGTACTCTATTTATGATTTAGCACTTGATAATGAATCTGAGGGAGGATGGAAGATGGCTGAAACTTACTTCGAGTGTGATTTGACTTTGGTTGGTCATGTACGTCAGTTGGTGGCTAATGCCAAGATTAGATTCCTTTGCAACTACCCTAATGTTATGTGGATGTTTTATTATCCCAAGGTGGCTGCTCATATGGTAAAGCAATGAAAGTGAAGGAGTGTGGGATCCATCTTATATATGCCTCCTCATGCTCATGAACACAACAACCCTGCTCTGCTGTTGAATCAATGATACCCACTACTCTATAGGAATATCAACAGGATGAGTTGAAATCCCTTACACCTCTCCTCTATTAGTTTTGTCCCTGGATTTATAAGGAGCTTCCCAGAAACCCATGAGGATGTGGAAAATTTAAAAGAGCTTCCATTTAGATGGAACTGCAAGGAAGAAATACCAGCATCAATCAACATCTAAAAGGACTTCAATTTATGAATTTACTATTGCAATAACCTTGTCAGTCTTCCTGAAAGCATTTGTAATCTGGAAATTCTGACAACTCTTCTTGCTTTTGGTTGTTCAAATCTGTGGGAGTTTCAGAAATACGGAGAATATGGAAAATTTAATACAGCTTGATTTGGGTGGATCTGCTATAGAAGGACTACCGTCATCAATTGAGAATCTACGAGGGCTTCAATTTTTAATCTTGATACAGTGCAACAACCTTAGAGTCTTCCAAGTAGCATTTGTGGAGCTGGAAATCCCTTACAACTCTTTTGCTCAGGCTGTTCTCAACTAAGGAGCTTTCCAGAAATCTTTGGGGATATAGGAAATTTAAGAAAGCTTCAACACCTACAAGGGCTTCAATATTTGACTAAGATGCTGCAACAACCTTGTGTGTGTATTCCTGAAAGCATTTGTTATTTGAAACTTATAACTCTCTGCTCCAGCTGTTCAAAGCTAAGGGTTTTACCAAAAATCTCGGAGAATATGGAAAATTTTGAAGACACCTCTATTTGAGGCGGAACTTCCATAAAAGAGCTACATCATCAATTGAATATCTACAAGGGCTTCAAGATTTGTATCTGAATGACTGCAGCAGCCTTAGAATATTCCAGAGCATTTGTAAATTGACCTCTTAAAAGCAAGGCTAGATGTCACCTATGTACAGAACTTGAGAAAATTCCAGAAAATCTGTGAGTTTGGTAATGTCTAGAGGCCTCTGGCAGTTTCCTCTAAGTCTAATCTAAGCATAGAATGTTTTGCTAGCATAGCGTACATCATTCAACTTTCTAAACTGAGAGTCCTTTACTTGAGTCACTGCCCCAAGCTCCTACGAGTTCCAGACCTTCCACCAACCTTACGAGCTCTAGATGTCCACGATTGCACATGCTTGGAAAATTTGTCTAGTCTTTCGCTGCTTCTTGGTTTTTCTATGCTCAAATGCTTCAAATCAGCAATCGAGGTACGTATGATGTTTCACAACATTAATTTACGCCTAGCTCTTCTTCTGTCAAAGACATTGTATCACAATCATACTTCAGTATGATTTTTGAAAATTGGTTAGACAAGCAAATCAGTGTCTATGCTCCCGGAAATAGTGGAATTCCAGAGTGGATAAGACATCGAGAAAAAGGATCTCAAATAACAGTAGAGCTTCCTCTGGATTGGCACAAAAATAATGACTTCTTAGGATTTGCTATATACTCTGTTTGTATTCCTTCGGCTCTGTCGCTGAACTACAAATTGAATTTACTTATGTGGTGATGGTGAAGAATCTGGGTGCTGGGACGTGGATAATGTGCAGTTCCCCTGCTGCCAAATTTGTGCTGGATCAAATCAAATGTGTGTGGCTTATTATCCTGCTTGATATTGAGAAGCACTATTGATCAAACAATGGAGACGCCCTGGCGCTTCATTTCATGGTGTGACGGTTTACCAGTAGAAGTGAAAGAGTGTGGGATCCATCTTATATACACACAGGACATCCCAGAAGATACTGATACTGATATTGATGATCATAGAAGAAGATGGACAACACACAAGGCACCCAGCACAACGATGATCAAAGCCAATGATGGAGTATAATGTGATGAGCAGAGAAGCCGTGATGATACCAGATCGCTGCTGAAGATGCTATACTGCCACTCGCAGAAACAAGCTATCACCACACACCCGGGCTGAGCATAGCGACGAATACGATCCTCGGATGGATACGACAACACAGGAATGTTAATACAATGTTAGTTAGCCCAAGATGATGAAGATGACCGTACGCACAACTGGTTGGAGCTTTGCAACTTTGTCTAATGTGGATATGCTGTAGAAGATACTAAACGTTTGGTCTCAAGTATTTCGTAAGCCACACTCCTTTCTTTCCTTTCCTTCTGAGTTTCTATTATATATATGGCTAAGCATTCTTCTTTTTCTTCTCCCTTTTTTCCTGAAAGTCCATTGATCTCTCCAAAGGCTATAAGATTTAAATCTGTTTTATTCAAACAATTCATTTTTATAAAAGAACTTCTTTAGTGCAGAAAATTACATCGTTGATTTTAGAGCATATGTTGTACGAGCTTGACTGTATGTAGTATTAAAATATGCAGGTTCAGTTATACTAACAATATCTTGAATATTAGAGTCTGGTGGAATAGGATCGGTAATACTTCAAGGAGTCCTCTGGAGAAGATTAAATAGTGGATTTGTAGAGACGTAGGAGACAATGTACTATCATGGACTTGATCTATATTAGAGTCAACAGAGCACTCGATGGAGGATGTATCGGCTGTCTCGACTTCAATACTAGATGGCCTCATTATCTCAAAGAACCTTATTTCATCCTGATTTTGTACTTCATCTCTAGACTCCCCCTGAAGTGAGCAATCAGCGATCCCCGTTGGATAGAAAAACATTTTTTCATGGAATATTACATCCATGGAGACATAAAATCCTTAGTAGGGGGATGGTAAATATCGATACTCCTTTCTGGAGTTGAGCTCATAATTTACAAACACACACTTCAATGCACGTGGTTCCAGCTTGGTGCGTTGATTTTTATGGAAGTGAACATATACTACACATTCAAAGACACGGGGTGCCAAATGAACAACCGAGGGAAGCGTACAGTGGTCAGATAATACATCCAAAGGTCTTCTGAACCCAAGAACACTTTGATGGTGTACGATTAATCAAGTAGACAATGGAACTCAAAGCTACTCCCCATTAGTAGCGCGATCGATAGTAAGTCGGTACTCGAGTTTAGCTTAAGCTTGACTCGAACTCGAAAACTAGAATCCGAGCTCGACTCGAACTCGAAAGCTCGCGAGCTTGAAAAATGAAGCTCGAATCGAACTTGAAAACGCAAAACTCGAACTCGGCTCGAGCTCAAACTCGAGTTCTCTTAAATCTTTTTTTAAGAAAATTATTTATTTTTAAAATAAATATATTTATAACTAAATAAATAATGAAAATTTATGATTTTTTAAGAATACAAAATAGAGATATATTATTTATGACATCCCCTAAAGTAAAGATATCAAATTTAAAAAAAAACTTTTAAAATTTTATATAAAAATATTTTCGAAGCCGCGAGCTTTTCGAGTCGAAGTTAAGGAGTTGCTTTCAAATCTCGATCACCGTTAACATTTCGAGTCGAGTCACTCGAGTCGAAGCCACCAGCTGATCGAAATGAGTTCGAGTAGCTCATGAAGTCTCCTCTCATTAGCACCCCTACTACCCATAGGTGTGATGGAACATGACCCCAAGTAATAGAGATCAAGTGACCTCCAAAAGGTGCCTGTTTTTCCGTTCAGCAACCCCATTCTATTGAGGAGACTGAGAGCAAGATGTTTGATGGATGGTACCAACCAAATGCAGAAAATCAGTCAATTCATTCTTGAAATATTCGCCCCCATTATCAGAACGAATAATCTTGATAGATTTGCCAAATTGTGTGAGCACCATTTGATGGAAAAGACGATACACAACACATACATCACTCTTATGTCTCAGCAAATAAACCCAGGTCATCCTGGTAGAATCATCAACGAATGTAATGAGCCACTTCATTCCATTATGTTCCCTGTTGATTTAATACTAACATAGCAATGTAAGTAAAGGTTGCTTTCTGATTCTCTTTCTTTTTTTTTAAGGTATTAAATACTTTATTTAGAGCATACCCGAAGAAAAGGTACATCCCTTAGAAATAGAGGAAAGGAAAAATGTCATCTCTTAGAAACAGAGGAATGAAAATTTTTCATTCACCAATAGCAAACCCAGAAATAGCCGCTTTTACAAGGCGTCTTGGTTCCCTGATCTTTTTACATGGGCTATTGAATAGCCACTAAGATTTTCCCCTAGTTGCTTACAGTCTTGAATAACTAGTTTCACTCATGGCTGTTGAAATGGTAGCCATTGATGAAGAAAAACAAAAAAAACAAAAAAATAATTATGCAGAAAACAAAGCAAAAACAAAGTAAAAGAAAGAAACTATTTTTATTTGATAGGGTTCGAAAAATAAGGCTCATGCCCACTTGCTGTGCCCAAGAAAAGGCCACCAACGAAACACTCGCGCCCACTCGCAAAGCCCCAAAGGAGAGGCATGCCCATCAAGCACTCCGTGCCTTTACAAGCCAAAGATTCGTGCCTCGTGCCAACCTGCACGAGGGTCCAACCTGGCCACTAGCACCGATTATGGAAAGTATCCCATGTAGTACGTAAAAATGGGATAATCCCTAATAATATATTATTCCGCAAATCCAACAAAACCTCACCAATAAGGAAAAAAAAGACAATAACAAATCATCATCGAATCGGATCCCCCAATAAGGAAGGAAGATTATCCCAAATAAACTGCTCTTTCTATATCCTTTACCAAATCCGATACCGATAATAACAAAAAATATCCCAGCCAATGGGAACGAATCCTAGTCACCATCCAATCAGTTGAACATCTACTATAAATACAAGGCCACCCCATCGATCAAAGGTACGCCAATACTAATATTCACACTGATACGCATACTCATACGCAGACATACGCTACACATTCGCCCTCTAAGCGCCTCTTTCTATCAGAAGAAACTCGACTTAGGCATCGGAGGCGCCACCCGCAAAGCCCTCACGACCCCTTCTTTCTTGTTTCGCGAGGCGTATGTCCAGAGCCCGCAGACCAACAAGCAGGAATGATCCTACTTCAAATTACAAGATCCAGAGCTCAGATCCCAAATTTCACAAGAATCCAGTCCGCCCAACTGGCCCTACACGCCCTGCACCGGCTTTCTATGGAAAGGCATCATTAGTTGGCGCTGCCTGGTGGGAACTGGCAGCCTTTACAAATATAACTGATTTCTCGCCATCGATGGTATCGACTGAACACAAAGTGTGAGCAACGCTTAATCCTCCAAGGATGTTGTAGACCAACCAGCAACGCAGATACCACTCCTCGCTGCTAGAAACAATGCAGGCCAACACAGATGAGGTGGAGGCACTTCGCCTCACCAATCAACGTCTAATAGAAGAGTTAGAACAACTCACCAAACAGATGCGACGACCACGGGAGGCCCGACAGACTCGGGAAGGCCATGACATTCCCCCTCATGAAGGACAACACGACATTGACACTCCTCATGGAGCCGAAGGTATGCATCCAAATGAGCCCGGGGCAAGGATACATCTAGCCCCGGAGGGGAAGGCAAACGGCAACACTTGGAGAGCACGCCGGAACGGCGAATCACAGCCACCTCACTCGAGTAGAGAACAATCACGGGAACAGAGGTTCGCCAGCCTCCGCAACAAGAACCTCAAATTGCGGCGAGGGAAGTAGCGAAGAGGACGCCCCGACACTATGGATACCTTGGAGGATGACAAACTGAGTCACCCCACACAAACAGGCACCCACTTTCCCCTTCCAGCCAAGTTCGTAATGCCACAGTGGAAGCTGCCTGATGGCACCAGATCCTCACGATAATCTCAACACTTACAAAACCAAATGAATCAGACACGGGTATCAAGACCCTATGATGCAAAGCTTCATTATCACCCTAAAAGGCCCCGCCTTGGCATGGTTCAATAGACTTCCACCGCCTTCAATCTCCTCATCTCGTGAGCTATCCATTGCATTTGTCTCTCACTTCATCAGCTGTGACGATAGAGCCAAGGTATCATCTGCTGACCATCAAGTAGAGCTCGTAGGAAAGCCTGAGGTCTTATGTCCAACGATTCAACGCCGAGTCTCTAAAGGTAGATATACCCGACGAGAAGTTCGCGATCACTGCGTTCATTGCTGGCTTAGGGATTCAGTTGAAAGACTTGATGTTCTCCATTTCCAAAACCCCAAACAAGCATGGTCGAGGGGTGTCATAGAGCAGAAGTATATTAATCCGTGAAGAAGCCTCGTGATTCAAGAAAGAGAGCTCTTCCACTCATAAGGAAAAAGCCGGGACAGATAAAACGACGAGGACGGCTTCCAAAAGACAAAGCGACTAAGAAGGATCTCCAAAGAAAAATGGAGAACGATCTCAAAAAGGCGTGAACTTCGTGATCGCCCCCGGGTCCACCGCATCCGGAAGACGACGACGCTTATTCACCTCAAATTTTCTACCCCTTAATGTTTTCGTGATCATTGTGTCCTCTATGGAAGTACGAAATGAGGCCCTCGTGTGGCTAACTCAAATGAAGTCAAACCCGGCAATAAGAGACAACTCCAAGTACTGCGAGTTCCATAGGATCTACTGACAATCGTGACGGACGACCGTGACAACTCAAGAGAGAACAGAGTACTTAATACGGCGCTGGTACCCGACGCCTATATCCCCTCAGAATCAAGTTAAAACTGTGCCCCGCCAAAGAACTGACCACCTCAAGCACGAATACCAAGACTCAACAACTCGGAAATCCAGTAATCTCGTGAGGATTCAGAGGCGGAGAACCACCACCTAAGGCCCATCTACGCAAAGACGCTCCACAGAGATAGCGTAAATACAAAGGCGGTCTAAACTCCGCCCATCACATTTTCTGACTCAGATCTGGAGGGATGCCAACATCCTCATGACGACCCACTGTAGTTTGCGCAATTGGTACAACAAATAGTTCATCTGGGTCCTAATTGATTAACGGAGTTCAAATTGACATCATCTTCACAAATTTCGATAAAATGGGCACGGAAAAGGAGAAACTAGAGTCTGGCCAACACTCATCCATGGGTTCTCTGGGAAAAGGTATTAATTTCAGTTCGATACAACTGGTACCACTGGGAGACTTCATGCCTGGCCGACGACCACGCAAGATTCCCCGTCAGACGCCTGGCCCCGCTACAAATACGTTGTCGGGCGCACCTCCTCAATGCAATAAAAGCCATCCCCTCCGCATACCACATGATGATCAAATTCCCTACTGTAAACGGAGTAGAATGGTTCGAGGAGATCAACGAAAGGGCTAGGAATGCTACTCAAGATCCATGAAACAAAAACGGCCGACACATACTGACGAGCCTGACACGCGTGACGCAGGCACTCCACTACCCGGCCCGAAGAACTCGGAACCATTGTCGACGACGACCTGAAATATCTCGCCAGATCGGCCCAAGCTAGCTAAGACCTCAAAAACCTCATCCATTTTAAGACAGAACAAAGACGCCTTCGCATGGAAGTAGCGACACCGGGAGGAATCGATCCCACGGTAATCACCTTACAGCCGAGCCGCCCATCCTTCAAGCCAATCAAACAGTGAGGAGGAGCTTCGCGCCGTAAAAGATAAAAAAGCCATCAACGAGGAAGTCAAGAACCCTACGTGCGTGAGAGATCGGGGTGGAGGTAGAATACCTCAATGGCTAGCCAACGTCAGACTCGTCAAAAAAGCAAACGGCAAGTGGCGACTGCGATCGATTTCACCGGAGATCAACAAGGCGTGCCTAAAGGATGCGCTTCTCTACCACGACCGACTCATCGTGGATGCCACCGCGGCCACTAACTCCTCGCTTTATGGATGCCTTCTCCGGATACAATCAGATCAAGAGGGACCCAGTGCTACTCAAGAAAAACCTCGTCATTACGCTATGTGGAACCTATTGTTATCAGGTGATGCCATTCTGGCTCAAGAACGCAGGAGCTAATGTGATCAAAGGTCAGGAACCGTGATGTTCCGGCGCATAGGCACAACTATGGAGGTGTATATAGATGACATGTCGGTAATCCATCACAAACAGAGTCTAATATACCATCTATCCGAGGCGTCGATCTCGGAGAAACTACAACATGAAACTCGAATCCAAATAAGGTGCCTTCGAGTATCACCTCGAAAATTCCTAGGTTTCATAGCGTCAACCACCGAGGAATTGAGGCAAATCCAAACAAAATAAAGGTCGCGGCTCGGCATGTCACGGCATCGTATAAAGCCGAAGTCTTGGTCCGACTGAAGGATCATACTTTGGGTCGGCTCAGATCCAGCAAGTGACAAATGCCAACCTTTCTTCCAAGTCCTCGAAGAAGGCCTTTCAATGGGATTACCGGCGTGAAGAGGCATTCTCGCCTTGAAAACGATTTGAGCCTCCTCCCATTCTAGCGGAGTCTGAAGGCGAGCTCCTACTCTATACTTAGTCGTGACGAGACTTTCGACCGCCCTCGCCGTAGACAAGAACGAAAAGACCTACTTACTATTGCACCGCTTTGAGAGGAGCCGGAGGAGAGGTACCCAATGATGGAGAAACTAATTTGGTCTTGTTAACCGAGCCCTGAACCTCGCCCTACTTCCGTGCTCATACCACAGGTTCCAACAAAACACCCGGATGAAGGCAGTTACATAACCGAGACTCCTAAGGTCGGCGAAGGGCCATAGAGCTGCGAGTTTGGATATCAGATACAAGCCGAAAACTGCAATAAAAGGACAGGTCTTAACCGACTTCATCATGGAATTCACCTCACTGAACTCCGCGAGAACGCCGTACACGAATCGACTCCCATCCGGAAACTCTATGTGGATGGAGCCTCAAATGCACAAGGGAGTGGAGTGTGTCTAATCCTTGACCTCTCCGTATGAATAGACATTGAGTACGTGACTGTGATTCTGATTTCAAGCCTCTAACAACTAAAGCAAGTACGAGGCCATCATAGCAGCCCCAACCCGCCCCATTCACTGGGGCTGACCAGCTATAAGTCCGCAGCCGACCCCACCGGGTAGTAAGACAAATAGGAAGACACCTACGAGGCCAAAAGTGGAAGAATGATCTCATACCTCCAAAAGGTACGAGATTTATCGAAAAATTCGTGGTCGGTTCAGTCAAACATGAACCCCAGAGCGTAGAACTCCGAGCCGACGCCCGGCAAAGTTAAGAACAGCCTTATAGGAAGACCTCAAAGAGGTCAACACCTATCGACACCTCGCGTAGGCCCCCTCCATCGATCTCTCATGATGTGGAGGTCGCCTGTGGCTGGTCCGAGCCGAGCTGATGGACCCCATTCGGGGATTACAGAGCACGCACTCGACGTCTACCCGACGACCAGTTAGCGCAAATTAAAATACACGAGGTCCCACAGTTCACTAATCATAAGGGAAGCCCGGTACAAGCGAGGCTTCTTCACACCAACTCTCGGGCGTACGGCGGGAAAAACATTGAATGCAAGTATAAGAGAAGTACATGAGGTATATGCGAAATCATATCTGAGCCGAGCACGCGTGAAAGGTCTCGAGACGGGTGGACATTATTTATCAGCCTACCAAAGACACAACCACCTAGTCAAGAAATGCAGGATCCGAGCACACCAATATCTCTACCTCCCATCGTAGCCCTCGACGCCGATCACGAGCCCCGGCCCTTCCAACAATGGGGTTCGACATATCGGGACCGCCTCGGGAAGGGCCAATAACCATCATCGTCGCAGTAGATTACTTCACCAAGTGGGTTGAGGCCGAGCCTTTAGCTACAATCACATAACAGAAGATACGCAGTTTTGTGTGGCGAGCCATTATATGCAGGTTTGGTATCCCAAGAGCCCTGGTATCGGACAACGAAAAACAATTTGACAACACCAATTCAGAGACTGCGGCCGAGCCTCAATTAAGAATTATTACTCATCTCCAACACATCCATGCCTTAACGTCGTGCCGAAGTCACCATCAGACTCCGGCGTCGCGTTTGAAGACCAAATTGAAGATTTAAAGGAAAATGGGGTAGAATACTCCTCGGGCGCCAGGCCTACAGACAACACAAAGTCGCGAACCCGAGAAACCCCATCACCCCAGCCTTCAAGACTGGCAGAAATTGGCCAGGCTCCGGACAAGTCCCCAAAGAACGAATAGCAAAGAGTGGAACACAATGACGCAGGCTCTTCGCCCGAATTTGGATCTCTTAGATGAAAACGAGCGTGCTCCTAAGGCGTACGTAAAACTACCAAAGGAAGATCGGCGAGGCACTACAAACTAAAAAGTCAAACCCGTGAGCTACATGTCGTGATTTGGTTTTAAAGCTACCGCCAAAGAAGGAAGAATCCAAAGACATGGGAAATTTGGCCCCAACCGGGAAGGCCTCAAGAATATCTCCGAGTCATCAGCTAGGCACCATGTATTTCAAACGCAGGAGGGAAAATTTTACAAAGATGCCCGGAATGCGAACATCTTAAACATTTTTATCAAGAGATCTTTAGTTTGTAATCTTAAATGGAGATTTAACAATTTTTCGCTAATCCATCTCGACCATTCATCGGTTATTTTGTTAAGACGCTATAAGCAACCTGTATATATAATGCCTTAAAAATTACATGCAATAGAATGAGAAAGCTCATAGACATAAAGGAAAAGTCTCTTTATTCCAAACAGATTAGCATCTGGGCCATAATCGGCAGGCCATCGACATCTTGAAGCACTCAGTACAAGCAGTCCCCTTTTTAAAAATAAAAAAAAAAAACACTTCAGGAAGAAAAGAGGTGGAAAAGAGGAGAAGAAGAAAAAAGGGATGGAAGGAGTTTGTGCGGAAGAGGGAGAAACAGATGTGGAAGAAGAAAAAGGAGGGGGTCAGCTGAAAAGAGAGGTGTGTGTAAGAAACAAAAAAAGGGAGAATGAGATGTGGAAGAAAAGATGAAAAAGAAGGCGGGGGCGGAGAAGAAAAGAAAAATGTAGAAATAGAGAGAAAGACAAGAGATGCACCGCCTCTCTCGACGTATTCCCTGGCCACGGGGCTAGGAATAACATGACTTACAAAAGGGAGACTAGGGAAAACACAACTCCCACAAGCGTAAGTTCGTGAGGAGCTTCGAACCGTAATCTTCGTGGATCCCGGGCCAAGACGACTTCAAACTTCAACACGCCCATCTCGCATCTCGCACGCACTAAGACGCCAGAATATTCAGCATAAACTCCATAGCAATGAAGCCGCCATTTATAAGAAGGCCAAAGCACTCAAAATTCGCACAAACGCCTTAAATTTCCATAAATCGCGATTAAAGACGCCTCACACCTTTCCAAGAAAATCAAGCCGAATGGCCGCGACGTGGCAAATTAATTTTGACGAATTCGTTTACCAGACAGGTCACGCAACCCGGAGAAACACACACCGGCCACGGGGCCGGAGTCTAAAGTACCACTTTTGACAAGTTCGTCACTCGCATGTGTCACGCTTAATACTGAGGAGTCGCAATGCATAATACATCGCGACTACTTACGACAAATACTGAGCCCAAAGAAATTTCACTTTGACGAGTTCGTCTTACTCGTGACAGTCACGTTAACCCGAGGAGTCGAATAAACAGTTATATCGCCACACAAAGACCCGGAGCCCGCAGTTTCACTTTGACGAAGTTCGCCTATCGCGACAGTCACGCTTACTCCGAGGAGTTAAACAAATTTCAGCTACATCGCTTACTCGCCATAGCGCCGAGCGCGCAGTCACTGACGAGTCTGGCTCGCTTCCGCATTGTGTCACGTAACTTAAGGAGTCGAACAACTCAGTTATATCACATCGCGCATATTAAATACCGAGCCCAAGAGCTCACTTTGACTTTAGAAGTTCGCCTTACTCAGACAGTCACGCTTATCCTGCGAGTCGTAATACCAGTTACATCGCCAGGCGCACATACACGGAGCTCCAAGAAATTACTTTGACGAAGTTCACCTACTCGCACTGTGTCACGCGAACCCGAGGAGTCGTAACAATTTCAGTTATATCGCCACTTACCACAACGGCCGAGCCCAAAGAAATTCACTTTGACGTAGTTCATTTACTCGCCGCATTGTGTCACGCACTCGAGGAGTTAAAATGTATCAAAGCATCGCCACGCTTATAGCACTGAGCCCAAGAAATTTCACTGACGAGTTCGCTCGCTTCCGCACAGTCACGTAACTTGCTGAGTCGAACAACTCAGTTATATCGCCACTGGGCCACAAATACTCGCAGCCCAAGAAATTTCACTTCGACGAGTCTGGCTCATCAAGACAGTCACGCCTATCCGAGGAGTCGAATAGCTCAGGTTACATCGCTACCATTACTACGGAGCCCGCCACTTCACTTTGACGAGTTCGGCCTACTCAGACAGTCACGCAACCCGAGGAGTCACACCAGTTATATCGCCACTCGGCCACGGGGCCCGAGCCCAAAGGCAGAACCACTTCGACGAAGTTCGCTCACTCGCACAGTCACGCTAATTCGAGGAGTTAAACAAACAGCTACATCGCCATCGCCATAGCGCCCGAGCTCCAAGAATTACTTTGACGAGTCTGGTCTCGTCTCGCACAGTCACGCGAATCCTAAGGAGTCGAACAACTCAAAGAGACACTCGCCACGTGGGCCGCCGAGTCTAAAGAAATTACAATTTTGACGTAGCTCGGTTTCCATCAGACAGTCACGCTACCCGAGGAGTCAAAACACCAGTTACATCGCCACTCAGGCCACGGGCCGCAGAGCCCAAGAATTCACTTTGACGAAGCGTTCGCTCACTCCGCACCGTGTCACGCCTACCCAAGGAGTCATAACAAGTCAAAGCATCGCCATCACACAAATACTAAAGCCCAAAGAGCCATTTCGACGAGCTCTACTCAAACAGCCATGCTCTAGGAATCGGCCTAACTTATGCAATCAGCCGACGGAGCTCAAAGAGTTCGCGATTGACGAAGCTCGCTTAACAGCGCGTAAACTAAGGAATCAATTCAACCCATAAATCAATCGACGGAGCCTGAAGAAACAGATTGACGCTCGCTTAAATGGTGCCGCGCAAAATTTAGAACTGGCCTACCATGTAAATCAACTGACGGGCTCAAGAACATTGACGAAGCCTTCCTAACAGGCTATGTAACCTAGAATCGGCGAGCTCAGCATGTGTACCACAGAGCCCAACAAATTTCAAACAAGGGCTCAATCCACTCAAATAGCCACGCAGCCTCTAATAATCAATTCCAAATTTCTCAGCACAGCTCCACGGAGCCCCGGAAGCAGCCTCGCCTTGAAGAGCTCAACCACTAACTCGTGACGCGACCCAAGCCACTCTGGCTCATACAACATCGCGACACAAGTATGTAGACGAAAAAAATGCAAAAATGAGTATTCATTAAGATTAGTGCTACATATGTCTTGGGTCCCAGTCTGTACCAAAATACAGAAAAAAAAAAAAAAAAGAAAGAAAAGAAAAAGTATAAAAAGCCGACATTGGGCAGCGAAGACGTATTAGAGATCAAGCATCGTAAGGAGAAGCCACTCGGGAAGAAGGGTCACCATAATTAGGTGCCCTGCGTCTTATCAATCGCAGAAATACCCTCATCCTCCATATCGAAGGTCAAAGCTGAATCCAGGCCGGAATAGGTATCGATACTTCTTTCCTCGAAGCTGCACAACAGAAACCCATTGATACGCCACTTCGCCTTCCAATAACTTCATTCCACATTGAGCCACCAAAATCATTTTGCTGATGAAGATCCCCACGCAGCCCCGACACTCCTACCAGCGCTCCACCAGCCGACCGCCTCGGCTAGCCTTGGGCGACGAGTCTCGCCCACCCGCTACATCTTTATCAAGCAACCGCCTGACGCGATCGCTACTCTTCTTGGGGACTCGGCCCGCCTGGGATGTGAGAAGCCCATCCCTAACCATCCGGTTATATCGCATCGCTCCGTCCCGCCTCCATCAAGTCGCTCGCACGTTTCCCAGTCATCCCAGTCCAAGTTCGCTTCTTCAAAGCAGCTCTCAGCCGCGGCCTCGCCTTCCCTACTCCTACCGAAAGCACCCGGGCCGATCGGTATGTTTCAAATCAGATTCAGCTTAATCGCTTCCCCACATATCGCTAGGCACCTCGACCGCAATTACCCAAATGCATGTGGCGGAAGCCACCGCCTGAGTAAGCCCGGGCCGCTTTGGTATCGCTCGCTTATCGGCCTTTCTCGCCAAACCTTCAAACGAAAGTAGCCACCCGCATACCCGCATAGAATCAACATCTAAATACAAGTTCGAAACCCGAATGGAATCAAGTATGACAAGGTAATGAGAACTATGGAGGTAACTCCCTTGAGAGATAGAGCCAAAAGCTCCCATCAATCTGGCAAGCCAGAATCGACCTCAGATAGAACTCTTAAGAACGGATAAGACTGGCAGCCTGCCGCGAGTTCAAGATTGCGGAAGTAAAGAGTCCCCGTCTCCGCCACTTTGATTCCTGATCTTCCTCCGCCTCCCTTCTAGAAGGCGACCTAACCCCTTTCGTCATGGGTTCCGCACTTGAGAATGGGCGTGGATCACACGGCTGGCTCAATCCATTTCCACCTTGCTGACCTTCTCGCCTCCAGCTAGACCTAGAATCTGTGACCGAACTCAACCATAGGAGCCTCAACTAGTCTGATTTATGGACAGGAGCAGATCAAAGATGAAGATGCCCCCAACTTCGGAACTTTGACCAAAGCCGGCCGATCTTTCTCAACGGAGTCCGAGGTTTTTCGCTTTCCGCTCCGGGGCTTCCGAGACACCATCTCCAGCCGGACCGCCAGCCTCTCTGGTCCTGGCAACGAGGGCCCAATGGGGAGGAACTTTCTATGGTGGCGCGGAGAATGCTCGGGAGCGCCAGAACGAGTGACCTCAACCGGGCGACCGAACATCCGATCGGATCGGGCCCCACAGAAGGACGAAGGATACTCACTAACGCCTAACGCTTATGGCGTATCTTCATACCGAGGTCAACTGAAAGCACTGAGAAACACGAGATGCCATGTAATTCGTAGATACCCAAAGACCACAAGTTATAACTAAAAATGTAATGAACACTCACGAAGATTCTGGTGGTCCAAGCCAACGAACACCCAGGTGTCGTCCCACGAGAGGGTCATAATTCCACCACGCCCTAACGAAGAAGTATGTCCCTTCCACTCGTGGGAGGAGGAAGATCGAAAATCACTGCAGGAGCGCCAGAGCGCCTAGAAAATAAAGAAAGCCCTGATGTCTCTCTGGCAAAAGGTAAAGGAGCAAGGCTACGCTGAAATACCGAGCCCCCCGTCCCAAAGAAAACCAACAACCAACCGCCAAGATACCCCAAACTATCAAGGTAGTTGAGAAGGACAGACATTGAAGTGCTACAAAACCCTTTTTATGAAGGGATGCAAGAGGAAGCCAAGACCGCGGTCGCCACTTTGAAGAAACACACCATCTTAGTACGACCACATAGGTCAAAACGTCAGACCACACCCGAACGTCGAAGGAGGTCGAGCAACGCCGCAAAGGTAAATGATATTTAAGAAACGACCTTGCCAGTCCCACGCTTAAAGCATGCTGGAACGATGCATATTAGGCACTCACCCCCAGCATTCGATCAGTTCACTTTTCCCTTACCCTTGGCCCAAGGGAAGAGGAGGCACCTTCAAGTATCACTTGAATGCTTCCACAGCGGCAGAAAACCCCGCTGGGCCTGGGTCTAAAACTAGTAATAAAGAAAAGAATCACCATCGACACGCAGAGAAGAAGAACAACCTTGACCCATGACAAAATAAATAATAAATTCTACTAACCTAACCCTAACGCCCGTCAGATAGCCCCAAAAAAAAGTGATCAAGAAGACAAAAAGACGCAAAGGGACCCTAATACACAAATGTAAAAGGTTATCCTAAGAAAGATGACCCAGAAAGACTCGCGACAAAAAGGTTCGTATTGCAAGATGAAAATAACCGAACTCGCTAAAGGCAAAGAAAAGGTCCCAGGAGCAGAGGCACACAAGACAGAGGATGTCTGCGAAAGAAACAGACGGAAACTGAAAGAAGTGGGAGAAATGAGCGCGAAAATCGAAGAGTCATCATTATCATAAGACAAATGACGGCGACCAAGCCCTAACTAATCCAGCCCTGAGCAGACACGTGAAATCAGACCAAGCGAGACAGTTACACTCGCCCACGCACGCACAAAAGGGCCGGGGCAACTGATGGGGTTCGAACAATAAGGCTCACAGGCCCACTTGCCAGGCCCAAGAAAGAGGCCAGCCCAACTAAACACTCAAGCCCACTCGCTAAAGCCCAAAGGAGAGGCATGCCCATCAAGCACTCGCACCTCGCGCCAAGATTCGTGCTGTGCTAAATTTCAGACCGAGGGTCCAACCCGGGCCAGCCCAAAGACCGATTATGGAGGTACTGGAGGTACTCCGAGCGATGAGGCTCACCAATGACCTCAGTTGTGAAGGAAAAGGCCAGAAATGCCTTGTTTTGTATATTTTAAAATTTTGGGTAGAAAGACCCATTTAATGTAATTTTATGAATTTAAGAGTTGTAATTAAGCCCGTATTTCTTGATAAATATATTTTGGCAAGTTTTCCGAAGTTTCCCCGAGGTCCTTGTAGTAAAAGGACTAAATTATGTTCAATATGTTGTATGTTGAAAATGAAATGTGCGACAAAAAAAAATCGCCAGGCGTGACTCCCGGAATCGGGGCGCACACCTCTTCCACAACAAAGCCCTATAGGGTAAAACTCAACAACCAAGTCCCACCAATGCACAAACTTGGCTATAGGAAGTGATTTAGTCACTAACTCAGGATTGTCTTAGGTTCTGACTTTACTCACAACAATGTCACCACGAGCAATAATCTCATGCATCGTTTGGCTCCTATTAACATGTCATCAATATAAGAGTAGATACAAAAGTGACTCATCATTGCATCGTTTGAAATAGACATAACTATTAAAGCTACTCTTAAAATCACGAGATCATGAATGAGTCAAATCTATACCATTGTCTAGAGACTATTTCAAAACCATAAAGAGACTCTTAAGTAGGCAAACATAGTCCTCCCCACCCGAAACCATAAAACCAGAATAAGAAAGATATAGATGTCCTCCCTTAAGCTCCCCATGTAAAAATGCAAATTTACATCCAATTGCTCAAGCCTCAAAATCATGAAAGCCATTAATCCCAAGCAAGCTCAATTTGAGCTTTGCTTCCACCACTAGAGAGAATACATCTGTGAAGTCAACACATGGAATATGACTGTAACCTTTAGCAACTAAACCCTATGTACTCAGATTCTCAACCCCGGTGTGTTTCTTTATTCTCGGAACACCCATTCGCACTCAAATGGATTTCTTCCCTTTGTAGCCTCACCATGTCTCATGTCCCATTTATGAAGGACTCCGTCTCTTCGCATGGAATAATCATCCACTTACCTCAATCACTTCCAACTTATTCCTCTTCATAAGTGGATGGCTCTTCATCGACTCATATTATCTGCTACACTCAAGGCATATGCAACCAGATCAACTTCATCATATTTTTGTGGTGGCTTAATAGTCCTCCTCTCTCTATCTCTGGCAATATAATATTGTTACACAGGAATTGTAGCTGTAGGAACACTCCGCTCATGTGAATTAGGAACCAAACCAGTCTAAAAACTCCACTTTTTTATCAACTCTTCAGACGGGGTCCCAATGACAGTTCCTAGGAGCTAAGACCGAATCATGAAAGTCTCATAAAAATCACATCGCTTAATTACCAATTTCGGGTTTTCGGACACTATGATTTATAACCACACCAAATTTATAACCAAGAAATATACACTTCATTGATCTAGGTTCTAACTTCCCATTATCAACATGGGCATATGCAAGACATCCAAAATTTCAAATCTAAATAAGTAGCGTAACTACTAAACCATAATTTCTTGAGGAGTCTTCTTCACTATAGAAACTGAGGGAGAACTATTGATCAAATAACATGCAGTGGACGTAGCTTCTACCTAAAAAAACTTCGGCAATTGAGCATTAGAGAGCATGCATCTAACCTTCTCCATCAAAGTCTATTCATACGCTATTCTACATCATTATGTTGTGGAGTATGACGAATTGTACGATGTCTAATACCTCTTTCAGAAGAGTGTTAAACTCATCAAAACAAAACTCGACTCCATTATCGTTGTGGAAGACACTTCATCCGCCTCCCTGTTTGCTTGTCATTGTCTTCCAATCCTTGAATGTTGAAAACGCATCACTTTTATGTTTAAGGAAGAATACCCATACCTTACGTGAGAAATTATCAATGATTGTAAACATATAAGTAAGACCCATAGAAAATACTACAGTCCCCAGCTGTCCGAATGTCGATAGCCGAATTCTCGACTTATGAATCTCAAGAGAATCTAACCCGCTCTCGCTTTCCCAAAAACGCAGCTTATTCGCTGCACTGTAACTTACCTTTTTTATGACCATCTAAAAGTCCTCTTCTACTCAAATCTACCATATCGTTTCCACTCAAGCGCCCAAGACGCATATGCCAAAGCTTTGTAATATCGTCGACCTCTGACAATGAACAAGATGCAACAGCAACATCTTTTGTAATAGTGGAACTCTGTAGAACATATAACATGGTTGTCTTTGATTTAATTCTTCATCACAACCAGGCCCTTTACTAATCTTCAACTCCACTCAATACCAATGTACTCCCAGACTCGCATCAAGAGTACTTGGAGATATCAAATTTCTTTTCAAATCAAGAACATGTCCGACGTCACCAAGAGTACGAACTACTATATCAAACATCCTAATGCAAACTGTCCTAATACCTGCTACCTTACAAGATGCATTGTTACCTATCAAAACC
The DNA here is from genome assembly GCA_016808115.1 of Tetrastigma voinierianum. Taxonomy (NCBI): domain Eukaryota; kingdom Viridiplantae; phylum Streptophyta; class Magnoliopsida; order Vitales; family Vitaceae; genus Tetrastigma; species Tetrastigma voinierianum. Next base: position 4,255 of record JAEQBH010006918.1, on the reverse strand, counting down.
ATACCTTTATGCACAGGTTCGTATGTAGAGAATCAGTCCCGATTAGGAGTCATGTGAAACATACAACCCTAATCTAAAATCCAATTCTCATTAGCTCTCAAATCAGCATCTGACGCAACCAAAAGTTCTCCATCAATCCAATCCAATTCCTTAACACTGGCCTCACCAGATTTCCCAGATTTCTCTCCTTGTTTGTTCCTGAATTTCTTCTCCTTATTCTGCAGCTTGAAACACTCCTTTTTGATGTGACCCTTTTTCTTGCAGTAATTGAAAATTTTATTAGAATTCTTGGATTTTGACCTTTTCCTCTATTCTTCATCAAAATTCTTCTCTTACGGCCTACCGCTTACAAATAGACTATCTCCTTGCACTTCAGGTCCTACAATTAATTTTTTCATTTTCTCCTTAGAAAGAAAAACTTCATAGACTTCATTTAAGGTTAGGGTATCGCGACTATATAAAATCGTATCTCTGAAAGTTGCATACAAATTAGGAAGTGAACACAACAACATTAACCTTATATCTTCTTCTTCTTCATATTGAACCTCCAAAGTTCCCAGATCCACAACAATTTCTTTAGAGGTCGTAAGATGCTCTTCTAAAGACATACCTTCTACCATACTATGCAAATACAATCGCTGCTTCAAATGCAACTTACTCATAAGACTTTTCATCATGCACAATTCTTCCAACTTCAGCCATAACGCATCAACAGTCTTCTCCTTTATAATGTCTTGCAGAATCTGATTCGATAAATGAAGGTGAATATGAGATAGTGTTTTATGATCCTTACGTTCTTTCTCCTCTTTTGTCAACAATGACGCATATCTTTCAACTCTTAGCATCGCATCATCTAGATCCATCTGAGTGAGCACACTGCGCATCTTAACTTGCCACAACGAAAAATCTGGTACTACGATCCAACAAGGAATTTCAGATTCATGGCTGCCATCACTAGGATCGTAAAAAACCTAATGGCTCACACCACTTGTTATGATCAATGGCACAATAAAGAAATATAACAAAGAAAAAACACCGAATCGGGAAACTACGCATAAGAGAAACTTCACTATGAATTTGAGAAATTACAAAGTACATCGACCGGGAATAAACCCGATAGCGTTTGAAAAATAAGGCCTGTGCCCACCACCAGCCCAAGAAAAAAGTCATTCAACTTAAACACGCAGTCTAATTGGCTTAAACCCAAAGGAGGGGCATGCCCATTGAAGCATTCAGCCCTTTTTATGCTAGCATTCAAGCCTTTGGTGCCAACCTGCACGAAGGTCCAATCCGCCTACTAAAGGCCGATTGCGGGAAGTCTCCAAAGATAAGGAAATAGAATATATTATCCTCGCAAACCAACTAAATCCCATCAAGAAGGAAAGAAAGATAATAACAAGCCATCATCAAACCGATCCCCCAATACAAAGAAGATTATCCCAACAAATCGCTTCTTTCTATATCCTTACCAACCGATACCGATAATAACAAAATATCTCATCCAATGGAACGAATCAGTCACCATCCACCGTTGAACATCTACTATAAATACAAGGTCACTCCCATCGCAGGAAAGGCACGACAATTACACGCAGACATATCGCAACACATTCGCCCTCTGCGCCTCCTTTTCTCTCGAAAAGAACCGACTCTCTGTGCATCTGGAGAGGCCACGGGGAAGCCTCACGACCCCACTTCTTCTTGTTTTCAGATAGGAGTGCCATGCGTCCAGAGCTCCTGCACTTCAAGATCGCAAATGATCCTACTTCAGCCTGCATTAATCCATGAGCATAATCACCAATCTTCAACATCACCACAGTCCTACCAACGACCCTAACACTCTCCAAATTTCAACCCGATTGAAAGGTACTATCGGGGCGAGGCCGCTCGTGAACGATGCCTTTACAACATAACTGATTTCGCCATCGATGGTATCGAATTCTAACACAAGCAGAGCAACGCTTAATCCTCCAAAGATGCAGACCAACCAGCAACGCAGACAAATTAATTCCTAAGACGTTAAACAATGCAAGCCAACACGGACAAGGTGGAGGCACTCCGCCTCACCAATCAACGTCTAATAGAAGAGTTAGAACAACTCACCAGACAGATGCAACACCCACTCTGAAGCGACTGCATTACTGTGAAGGTCACAACATTCCCTCTCGTGAGGGGCAAATACAATCTCGAGCATTCCCGAGGTGCTAAAATGTATGCAGTCTAGCCGAGTCCGGGCATGGACTACATCTAGCCCCCGGAGGGAGGGCAACGCATAACACTCCAAGGAGCATGTTTCCAATGAAGACACATCACCCCCAACAAGGAGCAGAGAGCAACTCATACTGTAGGTTCAAGCGCCTCCAAAAAGAGCTCAGCCGTGTGAATGAGGTAATAAGAGGACGTGCCCCTGACACTATGGATACCTTGGTACAACAAACTGAATCACCCTTCACAGCCGAGGTACTCCACTTCCCCCTTCCATCCAAGTTCAGAATGCCACTGTGGAAGCTGCCTCAATGGTAACGTAGATCCCACTGATCATCTCAACACTTACAAAAACCAAATGGAACCGCATGGGTATCAAGATCCGGCATGATGCGAGCTGCTTATCACCCTAAAAGGCCCAAATTTGGCATGGTTTAATAGGCTTCCACCGTCGTCAATCTCCTCATTCAGAGAGCTGTCCATTGCATTCGTCTCTCACTTCATTAGGGCCAGGACGTATAGAAAGCCAAGTTACCATATGCTGACCATCAAGCAGAGCTCGCAAGAAAGCCTGAGGTCTTATGTCCAAAGATTCAATGCCGAGTCTCTAAAGGTAGACATACCCGACGAGAAGTTCGCGATCACTGCATTAATTGCTGGCTTAGGGGTGCAGTCGAAAGACTTGATGTTTTCCATCTCCAAAAATCCCCAAGCAAGCATGGCTGAGGTGTTTGCAAAAGCAGAGAAGAGAGTTGACCCAGTGAAGAAGCCCTCATATCCAAGAGCAGAGCTCTTCCACTACAAAGAAAAAAGCGAGACAAATAAAATGATTTAGAGGGACGAAGCCCCAAAAGACAAAGCGACCAGGAAGGATCTCCAAAGAAAATGGAGAACGATCCCCAAAAGGCGTGGGAACCCCGAGACTCCTCGATCCACAAAGAACCGGGAAGACGACGACGTTATTCGCCGCCGCTTTCACCCCATCACTTCAAGATTACAGTCTCATAAGTACGAAACGAATAGCCTTAAGGTGGCCAACTCAAATGAAGTCGACCGCGAACAAGAGACAACCTGGCACCGTGAGTTCCATAGGACTACCACACCGCAGACGGACGATCGCGACAACTCAAGAGAAATAAAGTGACTTAATAATGGGCGCCGACATTCGACGCTTCATATCCCGAAACCAGCTCGACCAACCAACTGTGCCCCGTCGAAGAACTACCAATTTCACAGACGACGACCCAAAGACTCCAACAACCCTTAGGTGAAACTAAGTAATCTCGTGGAGGATTCGCAGGGAGGAGGGAACTGGCCTCAAATAAGGCTCCATCTACGCAAAGATCGTCGACAGAGATAGCAGAATCTCAAGCAAAGTGTCTAAACCACCGCCTCGACACATCCATCATTCTCGACTAAATACGAGGGACGCCAACATCTCATGACGACTCCACCCTGTAGTTCGCACTGCGGGCCAACAAAACGCTTCATCTGGGGTCCCACCGATAAACGGAGTTCCACCGATATCATCTTCGCGTCAGCCTTTGATAAAATGGGCATCTGAAGAGAGAAACTAGAGCCCGTCAACACTCATCTGCGGGGATTCTATGGGGAAAAGGTATTACCTCTAGGCTTAATGGCCAACTCCAGACTCACCTTAGAGATCCCCTTACGCCAGCGACCGACCACGGGCAAGATTCCTGCCGCACGCCCGTCCCGCTTATAAATACGCTACAGCGTGCACTCTCAATGAGATAAAAGCCATCCCCTCCGCATACCACCTGATGATCAAGTTCCCTACTGTAAACGAGTAGAATGGTTCGGCGTAGATCAACGAGCGGCCAGGAATGCTACTCAAGATCCGGCGAAATGTGTAAAACTACGACAACATATATCCGATTTAGCTCGAAGATGCTAGCGACGAGGTGCTCACTCCGACCGAAGCCCTCGTAAGAACTAGAACCCAGATATTGACGATGACTAACATCTCGCCTATATCGGCTCCAAGCTAGCGAAGACCTCAAAAAACCTCCTTATCCATTTTTAAGAC
>JAEQBH010006917.1:0-108598 GCA_016808115.1 Tetrastigma voinierianum | reverse complement strand
AATGAAATGTATAGAATATAACGACATGATATGAGAAGCATGCTGCTAACATCTGAGGATAGTCTGCTTGATTACAAGAGCAAAGTAAAGTCTGAGATGATATGAATAGTATATGAAATATGATAAATGATAAGTATATCACGTTGTATAGAAGTGTAGTCATCCATATGTATTAGTGCTAAGGCGTAAAGCTTAAGCACGGGTGTTTTTCGTAGTGTGAGTCTGAAAGAGGAAACCGAGGGGGACCGGACAATGCACATCCAGGTCGAAAGTGGCGCGTGCGGTGGTGCCAGTAAGAAGACCTTTTGGTCTATTTTGGCGTATCTCTGTTTTATTTTTATTTGTAAACAATGTAAATAGTAAATGTTGAATACTTCCATATATGGAGCTTGTATATAGTTTGTAATCCCTTCTTTGTGGGAATCTAAATACGAGTGAATGTTTAACGATGCTCTATGAATGAAACGAGAACAGGTGTATGAAGTCACTGGTAAATAAAAAAATGACACCGCGCCACGACCGTAAGAGTGCCAAGGCTGGAGTCATTGGTTGAAAATGCGTATCGGGCATCCTGGATTTGGATTCGGCCCGCGCTAATCGGTCGGATGGGAGAGGGCGCTGGGAGTACCTCCCCGTGGTGGCTATGGGCGCATCGGAACTTCACCATGTAGTCGTGACTAAAGAAACCGTTCGCCGCGGCCTTTGGCGCGAGCGATGAATCAGTCGAGTTGGTTTAAAATCACGAGGATTGAACCGCGAACATCGAAGACACAACGAGGAGATCTTTTACTTCAAACACCGGATCTCTGAAGAAGCGTGAAGCGAGTCTGAAGCATATGGAGAAGCTATCAGGGAAAGCAACGAGATATTATGACGAGTTGGTAGGAGTTCTGAAGCGGCGACTAGTTAAAAACTTACGCCCGGCGAGGAAGGACCACATGGGAAGGCCCGGGACCTCATTAGGAAGGGCCTACGCCATTATCTGCGCATAATCAGAGCCTATGACCCCATGAACTCAATGAGGAAGCCGGAAGAAGGAAGAGCCCACTGTCCCGCTCCTTGGAACCACTTAAACACCTCAGCTGGTTTTGCAGTAAAGCCTCGAAAGCGTAACCTGTAATAAGATCCACTTAGGAGTCTTGATTTCGAATAACACTCTATGAAGTCCATTTTTGCATTGCCCAATATTATGGTGGGCGAAACGATAAGTTATAATGATAAAGCCGAAGCTCTATAAAGAAAGGTCTGGGTGCGAAAGCGCATGATTCACAGATTGTTGCTTTGTTTGAAGACTCTGATTAAATCTGAAGATTTACATTTCAGCGGGCGGATTCTACATCTGGAACAGCGGCACGAAAGCGGGTTACCTGCTCACCGGAGAAAATAAACCACGGGGAAAGAAGAAAAGAGGAAGCGAGGGCTCCGATTATTGAAAGCCGAAATAAGAATCACATAACCACAAAAAATCTGAAATTTCATTACAGAGGGAGTTACAATCACCTCGAGAGAATCACAAAATCTTTTCTTTTGCATCTGAAGTGAGTTAGCCAAGCTAGTTTCTTCACATCAACCAATACCCGATCAAAGGCGAAACCACGAAAGGAAAGATAAGAGAAGGAAAGGGAGAGAGAAAGAAGGAGAAAGAAAGAAAATAAAGAGAGGAAAAAAAAAACGGAGCGGTACTTAAAAGTTTTTTAAAGCACCGCCCCCTCAGAATCGTTCCCTTAGCACGGAGTTCCCTTGAAATAAACTTAGCTAAGGGAACAACTTCTGACTCCACCTGTTGTGGAGGAACTAGGGAAAAACCTGACTCTACGAGTGGTAGACCATCGACACGCAGAATCTTGACGCCGATCCTTCGAGACGAGGACCCCATACGGTGATGAGCCAGTCTTGATGCTCCATCATGCGTGGACCAGACTCACGCGAAGGGCCGAGTTTGGAAAGCATGAATTCCTGCCCGCAGGAGGGACCTGATTTATAAAAGCGAGGACACTTGGGGTAAATTGCAGTAGTCCACAATTCTCATAGATCCGCATTAAGGAATGATAGCTCGATTTTAGATATAGCGCTCGAGAAAGGGTCTTGGAGCCGGGCCTGTGGCCCATTTTAGAGCATAATAGCTCGGGAAAGCCTCGGCGCCTGGAGCCCGTGTTAAGCAGTTTGAGCTTAACATTTCAGGGGCCTTAGCGCCGGGAGCCCTAATGGCTGGCTCTGCGAGGCCATGGCTGGGAGGGCCATGGCGCCACAGGGAGCCGTTAGCTCAGTTCTGGGCTTAACAACTTCCAGAGGAAGGCCTTGCTTTGCCGGGGCCCCGATAGCTAAACACGAGAACTTATGCTGGGAAGGCCTTGGCTAGGAGCGATCTTCGATTTTTTGAGCATAGGTATGCGAAGGTCTTGAACCCCGGGCCCGAGTGTGGCTCGGTTTTAGAGCATAATAGTTAGCAGCCTTGTTTCAGGGATCCGGGTGACCACTTGTCAGCCTGCTGAGAAAAACTTATATATCTCCTTATCCATGAGACACTATACATGATAAAAATGGTCACATTGGCTTTGATATACCTCACCAATATATATCCAAACTTCATATTACAATGATTTCTCAGAGTTATTTATCACCTCTTGCTTCAAAAGCTTTATATATTAAAATTAAAATTCTAATATGTTTTACAAGCATGTTAAGCTACATGTGGCTTTCTTCTCTATGACCTCCACAATGAGCGTCGTCTTCCGAGGAACACTCCTGCTTTTTGAAAGGGGGGGATCGAGACGGGGTGAAAGCGATGCCAGTGAAAGTGATAATCTCACACATGGTTACTCCAACACAGGTATCATGTAATAAAAACCAGCATTCAAGCAAAACATATATGTTCTATCAAATGTCTACATGAAATGGATGAGAATGTGACTCACCCCACTTTTCCACTTCTGGGAGCCCTCACTAACTCCCTCGGCCTTACTTTGACAGTGTGAGAAAGCTGCTTGTTTTAAAACAAAAGGTTTTTGTTCTGAAAACATACTTTTTTTTTTTTTTTTTTTTTTTTATCGGGCCCCCAGTGAAATCTGTTGGACAACCCTCGGTGAATTGCTTCAGGTAATTCTCGAGAAGCTTGATCATGGAGCCTCTCAGGCGTGAAGCGTTGAACAACTCTCAGAAAGCGATTAGCCAAGATAATCTTCTTAGGATTTCACTTTCTGACATTTTCCTTTTCTTTACCGGTATATTGCACACTCACACCTATTTTTTACAGTTAGTTGCCATAAACGCCACATAATTTTCTTGCAACACATGCAATACCATATTTTCTGCCACGCCCATATTAACTAAAATTCACCGCACTAGCTTTCCATATTTGGCCGACTACTTGCAATGGCATCAGAATTATTTTCACCAAACTGTAAACAATTTCAGGAGTTCCCCAATGAAACCACACGGGTTATATATTATGAATTCCCGGCGTCCGTATTAACGTGAATTGCGTAAATTAACAATTCTTTGTTACGACGATGTTGTTTGTGATATTATGCGACAAACACCATGGACGGTTTAAATCCGCGATATCTGACCATATTGGTCCCGTTTGTGATTCACTAAAAGCACGTGTGGTGTAATCAGAGCTACATGAAAAATTCGGCATTGGGTCCACTCAGGAGGATAGAAACTGTTGTTTTGCATTTGAGCAACACTCGATACAGTTTCCGTGATTTGGAAGTATGAAGGCAAACCTGGCACAACGTCAGACACTTTAGTCAGGGCTGTCGAAGTGATTAAAATTTACCAGGCGTGCATTCCCAGATTTTTATGATGATCCAGAGCTCTTTTCAAGGCTCTGTTGGGTTCAGACATTTTAAATGAGCTTTTAGTGAAATAAAGCTGAGTGGAGACCTCACGTATCCCAGGGGAGTTGGTGAACTCCTGAGAAGTGAGGGTCAGCTTTGGCCGTGAAACGTGGAGACATGACTTTGGCTGCGGTCAGGAGCGAGGAATGAGTGGTCTCGAATGCGGAAGAGATCCCCGAGAGAGTTGGACTCTACTGCCAAGATCACATTTTCCTCCCTCTCCATTCAGGATCTGGGTAAAATGGGAATGTCAGCCTTCTTTCTTTTTCATTTGTTGCTTGTCCTCTCTTTATGGCATCAGCTCTCTGTGGTTGACTTGGTTTCACCCATCCTCTTATCCACTATTTTTTGGTTTCCATCAGTTAGATTACATATTAAATTGGACTTTACCTTGGCTCTACTTGTTTGATGATGCACCTAACATGGTACAACTGTGAGCCACTCTCAAAATGTAATCCAGTGTCGATCTGCCAGTTGCCTCGAAAAGGCATGAGTGCGATTGTGTCATCGAATTTAGAAGAAATTTAGTGTAAATGTTGGATTTAAGCGGGACGATTCAAACGATTGATGGTTTATTAAACAGGGATCTGAAAAATCATGGATTTTGACGGTACCATTTTACCATTTTTTACGAAAATTAGAGATTTTCTGGGGTTTTTCACAGGCCCAGCTCGAGGAAGGCTCGGTGCCTAGATGATGGCAACAGTTGAAGCTTAAGGCTCGGGGAAGGCCATATAGCGCCGGGAGCCTAGTATTTCGACTTCACAAAAGCTTAATAGCTCAGAAGGCCTCGGCGCTAGGAGCCAGGTAACTGGATTTTCAAAAATACTAATAGCACTGAGGAAGGCCTTAGCGCGGCAGGGAGCTTGTTAGCTCGACATAGAGCTTAATAGCTCAGGAAGGTCTCGGCCCACGTCTAGGAACTGGCCTTCGGAGTTTGAGGCTTGCTGTGAGGAAAGGCGCAGCGCCACGAGAGCTAATAGCTTTCAGTTTTTAAGCATAGCGGCAGAAGGATTATTTGGGCAGAACTCACGGCTCGATTTTGGAGCATAGCGCTTTCGAGAGAGAGGTCTTAGACCTTGAACTGGTAAGCAGTTTTTGGAGCATAACTGGCTTGCTTTCCGAAGAGATGCCAGAACCGGGCCGACTCGAGTTTTAGAGCACCGCTACTGGGAAAATTATCTTCCAGGCCGAGCCAGTATGGCTGGAGTTAGATATAGCTGGGGGCTGGCCTTTTCAGGGGCGTGCTTCCAGTTTGAAACCCTTGGCTCGAGGCCTTAGCCGCGGGAGCCCGATATTTCGGCTTACGAGCTTAAGCAGCTGGGAAGGTATAGCGCGGGAGCTGGTAGCTGGAGTTTTGGGAGGCGCATTTCCGGGAGGCGCGCGCTGGGAGCCCTGGCGTGGCTCGGGTTTTCAGGCCCATTTCGGGAAGGCCTTGCGCGGGAGCCCGGTGGCTTTCCGGCCCAGGGAAGCAGCGGCTCGAGAGCTCACGGCGCTGGGCAGAGTAGCTCATTTTTGAGCTGCGACTCGGGAGACGAGAGCCGCACGGAGCCGCCGCCCAGCTTCGGGCACGTAAGCAATTGCACGAGACATAACTTCACCAAAGGGAGGCCGGGCCCAGGGAGACATGTAGCTCGGGGAGCCGTGAGCTCGGTGCAGAGCATAAAGAAGCTGCCGGAGAGATATACGAGGCCGGGGGACCCGGCTGCTCTGAATCAGAATGAAAAATAAATGAGGACGTGAGTGATGGATGAGATCCTGCATGTATTGACCGAAAGCCGGGGTCGCAGCTTGGCCTGTCCATTTTGGCTGCTTTGAGATATAACAGGGTTAAAATAAAGGCTGGCGCTTGAAGTCGGGCTTAGGCTAGGAAATGAAGGTCGAGGCGGAACTGTGGGCGGCGAGAAGAGTTAGCTCGAAAGAACTTCCGGGGTCACCCGGGGCGGGAGGCGGGGATCGGGGCTGAGCACCTCGGCGCCCCCATCAGCCTCGACCTCGGACCAGTTCTTACCTGTCGGGAAGATGGATGTTGGGCCTCAGGTGGAAAGCTCGGGGAAGCCAGAGCATTGGAAGAGCCAGGAAACCACCGGAAGCCGATGGTGCATGCGCGTCGCTGACTCATTATCGCCAGCCCTGGCTGGCCGGCGAGGGCCTCCGCTGCACGCAGTCCATGCGAAGCTTGGCCAGAGCTCCTTCAAAGTCGGCGGTTCCATGGGTTCTGCGCATGGGGCCTCTGTGAGCAGCTCCGATCTTTGGTATCTTGGCCCCACGAGACCACCGCGGCTTACAGCGCCTCTACGGCCGGTGTAGCGGGTCATCTTCAGCGACCTTCGCGTCCTGTCGGGCCTCCTTTTCTTTATGCCGACCGCGCCCTCGCCCTCGCCCGCGAAACGTGCCCGGGTTGAACTGTGCTTCACGAGCTCTTGTTGATCCCGCATAGGCGGATTTTGCCCAGCCCTCTCGGGAGATCAAGGGAAACACAGCCACCACCTTGTACCTTGTAGGAAGCTTGATTTATACTGGCCGACCTGGCAAGAGCTAGCCCTCCTTTGCTGCAGCCTTTAGCGACAAATAACCACTTGAACAAAAGAGTGACTAACGAGGCGAAGCGATAAAGAAAAGATCTCGAAAACATTTGAGGCGTCTGAGCGGGTTCCTGGTAAGAGGGGCCCCGAAGGAGCCTCCTCGACGGACGGGGGGCCTCCACCTTCACGAGGTGGTCGGTGGAGAAGCGGCCGCGGCGATGCAAGCGAGCGGTCTGTCGCCAAGCCTGAAGGAATCCGCGATCCCCCATCACTCATCGGCATTGCGGAGGGGCCTTGGCCACGCCACGATGTGGGACTCCGGCGAGAATAAAGACCTCGAGGGGCTCCAGCCCCCCTTGAAATCTCCGAGGGCCGAGGAGCGAGACGAGCGAGGAAGAGAGGCTCCCATGGGGATCTTGCCCCACGGCGGCCTACGGCGGTCGGGCGGCTTAAACTCACGGCTCTCTTCTTCTTTGCACTTTGCTTTTCCTCGAGGCAGAAGCTCTCCCACAGTGTGAAGCAATGATGGGGAACTCAAAAGCAGGTGGAAGGACTTGGAATACTTTTTTTTTTTTTTTTTTTTTTTTTTTTTTTTTTGAGAGGCTTCTATGAAGGAAAGGGGAGAGATCTCGGGGAAAGGGCGGGCGGGGCCTCACACCGGGACGAGTTCGAGGATGTGAGCCCCAGTGGGCTGCCTCGGAATAGGCACGGGCGCCGGCCCCGGCCCCCGCTGCCTCCTCGTCTTTCGGGTGGATCGGAGGTGGGGCTTTGAGACCACGACGAGGCAGTATTAGAAGTATCCTACGGCCTTTGAAAACGGGAGCTAGGCATAAGCGAAGGGAGAAGGCTCGCGTGGGTTCTCGAGTGGTAGTCCGGATGGCGAGGCTTGGCAGTGTGTCCTCCAATCAGAAAGGGATTGTACTCCACAATAGCGACCACTAACAAAGCCAACATTCCTTCCGGTACTTGTCGAGAATGGAAGGTCAAAGGAAATATTCGACTTAGCCTTTGGAGCTTGGAGATATAAAGAAAGCCTTCAACGCGATCTCCTTCCTTTCTTGTGAGAAGTCTAAGAAGCGGGCTATCTTGGGAGCGCCCGTTTCTGTCGCGACTGACTAACGCCCACGAACACCTTATAAGTTGAGAGAAGAGTGAGAAAGCCCGAACGATGAAATGTTCGCGAGAACCGACACTATAAAAGGATCGAAGAGCGAGAGAGCCGTTCTACGACGCCGCTACCAAAAACACCATCTTTGACGCCGGGGTGTGTGGATGGTGAGCCGTCAGGAAACGAAGCGGATTCTGAGCAGGGGGCTTTGCATACGGGCGCGTGAATACGCGCGCGAAAGGTTGGGCGGAATTTAGACTCTCCCGACCTCGGCGTTCTATATGGCGGCCCCTCGAATGTCTGAGCCTGCAGGATTCGAATTTCATTAATTTTGCCCTTGCCTTTGTCGAGGAAAGGAGGAGGTTCTCCGAGACCGTGAACCCTGTAGCTGGAAACTATCGACGGACTCGCCATCGGTCGCCACTGAGCCCCAGAAGCCTCGGGCGGGATTGCTCCTGTCGCCTTGAAACGGAGGCGGCCCGGGACCCAGCGGAGATCACGCGGGGGGAGTAAGAAGAAAAAGGAGGAAAGAAAATCACGGAGAACCCAATGAGGCTTGAAGCCACAGAGCCTCGAGACTTGAAGCCAAAAACTAAGGAAAGAAAGGCATTGCAAGTCGGGGGGGGAAACAAGACAAGAGGACCTGACCCAGCAAGATATCGGGGACCACACAGCGATCTGAGAGCGATAAGTCGGACAAAATTCAAGAAAAGAGGAAGCTGAGCTTGCGAGGCAAGAAAAGCTTCAAAACGAGAACAAGGGAGGTAAAACGGTCGAAGCGTTTTTAAAGGAAGCTAGAGCCATGGCTTAAAAATAAGCATAAAAATCGGAAGCATCGTATCCTGACGAATTGGGCGCCGAGCCACCTGAGTAAACCCTTCACGAGTAGCCACATAGGGAATCACACGATCAACGATCTGACCGCGCTAGCTTTCGCTTTAATCCAATTTGAGAGCGGTGTCGAGTTTTGTGAAATAATGGCGCGCGGGCTAAAGCTCTGAGCCCAAAGAGACGAGGCTGCGAAAGGGTTAAGAAGCCGGGCCTGTGCGGTGAAGTGGGCCACCGGCGATCCCACAAATATAGGCCCCCAGAAGCAGGCCCCGATTCACTCCTTGAAAGGGCAATCTGATCAAAGAATTAGTATTAAAGGGAAAATGTGCGATCTCCACAGATTAGGAGAGTAGGATGTTTTCTGGTATTGCACATCAATTGCTCATGATGACCGGTTTACGATAAGGAAATAAAATCTACGTTGGGAGAAATATCGTATTATCGTCGTCAGAAAGGAAGTTATCATTCTGTATCATCGTGACCTGGAAGGCGGTTATGATGACCCATTATAAATGCGGTCACCATCGGTGAAAGATACGCCTGGAAAGGTCATTCACTGCAGCGGGTTGATCTTCTCTCCCACACAGAAGCCCAGGCTTGAGCATCGGAGAGACCTTGACAGGCCCCAACGATCCTTTGTTTCTTTTTTTTTGCATAGGACCACAGAGCATCCCAGGAGTCATCGGACTGCCCAAACAATTCCAACATGCTCGACCCTAATTAGATTAAAAACATCGTAAATATAAACAAGGAGAAAAAAATGTTGGTTGTTACGATTTAAATCATAAATGCAAATATTAAATTCACAATTAGTAATACAATTTGACAGAGGACGATTTGATAGAGGAAAGTTTTATAGACCCCAAATTAGTGTTTTTTTATTTATTTTATTTTATTTGCATGATAATTGTTGAAATTTTTTGGCCCTATTACAAGATGACATATGAGAAGCTTGCATTTTGAGACCTGATTTTAGGGTTAGAATGTAGCTTATGAGGGGGAACTTTTATGAGGAGCCAATATAGAGTTTTGAGAGGAGGAATAATGATTTTTGGGGGCCATAGATAGTCGGTTAGAAGAAATTTCGAGAATTTATCGTTAAATTTCCCGAAATATCAGTTTTTAAGATATTTAGGATTTTTATCGATGTTCTTGAAATATCAATGAACGATTTCTTTTGGAAACCTTAAAATAAATTTAAATCTGGCCAAAGAAATGAGGTAGGGAAACCACATCCCACCCAGGCCAATTACAGGCGCAAGTACATATATATTGCAGAGCGTTATAAGTATTCTCTTTAATTTTTATGAATATTTTCATTTCAAAGTTATTTTTACATTATAGAATTTAACATTGCTCCACTTCATTTATTTTTCATATTAATCATTTCAAATTTTCAAAAAATTAATAAATTTAAAACATTTTTTTAAATTAAAATTAATTTCAAGAGATTCAGATAATTTTAATTATAAATTAATATTACGAGAAATATTCTCATCACAACTATTAAATTTTAGAGTAACATATAAACTTCTTTTGTATAAATCCTTAAAAATAATTTATTTCTTATTTTAAATGTGATTAAGAAATATGTTTAACAAAAATAAAAATTAAAGTAAAAAAAAAGCATAATTTTATTTGTTAATAAATAAATATAAATATAATTAAAAAAATTCAAATATTTTTTTAATAATTTAATTGATATTACTCATCTTAGTATATCTCATTTATTATTATAATATCTAATATTTTAAAATTTTTCATTATCATGTATTATTTTAAAAATTTAATTTATCTATGTATTATCCTTAATAATAAGGCAAATAAAATAATATCTTATTTAATATTATAACATCAAATAATATAAAATAATAGCATATATTCAATTTTAATAATTAAATAATTATCGAATCAATTTTGATTGTAATAACCTTAATTAAGATATGAATCATTTCTCATCACTAATCTACCATAAATAATAATATTTGTATCAATAATTATAAATATATGAAGATTAAAATAATTACTCAAATAATAATAATTTATATTTAATTTTAGTAATTATAAATTTAATTTAGTAATATTATACAACTCTGTGCTATGTGTTTGACTTATTTTTGTCATTTTGAATTTTTAGGGAGAGGGAAATATTTCGCAAAATTTTACATATAATTTTCTACTTTCTCTAATATTTTTATAAAAATATCCATCCATATTTATCGATATTTTGATATACATGGGGCGGAAAGATCAGATTTTAAGGAATGATAAAACGGTAATTTCGGTTGAAAATGTGGAATTTTTCTAGATCTCGAATGACGAAACGGACTTTTCCGTTGAAATCGTCTTGAAATTTAAGCGCGTACGTCGAATTTAGTTGGATTAGGATGATCGGGTTCCACGTTTTTCGGCGTGGGGTGTCGGATGTGGCGTGAGGAGCAAGGAAGTGTCAGTGGCAAGATTAGAGGGGCTATGCGATAGCTGAAGAGGAGAATGAAACCTGAAGCGTTTACAAGTATTGCTCATGAGACCGTGGCCTTGAAATAGGTCGTGGCTCGGCGTTGGTAGTGTGTAAATGGGTTTGAAAGTCAGACTTAATGAAGCGGTGCAATTTTGAGGAGGGACATCATCTTATCGCTGGTCTCTACAAGTGTGAGTTTTGGGACGGCGGTAGTTGGAGGAGTTTAGGAGAAATCGAAACATATACAAGATACGACAATGCGAATGTCGGTTACCTGCTCGACATAGAGCAAAATTACAATCTCTGGCATCGAGGTTACGTAGGTACGATTTGGGGAGTTTAGAAAAACTCCAAAAAGGTAGGGGGTTTTCTCCTACTTGTTTACTTTTAGTTTAAGGGCTGTATCTGTAATGGATGGGGGGATTTGTTGGGCTGGATGGCAGTGATAGATTTGGGTTCCAAGATTTGGAATGGTGAATAAATCCTTGGAATGGTTTGAATGGAGTCCACCAGAATTTGTTTACTTTGAAATTTATTATTAATTGTTGTATTGTACCCATGAGAAAGAAAATAACATGTTTGTCTGTGATGTTGTGAAGCGGTTCAAGATGGTGGATTATCTTAGCGTATGGTAATCTTATGTTATTGACATAATTGAATAACATGTTGTATATAGAATTAATTTGTTAATATATCATGAGTGATATATTAGCGTGTGTTGAATGTTGTTAATGTCGTTCGTTGCTGCGCTTGGAGTGGGGAGAAATAACGGTAAGGGAAATTCAGCTCTTAGGCGTGCTATTCTACGTCGTGGGACTTCATTTTCCCAAGTCTGAGAAGGCGGCAGGGATGGGATATCAGGGCCTTGGCGTATGGCCAAGATGGCCTTATCACATCTTTTTGTAAAGTCGGGCAAGAGACCTGATTTTGTATAAATTATCAATCGGTGTGAATAATCACATCTTAAATCGTTTTTATTATAGAAAATCACTCAGTTTATATGAGTAGAATGCTTCATGAGCTCAGTGGCCATTTTACGCACGAAGGTATGGGTCTCATGAAGAAAGAGCATTATAGATTCCATGGGTTAATGAGGTAGTCAGCAGACGCGCCCCGGAGTTTAGAGCAATCTGCTTATATTAAGTAAATCCATTCATAATATATTAAAATATTTATCGATATTTTGATCGCTTGATTGGAACTTTAAGCAGCTGGAATGAAAAAAACCATTTCTTTGTGCGAGGAGCGGAGCCATTAGGAGGGATTTCTTTGGGACCCAGGAGCCAGTAGGAGAAAGACCCAGAAGTGTTTTGAGGGAAGAAGTGTTTTTTGGGCCAAAGAAAAAGGAAAGGGAAGGGACAGAAAGGTTAAGCTTACCCACTCTCTGATTCTGATTGTCTGTTCTTCTTGTTGATGCTCCATTGTTTAATACTTATGAATTTTCTGGATTAATATTAATATATTTATGTCTTTACCGCTGTTTTATAAATTTATTTACATGTATTGTGCCACATTTATTGATATGCAGTCTTTTAATATCAAGATAAATCATATTCAGGAACTGAAAGTATTAGTTTTATCGATTGATATATCATCGAAATATTGAGATATATCGATTGGTACATCGATCGATTTTGTCAATCGAATCGATTAGTCAAATCGGAAAATCGCGTCAATGTGCGGCAAAAATATCTAGAGTATATGGCACCACAGCGTGGTGAAACGAGTCGAAAAACGCCAAAAAATCAGCGTGTGATCTGATCGTCAGATTTGTTCTTGCTTTAATCCAATAGTCCAAATTTCGTCTATTTTTTTTAAAAACATTCGCTTTGACTCTATATTTTTATCAACGATTGATTTTGTCGAGAAGTTTGATCTAGCAGTTTTAGAATGATTTCTAATAGATATATGATGATCAGAAAATTCAGTAGATTTGAACCCAAAATCAAATATCAACGATTATTATTAAATCACAATGGTTTTTGACGTCTAATGTCTATTTATCATACATTTCATTTACGAAACTCATTCATGTACAAATCCAGCTCCATTTAATTCTCAATTATTTTTCTTTTTCTTTGTCAAATATTTTGAAGATCTTGGTTTCCTAAGGTTTTGATTATAACTCCCAAATACAAGGTTAATTAATGTGTTTGCTGTAAATTTATTTTGTGTTTGTGCATATTTTATTCTCATATATATTAGTTTTATTTTGGTATTGAAATATTTTATAACAAATATTTTTTATACTATAATTTTATTTGATAATAATAAATTTAGTTATATATAATGTTTGAAAAACTTAGATGTACACATCATACTTTAAACAATTATAATTATTTTTATCGTGAGAAACTTAGATATCTTAATAATATTATTTTGTTGCATAATATTACTAACTAATAACAAATTTTTTTAGTTAATTATATTAGTTATTTTAGTTAATAGTTTTACTTTTATATGAACTTAGATTAAAGATTAATTAAGTTAAATATAATGTTAGAAACTAAGATCTTAGATATAAATAAATATGAAACATATTAGACACATACTATAGTTAATATTAAAAACATGAATCTTTTATTTCATGTTGGAAGAAAGAAATTAGCTTATATTAATTAATAATATTAGTTTCATATTAACTTACATTAAATTGAAACATTTTATACTATATTATTGTATTTTGGTTATATAATGTTTGAAACTTAAATACTTAAGACATCTTATTTTACTAAATAATTTTATTTTAGTTAAATTTGACTATTATGAACTTAGTTGAGTTAATTAAGTTTAAAATTAAGTTAATATAATGTTAGAAAGTAAGATCTTATATATCATATTGTATTAAAGCTTATGTGTGGTTATATAGTATGGATTCAATCTTACAAAAACATATTTAGTAATTTGAAACATATTACTTACATTAAATTTAAAAATATTTTTATACTACTAATTTTATTTTATTTAAATTTGATAATATTAAATTAAGTTAGATGTGAATACTTAGACATCATATTTTGATTATATAATGTTTGAAAACTTAAATATTAGACAAATTATTAAGCAATTATAATTATTTCATGTTAGAAACTTTAGATATTCTTAAATATCATAATAATAATAAATAACATGAATATCATAATGTTAAATTATTATATTGGCATCATGTTAAATATGAAGTTTATATTGATTAGATATCATATTTAGAAACTTAGATCTTACTTACCATATTAACCTACGCATTTATATAATGTTATTATATTGATATCATATTATAATATTATCACATTGATTTTAATTTCATTTTCAATAAATCACATGTATGTTTATAGGATGGCTAGTGGAAGTGGAGGTAGAGATCAGACAGGAGGTATTGCATACCGAGTGGAAATAAAATTAGAAAAATTTGCAAATTATTGTGGTTTAATGATAAAGAAAGTAGTGGAATTCTTTAGGATTAATTTCTGTCACATATTCAAGTCCCCGTTCAAATAGAAAGAAGTGTCGAAATGTGTCCATTAGGAGTAAAACAAGGAAATGAAGCGACTTTTAGAGCAAAGAGTAAAAGCGAGCGAAAAAGTTGTAGATATGGAAGAGAAATTTGAGTTGAATTACGAGGCCACA
Source organism: Tetrastigma voinierianum (assembly GCA_016808115.1). Taxonomy (NCBI): domain Eukaryota; kingdom Viridiplantae; phylum Streptophyta; class Magnoliopsida; order Vitales; family Vitaceae; genus Tetrastigma; species Tetrastigma voinierianum. The sequence continues at coordinate 94,207 of JAEQBH010006917.1, read as the reverse complement.
GTGGGAGGATGACCTCATCACATTATCATTGATGATGATGAGAGGGTGACGAGGATGTGTATATATCATCAGGGTAGAAACATGCACCCAGATGAAGCGAGATGAATATTGAGACGATAAGTGCATTAAAAAAGCTAGTGCATGGAGCAGAAACGAGGTTAAGACTGATTTTATGAGAATAAAGAAAAAAATAGGTAAATCTTTATATCTAATTCATTTTTCACATAATTATTCTTAACAAAATAATGTATTTGATTATTGTTATTTATTTATTTTTCATTGCATTAAATGATCTTCACAACGAGTGATCCATCAAAACATGCAAAGATCACAAGTGTTGGCATACGGATCCATACCGCTAATGCACCATCATTATTACAAATCTTTTATTCTGAAGACATAAAAAAGCTTAAAAAAATATGTTTCAAGGTGATTTCAATCAGGAAACGATAAGGCAGTTGATTAGCAAGTTCTTGAAATATGAGCGTGTTCCACCTCAAAAAGCGGAGACTCGCACCATTTAAGAACATGATTTTTACGGTATACAACAAACAAGTTGTCTAATTATAATATGTTTTAATAATGAGATTATTATGTTGATTATGATTGCAAAATTTACAGCACACTAATCAACTTTCATTTAACTATATATGGGATGGACATCGAACCACCATCATATGAAATCAAAGCAAAGTATTTGAAAATGAGTATAAAGGCATGGAAACATAGTAAACATACAAAGAAATAGAAAATTTACGATTATGTGTGATGATGGATGGATTAAGGCCAGCCAGATTTAGGCATAAAATTAATTTCATTTTACTTATATTAAAAGAAACGGAATTTTCACCGGAAAATCTAAGCGATCAGTCATATAAGATTAAAGGAATGACAAACGCATATGGGTTTGTTGGGGGCGCTGATCAAAGGAGGTGTGGAATCTGATGTAATTGCAAATTTAACAAATAATGGATGGCATTTGTAGCGGGAAAGTTGTTGATGAAGAAAAGCAATCGCTGTGGACTCCATTATCAGGCGGCCACGTGGTTTATGTTTGAGAGACATTGGCGTGAAATGGATGAGTATTTTGCTCGATTGATGCGGAATCTCCACAAAGGAAGCGTCGACTTCATTTACAATCATGGTTGGTTGCTTGCAAAAATGTGAAAGGTCTATGGTGGAGATATCGTGCATCTTGGAGCAACAAGATTTGTAACAAACTATATTGCCTTAATGAGTCTTCAAAAGATAGTTGATTTGAAGAAGTCTTTGTGGCAGTAATTAATGGGCATCTCATAAGCTTGAGTCAGTTGAGGGTTGGAAATGAGGTTGAGAAAGACTCATGTTTGATCATAGATATTGAGAGAGGTGGAGAGGCCCAGTGTCTTCCATCTATGATACAGCGCTTTTGCAGTCTCAACCCAGTCGAAGTCTTTCAATCCCAACCATGCCATTTATTATCTCTGATTGATTTTAGTTGATGAAGGCATTTAAGATTGATTCAGCCCAAAAGTGGTGGCTGCCTATCATCATAGATCGTTAGGGATAGAACAGCACTAACATCCTCTTACCATGCAACATGCTGCCCAAATTATACCTATCCTCTTCATTGATATTCACATTTAATAATATTAGTTTACATTATTATCATATATTAATTCACAATAACTATTGCGACATACTATCACAATCCAAAATTTAATATAGACTGAGTTGGTTTCTTGGCCTATGCTTCAGAGTTGTTCTACTTCGGCGTTTTTTCTAAATTGGGTCCTAATGCTGAGCCTTTGTAATTTTAAAATTATCAAATAATGAGTTTCTATTCCCCAATTAATTGATTCAATTTATTTGATTGATATTTTATTTTAGATTTTTGACATTTTGAATTCAAAACATGCTCTTGAGATCACAAAAAGGATTTAGTGATGGAGTAACAATAACTCAAAGATAAAGCTCTGAGTAGTGTTAATTCTCATTAAAAGTAAATTTCATAACTATTTTATTATTATATATTGAATATAAGTAATTTTATTGTAGCTGAATGATGGTTTTTGTATGGAAATCATGTTCCAACATTAAGGAATTTGGACTTTAAGATTCTTTCCCAAACCACATCATCTTCAGTGTGTGAAATAAATTTGAGCACATTTTCTCCAATTCATACAAAACAAAGAAATCGGCTTGCTTACCCTAGGCTCCAACAATTGGTTTTTTGTTATTACAACATGAAACTAAAGATACGTAATATGGAGGTAGAGATCGATAAAGTTACGGAAAATAATTCTCAGATTTACTTGAGATTTGAAACTTAGTTTGAGGTGAGAGAATAGGAGGGAATGAGCTATTTCAGTAGGTTGAACCTCTCCATTTACCCCAGATGATGGAATTAAATCTGATCCACAAATTGTGCACATGTTAGAAGCATGTGTGTTAATGTTGAGCGAGGTTTTAGCTAAAGTTCATAGTAGAAGTTTTTAGTCAAAGACATGAGGACAATTGGCGTTGTTTGCTTCTGACCTTCACTTTTGTTCCAGAGTGTTGAATATAGTAGTAGACAGCAGGGTACTGTTGTGGGTGCTCTGCTGGGCGGGATAGGATGACTCAAAGGAGGGGATAATGGCTGGTAGTGATACTGGAAATGATGTTTGGGATATTATGGGTCACAGCAGTCAATATCCATTAGGCCCATTTACCGGTGAGAGATTGATTTCACACATGCTACACAAAGGGTGAGACCACTAGTCTAAGCTGGTCGATCTAAGTATTGAGGCCATTACAGGAAGACATGCCATAAAGAAGACAACGAAGGATAACACCATATATTTGAGGATTCATTTCCATTAGGTTTGAATCATGAGTATTGGAACTCGATTTAGTGATTATTAGAATGAAGACTTGTATATTTCTCTTATCTGATGAGTTGAGATGGCCTTCCTTCCCACATCCACCAGGTTATTAATTGAAGGCCTTAGTAGTTAAACTATCCTCATGATCCTGGAAGTATAGTTTCAGAGTTCCACATGTCAAATGCGATAAGGATTTCAAGCGGCGAGTACAAGTGGAGCCTGTTTATATCCGGAAGGATTGTGGTAGGAGTGAGGAACATTTATCGTGTGGCATGTTTTGGAAGTTATAATCAATATTATGAGAACCTATATCTTGGTATGAATGTTGTCTTCACATCAAGATGGGATCATCATCAAATAATGTAGCCTGGAGCCATCGGTCTTCTGTTTTAGTTTTTTAAGAAAAATGACTAGCCCCATAATGTAATTCTCAATAGAGATTATAATGAAGATATAGAAGTCTTCAATAATGATATATGTTACTTTATTTACATGTATTTTTATATTTCGATAAAGTATTTCCACTTAATTTCCGTATTTTTTGTTATTTTTGCTTCACGATATTTTACAATAAAATATCCACGATCATCCCTAAATATTTATCGATATATAAAGTAAAAAATCAAGAATCGAAATAAATCCCGTAATAGCAAATATTTTGCTCTTTATCATATTCGAGTTTTTATTAATAGTAATATAGAGCTTTCATTATTATTGGCCAATTTTCATGGCTTTTGGCGGCACATCCTTTCCAGGAAGCCCCAACGGATCAAAGCCCACAAGGGAGGCCTAAGTATCCACACGAAGATACGGATCTGGACTCATTGACACGAAGTAAACGTGAGCCTATCCGATGATAGCAAAGGCCCTCCAGGGGTTTATTGCCGGGCAACCTTCTTTCACTTGAAGGCTGCCTTTATTGTAGAATTGTGATCTCTGAAATGACTGGGATGATTTCCCGTGATCCACTTGTAACTGAGAACATATCCTCCCACAAAACCTCATTAACCAGCTATACCGCCAGGATGATCTCGAGCGTCCTTAAAGCGGAAGACTCAGACGACTTAGATTATCGAAAGGGAAAGCTTCGGTTGGCGATATGAAGTGGCGCCTGCCTCCACTTCCATTTGAAACCAATCACCCACTTTCCATGAAAAATGGATCATCTCCTAACCTAAATAAAGGGAAGAAAACATTAACATAAAGGTATGTGAAAAATACACAGTATATTGACGTGCTACGTCTCTACTCTTTATCTAACTAGCATGGAGGCCAGGCTGACACCTGTGGTGCCTTACATTTTCGAGGTGCTTATTGTCAAGTCATTGCCCAGAAACTGATCAGAAGACTTTACAGGGAGTCAGAGATAACAAATTAAAAAATAAGTTTATGGAATAATAAAACCAAAAGTCATCACAGGCATTATGAAGACTATGATATCAGCGATCCACACTTGCAGAATATTGGTAGTTCACCTTTCGTTCATCAGGTTCATTAGCATCTAATAACTATACTTATTGGCAGCCTAACAAAGCGTCGCCGAGGGCCGCGGTTCCTCCACTTGCATCAGGATATGGAGACGAAGGAGGAAGAATAGGCTAGATAGATGGCTGAATTACATAGCCGTGTTGACCATCACAGCGAGAGCGTTACTTTCTGGGATACCATTACGGAAGAGATCAGTGTGAAAACTCACGAGAAGGGAGCGGCCACACTGCACCTTCGATTAAAAACAAAATAAAGGAGAAAGGAACTGTCAGGCCCAGAAGCGATAGTGGCGCGTGACGGCGACGGCCGGCCATCACTGCTTGCAAGCTCTCCGGCTCCTAAATACGCCACCCCAAAGAACAGTGGAGTGAATGAAAGAGGCCCCACGTGCAGTTCCTGGCCGGATTAGTGATGGCATGCATCAAAGTCTGAGAGATTGAAGCCAGAAGCGAAGAGCCGGGCAGGCCTCACGAAGCATACTTTGCGTGGCATGGGGCGTAGCACCATCATGGTTGCGTGTATACTATTTGGGGTACTTTTGTTTCATTGCAATACTAAATCCCATAGTTATCACAGGGACACGAGACATCTTTATCCTCCGAATTAGGCCCGGCCATATTTAAATTTCTGGGAGCCTCTGCGTGAAAGCTGTCCGCCTGTGTCATTTGCAATGTGATGGCTCCTTTGTTTGTCATGACCATGCACTTGATCGGTGAAGTGATACTGTCGAGGGCGATAGCCCTGTGCAAAGTGTTCTCGGCCCGACGAGAAGGCGCGCCACGGCTTGGTTCCACTGACTCCGGGAGATCTCGGCTCATTTATTGAGTTGGCCCAGGCTGCATTGTTCCGACACTATGCTGGTTAAACGGAGAGAAACATCCGAGTTCTCCCCAAATCATCTTTAGCGGGAGGGCGAGTCGGTGGTGATTTTCACCCTTAAGATTTGGAGGTAGTTAATGGTGAATTCATAAAGCATGGATCGGTCCTCCATAATTTCCTAAGGGCTTTGGTAGAGCCACCCCATTCTTCCCTTTACTATCTTTGGATGCGCCTCGACGTGGAAGAGTGTACCAGAATGACGAATAAATATTCAACATTGGAGGCCAACATGGCGGCTCGGATGTGATGATCATGACCAGCGGAAGCGGAGCCACGCTAAAGGTCGGCTATGAACCAAAGGGAACCAGATGGGGCAGAAGCGTTCACGGGGCAATCCAGAAGAAAAGGCCCCAGGTTTCACCTTTTGAACATCTCGACCAGACTCATTAGCCTCGCTAGGAATCATACGACTTTAAATGGCTTTTCCTATCTTGAGTTTGAATCCTGTTATGACAGATCTTTGGTGTGATTTTCCCTGAGGGAACCCGCAGGGAATGAGACCAGCGGTCTCGAAGCACAAATTCTGAGTGAAGACCAGCCCGGAGTGAGCCCTCCAGGGAGACATAATAGGAAGCGGTCAGCGGGCCCGAGGCCACCTACGGTCGAAGAATAGGACGGCTGGCGCGGAGGCTCCCACCTGAACCACGACTCACCTCTTAAACTATATCTGGTAGGATGGGTTATGGTCGGTATCGATCTAAAACGAAAAGTTTATTAGCGACCGGTCCAGTGCGAATAAACCGGCGTGATACACCCCCAGGCGATCGCGGGCGATTCGATGGGTCGTTATTTCTCCCATCTGCACTCCCACACCCAACGTCCGGTGTTCTCTTTCATGATGCGCCAGTACTCACTTTATATCTTGCGATTTTTGATGTGCACGGAAATCTGAGTTTGACCTGACGGCATGCGTAGGCACATTACCCAATTACGCCTTCAGCGGGATGGGAACATCTCTTTGGTTGAGGTTGGGGTCGGTTGTGAAATCCTGTGTCCGACTTCGCGGAGACTGACCATAACAGTAACAATGGGACGCATTATACCGTCAGAGGAGACGGTCGGTGGTTTACGGCGGGTTTTTATTTCCAGTTGGGGACCTGGGCCCATGTGCCATTGTTGGTTGAGCTTGGCTATCATTTGGCTTAATTGCCGTGATCTCACCTGAATGATCGGCTATAAACCCGGTATTTAGAGCGAGTGGCCTCTTGAGGCGACCATTGAAAAGTACTACAAATTGTCGGTCACGAGGAGCGTAGAGAAAAATAGAGAAAGCTTTCTGCAATCCGACCCTGGGACCAGGGCTACAGAAGATAACAAATTCATTTAAGTAGCTGAGCGTAGATAGAAAACTGAAAAGAGCGATTAAGCGGTGACCCCACAGGCCCGATGTACACAAACAGTAGGAAATGGGCACATATTAGTTACTCTTATCAAATTCTTACGGGAGGAACAGCTCTCATGATTCACTCACATTGCCGAGGGCGCGTGTCATTTTGATTTACTGGACATGAAGTAGACATTAAATCATTGCCTCTCCTGAAGCTGAATGTCATCCCATGGCCGGGTGGTTAAATTTTGGAAAGTGAGTTTCACTGAGCTTAGTTGTCAGTTATTCAGGTGAGTGGATATATACTGAGAAACAAAATTTATCAGGATAAAGTGTTTCAAATCAATTGTGATGTGGTGGTAGATCTCCAGAAAAAGTGGAAAATCAGTATCTGATGAGGGTGGGATCTAGTGGGGCATCACTGGGGAAAGGGCAGCTTCCGCTTTTTTACTGGGGAATGGGCCAGGAGATGAATTGAGTCGCATGGCGGGGCATGGGAGGATGTTACAATAGGAGTTCATGAAAGAACCTCTACTTCTGGGATATCATCAAATACCCAAGCTACATCAGTGACACCTTCTGAAGAAAACAACGCTGCCCTTTATGGTGTTTACACTGAGTGTAGTCTTAGTTGAAGCCAAAGAATGTCGAGGCGACGTGTCGGAAGGTTGGTGTCAGATGTTTGGCGCTGCTGGAGAAAAATCTGGGGTTTTGATGATGACATCTTTGGTAAAGTCCGAGCATGAGATCATCGCTGACACACCTGTAGGGAAACTTGGGAGCTCCTAAGGGGCATACGGTATGAGCTCGTCCCTCGAGTGAGCTTAAATTCGCCACAGGCAATTACTTAGTTCATGGTGGGCTGAGGGTGTCAGAAGCCTTCTGCTGGGCTTGAGCTATTTGGAGATCTGTGACCTGTACCACAGAGAAGGGATTTCTTGGTTCCGGCCAATTCCCGGTTGAGGCGCCACTTAGGGCGGTGTCTCTCAGTTCTGGGACCATCTGAGGCGCATTCTTTGCTCCCCACTCCCAGGAGGCTTGACCAAGGAGTGGGGTGGAATGAGGAATGTGGTGGCCTCCATTTCATCAAAGGCAATATCTTGGGAACCATAAATTCCTTGCATGGCCTGGTAGGCGAAACACTCTTGCATACTTAGGGTTTAGATGTGATAGTGTTACTGTTCAGGAGATGAAGAATCATGAGATGGTATTTTTGTCGATGAGTGCCTTGGCGATCTTGGGAGGCCCACTAATATGGCCACTCGGGACAGTGCCTCACGGGTGCAAAGAAAGAGCTCATGTGCTTTGACACACCTTGATTGTTGTTTAACTAACCAGCTAACCTCTTTTAGGACACTAATTCATGACCCAGCTTATGGAGGATCAATACGATGGGCGAAATAGATGGTAATTCAGTGCCGTTCAGTGATTGGCAGCTAAAGGATCTTGGCATGTTTCAGCGAAATACGAGTCTGGCGAGGCAGTGACTCAGAACCAGTGGACCTTTCCAATCGAATGAAAGTCTTATGAGCCTGGAAGTGAGCATGGAGTTATGGCACCAAATCTCAGTTAGGGAGAAGAGTGAGCAAAGTATCTGTTTAAGGCTGGCGCCTCCTACCAAATGAATCGAGAATATAGAGGCAATCCTGTGGGTCGGCCCCAGTAACTCTTTGTCAGCCCATTCAATTGCTTCCTAATTGAAATGATTCTTCAGTTGGTGGTAGGGTGAGTAAACAGACCTATCAGTTGAGACCTCAAGATGAAAAGTATCCTTGGTGAAACAGCGTTTCCCAGTGGCTGAAACTCCCCAGGCTCTGAGCATGAGAGGTTGATGACCGAGGCAGTGGCAAGCTCTGTAGGCTTCTCTTCAGGTAATAACAGTCGTTCCACCACATCATATCAGTGGGATTAAATCGGGGTGTCCTCACTGGGATAAAGTGGGGAGTGGAGCGAGTGTGCTCGCTGCAGGAATGGATTCCATAGTGCGGTGTATCAAGCAGCCGGAGAACTCTAAGGCAAGCGGGGAACAAAACCACAAGGGATCCAGTCTAGTGCGGCTGGTTTCTCTTAGAGTTAGCAGCCGGTTGTTAAATGAGGTCAGCGGATGAAGGCCATGCACTTGGGGGTAACGCTCCGCCGACCAGGGACATATGTAATTGGCGACTAAGCTGAAAGGATCTCCTGAGTGTCATCGTGAGCAGGCCCGCACGCAGGGGCCGTACTCAGCGATATTATTGACGGCCAGTAGGGGGATGCAGCGCGAGTGACTAAATGCAGTGTGGTGGGTGTGCATGACAACTGGCCTGTCGCGAGGATCACACTCACTCGAGAGGATTTAATTCCATTACTAGCCCTTAGGCCTTTTTATTTGATAGAGGTGACTATAAGTGGGTAAACTTCCTAGCCTTTGTTTCGGAAAAAATTGTTCTTCAGTGGCCGTTGATTGACTCAGCAGGGTGGATTCAATTTGAGGATTGCATCGATCAAAGATAAGGATGTCACTCGGTTCAGTTTAGGAAGAATATCGTATATCGATGTGGGTATACCGATCATTGTCAAATAACGGGCTCAGATTTGATGGCGGGGCTCATGGGACTTGCCGAGTGAAAATAAAAGGGATCACCTCTCCCTTTACAGGGTGGCCAGCGAATGACTGGCCACGAAGAAGTGAGCTTCTCAAGCCAAGAAGAAACTACGTGGTGTAGCTCAAGCCTGTTCGTTCAGACTCATTCAAGGAAGCCGAATGGGTGGATGAACTCCAGGGTGCTTTGGAGCTGTCAGGGGCAGCCTGACTGGCCGGCCGGGTGGCCCTCATCTGGCCCCACTCGCCCGCGGATGTCGACAAAATTTACGGCGAGTGATCAGCAAGCCGGCTTTGGTGGAGTTTACGTAATTAAATCTTTGAAACTATGGTGAGCCTGACGACATGGCGGTGAGATGCAGCGAGAAGCGAAGTAGGTGTGCAGAATAACGCGTATCATACCCATGACGGGCTGGCAAAACCTATCGATGGGCGTGTGAAACCAGAGATGTTTGAGCCCGGGGATCTAAGTGCGAGAAAAGTTTTGAGAACCTGATGATCTCATGATGATGGAAAGGGTTCTAACCAAATTAGGAGGTAAAGTATATTTGTAAATGGTGGCGGGATCGGGATGTCATCATTCAAAGACAAACTAGGCCCAGGACACTTGTACCTAGAATGCCGGATCTTAGCACCTTAAAGAGATAGCATCAGTAAAGGAATTTGTTTGAGTTTACAAACATGTTCTGCCGTCCTGATTTTCAATTCTAAATCCAGGCTTAGGTCAGTCATCCTCACCCAGGCCCCGATGTAGTTGATGCCAGGATGAGTTTCATTACAGCAGATGGAGTTGGGTAATCCCCTATAGGCTTTGATATGGCCGTGCTGGCCCAGTTTCATTCACAAGAAATGGGTAAGGTTGATGTTATATGAAAATAACAGATCTGTAATAATTTTACATTATCACTCATTTGGGATAAGGTCTGAATTAAACTGGTTTTCAGGAGGTTGATAAATTGATAAATTGTAAAATACTTAAGGTGAAATAATGAACATATGATTGATCAGCCCATATGCTCAAGAATTAGGGAGGATGGAGTTGAACGGAAATAAATGTGGTGAGTGAAAAGAGCACAAATATGAAGGTTGATGAGGGACTGTGGGACCAAATGATAAGCTTAAGTATAATATAGGAAACCATTGATAAATAAATAAGGAAATTGAAACTAAGGGGTTAAAATGCCAAAAAATGGAAAATTTAGGATTTATGATTTGGCCCCCAAACAAGGTGCTTTCCATGAAGGTCAGTGACAAGAACCTAAAATGAGGAAATGAGAAACAGGTGTAGGCCCAGGCATGAGGCCTTATATAGGGATTTAAAGGGCGGGCTTACAGTCTTAGATGCTCATTGAGCAAATCACGTTTTTGAAGAGGGGAAGGAAGAAGTTAGGGTTTGCAAGAATCCAAACTTTTAGATTTGATCGCTCCCACTTTTAATTAAAGGCCAAACATAACATGGAAGGGGAAAGGAATTTGGAAAGGGAGCTATATCAGTAAAAAAATCAAAACTCTAACCTCATTTTATGTTTTGATTTTGGAAAATACTTGAAGGTTTTTCAGCCGAAGTTCTAAACCACTGAGTTGTTTTGTTAAGATTCCTTGGTGGTTATGATGCTGGGGACAAGGTCAGGAAATTTGTGAAGAAATGAGTGAATCACCAAATCCAATGCCCGGTAACCCGTGAGAATGCGATGCCAGGTTAGTGAGTGCAGGTACAGGGATCTGATGAGCAGTGGGTAAGTCTGAAGCTGACCGGACGTGCTGAAACTATGAGTGGACAACTGATCATTGTCACCGTCTGGGTCAAAGTAAATCTTGGGTGCCCACTACTTCAACAACCTGGAAGGCACACTAATTTTGCACCGTTAAAGTCTGTGTTCATGCCATTAGGTGTTAGGGCCTAAGAAATGATTAATGAGGAGTTCAAATAAGGGTAGAACTAAGTGAAACTGTCCTGTGCCTGCGCCTTTCGAAGCAGAAGCAGGAATTGATATTGGGGCGATTTCGATGTCTTAACCAGGCCCCATTGCTTAAAATAATTTGCAATTCACTTTCAGAATTGTTTAACGATTGTTTCATCCACTAAGAGTGGGCGTGATGTTGCATGACTAAGGAGACAGTGAGTAATCCATTGCTTTCCTGGGATGAGATCCAGGAAGGAAGGCTGAGATTAAACAAGCAGTTTTGTTCTCTGGAAGCTATTGTTTGTTTAGTATTTTTTGGTAGAAAACACAGATGAAGTGTATGAGAATGAGTACATAAAGACCAAAGTACTATGAAATAATTTTATGAATAGATATATAAGCAGTATAGATGATATGCTTTGGCTTAGTATATGAATGAGTGTGTAGAAATGGAAATAAGTGGAATGAAGTATATAGAATAAATACATAGATTGGAGTATATGCAGAAAAGATAATACGTAAGTGAATATGGAATTGAAATGTGGTATTTGAAAAGCCCAGAATGAATGTGAATGATGTAAGGGCGAAATTAAAGTGTAATATGAATAGGAATATTTATGCCGAACCGAACGCCTAACGGGGTTACACCGTTAAACATCCGGAATCCATGAGTCACCCAAAATTGTCCATTATCAAGCGTAGGGATATCTTTAATGTGCGTCCGTCATTGATGGCGTATCGCGGTGAAGAAATGTCCACTTGGCGGGATACATGTCGGCCTCCCATCATAATGGCGTATGACATTTAAGTAATCTACATGCCGGGGTGCACGACGACATCCGTCATGATGGGAACCGGGTGGTAAATGTGCAAGCCACATTCTGAGAATAATGTAAAGAGCGGGGATTCATTAAAGAAGCAGAATGAAATTCATAAGTAAACCAGATTGAACTCAGTGAGTAAAATAAGCACGGCATTGACTGAGTATAAGTGAGTTTTGTAAAAGCAATAAGCATCATCTCATAAATTTGATTTGTGAAATGAATTGTTGCGTGAAAAGTACATGTTGTGATATAAGTAAATAGTTTGTAGTAATATTGAAGCGTGAAGTGAATAACGCGATGTATGTTGATTCTCTTGACGTAGTTTAAATATTAAGTCATACCAGAAGTTCAAGGTCGCGATCTTGTGTTGTTGTAGCGGAACCACTAAGCATAGAGTATAAATGGGTTTGCCATGTAGCCATATCTCATCAAATTGGTTGAGAATGAATTGTTTGCATTGAGTGCATGTTGTGATATCGTAAAGTGATTTGTATGTTGAAAGCATCTTGGAAATGAATAAGCATGGGTATATGGTGATATCTATTGGGCATGATTTAATATTAAATGCATGGGTTAAATTAGATCAAACCATGTGGGCCATATGGGACACTAGGCATCAAATTAGCCGCGTGTAGTTTATCATATCTGCCTGAGGTGTGCAGGTAAACAAGAAAAGAACTAAGATCGCATGGCGAGTCCTGAGGAAGTGCGGTGGCTGTAGTATATACTCGTCATTTGCCTCTCGTCTCTTTTGAACAAGTGGTAATTTTACATACAAACAAAAGAAAAGGTTCAAACTCTGAACGCCTCACAGATTTTTTATATCATTTTTGAAAAGAGCGTAGATACATTCAGCTGTCAGCCTGTTTTGTTAAATGTTTGTCGGGACTCTGGGAATTGCGTAGTTTTGTGTAAATGATTATGGGTTTGCCCACAGTGAAAGAGTGGCACCCCACAACGAGCTAAACATAATAAAAATCTTTTTTGAAGTGAATAAGTAAGAAAAGCATTAGGATGAAAGTAGGGCTCCGGTCCAGGATCTATCATTGCAGGTCAGGGTAAGAGGATTAGATTGTGACACTTTTTGAAAAATAAAATTTAATAAAACGGAAAATAAAAGATTAAACAAATGTGGGATTTGGTTTCGGGACTCGCCATTAAGGTGAGGCAGGGCTGGGAGATGCTTCTAAATGTCCCTCTGGGCCGGAGCTATGGTTGATGCCCCGAGATGGTTCATTATGGGGGCTAAGGTTACGGCAGTGTCCCATGCTCGGCTTTAGTATAGTTGTTACCCGGTGGTTATTCTGAAGTCGGTGGGTGATAACCTGCGGCCTAGTATGGTTGATGCAGCCCAGTTTATTACAAAACCACAGATGGGTGATGTCCTCAGAAGCAGTATAGTTAATGCCGGGTTGGCTCATTATAACTTAGGAAAGGCGGTAGAGGGCGACAAACGCTAAATGTTCCATCAGGAAGGTGATCTATATCTTGCTCGAGTACATCTTTGTGCCGACTAAATAGAAGCCCCAATTATGTGATTCTAGATAAAAGCACCCATATCGATTGCAATGTCTTACGCCTTTATTCGCGATAACAACACATGCTTTTTATTGAAGCAGTTTCAAAACAATAAAGCGAGGCGATGAAACATGGGTGAAGGAACAAAGCTTAGCGTCACGATCTGAGAAATACAACCCGCTAAACATCATGCTCCTCGCTCTCGCGATTTACTTTAAAATGGAGAAAATAGGCTCGTTACGGTTGACTCATGATGAAGAGATGCTAAGCTAAGCCTCTGATGATATCAAATCACCAGGAACTACTAATTGGAGCCTTCTTCTCTGACGGCGTCGTCCTTGGCGGGGCGAGCATGGGTGGATCGTGACCGATAGGAATGACAATGGAGCGTGGAGGACCATTACATAAACTGGAACAATGAGGCATGAGTGAGTTAATCAAATCCTGAACCTAGGATTGGTCCCACGAAATATTATGTTATAGCCCCAACATCCATACTATGATTAAAGATTCACGTTCAGACCCCTCATATTGGCCTCCTCCAAAGCAACTTTTCTCTTTGGGGCCTCTGCACGAATAACGAACGCTAAATACTTACAAGTCCAGGGTTGCCAGCGAGGGCTGGATTCGTGACAGACGGCTGGCTTGGTGCCCGCCTGGCCTCCTCACAGGCCCGCGGGGCATTTTGGACCCTAGCTGTTTCGGACTCCCACCACTCCCCACCGCACCCCGGCGGGTCCCTGCGCATTGCATCCATATGGGCCGCTGAGGCATCATGGCGGCGGGTGTGCATCTCTCTCAGCCCTCAGCTCGGGCCCATCTTTTTCAGCGCTTTCTTTTCTCATCATTATCCACGGTAGCGAGGAGCTTGACTCCTGCTATTAAAGAGGAAGCGCTCAGCACAGCCAGGTGAAATGATCGATTGGGCGTAAAAGCCCTGACCTCTGCATCCCCTCAGCCCAAGGGCTGAACTCACTACGATCTTTGGTAGGTCCCATATTTCGGATAAGCAATGTGACTGCAAAGAGCGCGCGTAGAATAAAGCAATGGCTGATAATGATCTGGTATTACGCCGTAGTTACATGAGCGGCGTATCAACTCAGGCTGTGAAACAGAGTTGAGTTCACGATATTAGCATACCAGCACTCAACCACACAGCGGATCTTCCTTAAACATAGGCGGGGCTAGGGGCACGGCGCACTCCTTCCACCTTCTCCTTGTGCTCCAACTCTTAGGCATCCGAGCAGTGAATCTGGTGAGATCATATAGTGGCAGGGTTAGCCTGGGTTGAATGAAGAAACCCAATCTCTGGGCACCTTGGAACTGAGGCAGATCACTTTCTCTGTCGGGAGCACAGCCTGTGGAGGGTGTCCTTAGGTCAATGACATTGGGTTGGGAAGCAGGCAGCACAATAGGCCTGGTGGGAAGGCGTGCAATAGCGCCAAGGCAATGCGCCACGTTCGCGATAAGCCAGGTGGCGGATCAGGCGGGTTCGAGATGCGAGACCATATCTTTAGGATCTTTACACGTTTTTTTAAAGCGGCGGTACGTCTGGGTATCAGCCACATCTTATAACAAAATCAAAATATCACGCATACATATCAAAAAGAACTACCAAAGTATTGGTGTCATGAAATCTTCTTATTCTGAGTCCCATTTACTGATATAAAGCGTACTTTTTATTTCTAATCGGAAGCCTTGGAACCTCTTGTGATGAACCCACACTCTTTGTGTCTTTGGCGCATTTGTATCACCGGATGTTTTGGGACGTCTTCTCATTCCTGGATTAAAAACGCCTTAAGCTTTATCGCAGTGGGAAGTACCTATCTTACATCTGAAACATGCACATTTATCTTTGAATCACAAATCCATAAGAAGAGTAACGATGCATCAGATGCGAGAATTCACTTATAACATACTAATATATCTTGTATTTATCATCTCCACAATTTTGCATACATACTTATCTGCATAACAAACTTAACACTTGGAGTGCCATATAACGGCTTTCTTCTTATTGGATCTTATACTCATGGTAAACACAATCTTACATTGGATCCTTATACTTATACGCATTCATATCTTTACTTATTACGAGACTTATTTACCCTCTGGAGGATCCTCGTAAGACACATACTAATGATTCGTATAGAATGCGGAAGCCGCCATATGCCACACTTGTCTCAATAGGACATACTTATGCTTATATCGGGACGTATACTTATTCGGATCTCGAAAGGGTTGCCTGTTGCAGGACTTATCGCGATACTTGTCTCGGACTTGCAATTATTCGAGGATCTCCTAAAGGACATCTCACTTGGGCTATCAGTTGATGCCCATCCGAGATCTCATTAGAAATTTCTGGAGCTTGAACCTTCTTGATGTACGTAGTCTTAACGAACTATACTTTAATAGCAGTATCTTGCTTTCTTGTCTTATGGTGCATATCCTTGTCTTACGGATCTTATACTTGTTTTACAGAACTTATTCTTGTATTTCGGATCTTACACGGAGCTTATTCTGATACAAAAGTACGTAGGTGCTATGAAGGATACGGGCGACTATCTTTGGTACATTACGAGGAACTTATTCTTGTCTTACGGATCTTACTTATTCTTGTCGCGAAGAGGAATTATCGAAGTAGGTATAATAGAAGTGGAACATGTCGGATCGCATATCACATCTGGTCGGATCGGACTTATACAGATACGGACATTAGTCTTTCGTAGGTACAGATCACATCGAATACATATGCAGGTTTATCTGATTCAGGAACTTATCCCCCAAACAAATGAGATGTCGGTTCATATATCGAGTCATCTTTAGACTTATACAATTTCTTATGCTTATAACAGGCTTATGCTTATTAGTTTCACAGCCCAGGATTTTGGAGCGCAATAGTATACAAAGTACGTAGGTACTACACAAATTCATTATATGGAAATAAGCATTAGATGCATTTGGACCTCTTATATTCTGAACTTATACTTATTTTTTGGTCCCGAGAGTGCGGTGAGTACTCTACAGGAGGTCTTTCGGAATCACGGGAGTACCACAAAGTAGGTATACGAGCGGATCTGGGGAGTACATTAGGATCTTTACTTCTTTATTTCTTTGATAGGTGTCTTATCATATGTTGCTCAGAAGACTACCTAGACCAATCATAAATGAGTGGGACCGCGTATAATAAATTACAGAGGTGATCGGGCGAGTCTTGTGTACCAGGTCTGAGACGTGCTGCCGCAACAAGAGTGGCCAGTGGCATCGGCGAGAGTCTTGGAAGCGCCAGTCAACGTGGTTGCTCACTTGTGAAGTCTTGAGTAGCACCGTGGGGGTCTGCGAAACAAGAGTCAGCGTGGTTGCCCGCATGACCCAAAGTGTCGTGGCGCGTGAGCGATCATCCCATTCATTCTTTGGTCCTGGGTAGTCATATGATCATATGTACTGCAGAACTCACAGTATCGCAATCACGTGTGTTCATGACATACTTTTCGTATTCATGTTCATGTTTGATTCTTATTTTCATGACTTCCCTTATAACGCCACAAGAATATTGATGTATTCACACATCGTTCATATATTCTTTGTCCCTCGTCATATCTACTTTTCACCAGTGGAATCATTCAATTGAATCAGCAAACGGGTGTTTTCATACGAAACTGATGAAGTTTACTCCAGGATACACTAAGGCAGTCTGAATTTCTTATTTTTTGGGAGGCTTGCTTCATACGACCCTAGTGCTTTTGTATTCGTTTTGAAGTTTAAAGTGCTACAAGGGTTCTCTTCTTCACTTGGAACTCACCAGTCGAGCAGAAACAACCGGACTACTCTACTTTGAATTAAAGTACGACGAGTGTGGATTATAGCCCACTTTGGTGAATTTTGGACATGAGTCGAATTACTACATTGATGTCTTCAGGATGTTTGGTTCTCATGAAGTCTGAGTTTAATTTATCCACTTTAATCACTCCAAATCGGATAAGAAACCAAATCAGATTATGGCTAAATACGAACAAGTCAAAACTAAATGAGAAGTGTCTTGTTACCAGGAATGAAGCTTAATAAATGCAATTTATGAAGGTCTGGATGTTTGTCACCGTACAGAAATTAAAACACAAAATGCCAGAATGTGTATTTTCTCCCATTTTCCATGTGTTGATGCGAAGATCAGCCCAACTCCATAATCAAGGCAGCCAAAATTCTCATCTTGAAATGGTGGTTTAGAACCTTATAATCATCTTTGATACATATGTTTCTTTAAAACCTTTCATGAATACTCTAACCAACTCTAATATGGTCTTGCTTCCATACACAAACAAACAAGATTTTGGGTTTGTTCTAAACCCTAACTCAATTTTTCTTTCCATTTAGCATGAATCCGACACATCAAAGGGGGATTCCACTTGCTCCATCTTGTTCCTTGTGGATTTTACCAACCCCAATTTCAGAATCTAAGGTTATGATGCAATTCTATCGAACCTAGATTTGGGAATAAATTATTAACCCATATACAAAGCATGAATTCCACATGAATCCATACAATTGCCTCAAGGTGGATTTCTACTGCTTTTTGGCTTCACCTTCTGTATAACTTCTCTTCTTCTTTTGCTCTTGCCTTCTTCTCCCACTTCTCTGCTTCTCCTCCATGGAGTTTGTTCTTCCTTCAAAAATAGAGACCAATTTTGGTCTTTAAATCCATAAACTATCTATAGGCCTTGTTTTGGCTCTCAAAACCCATTTTTATGGAGTTAAGTTTCTTTATTTGCTTTTTGAGGTCCTCGACTTTTGCTCATTAGTATTCAAATTTCCCCTTATTTCATTTTTGGCCTCAATCACACATTAACTGCAACTGGGTCCTTTTTGGACAATTTACGATTTTACATCACCTTAAATCTTAGCAAATTTTGAGGTCTCATGTTCCATGTTTATTAGCTCACGAAACATTCAAATTCTACAACACCCAAAATGCCCTCAAACATGTAGAAAGCGGCCCAGACCATATTTCGAATGTTTACATGATGACTAGCAATCTGCTCGGAGATGCCCTCTGGGATATCATCACATGACTTAGCGAGACCTCTTCTAAATCTGTGAGGCATGAGTCTAAACCAGTGTGCACCAGAAAGCTATCAGGTGGAGTCCATGTGACTATTGCACTGCCATCAATTTAAAATTAGGTTGGGTGTTTTGGTAGCCTTACGACCACCTCGGGGGTAGCATGGATCACCGGCAGAGCTAGCGCCTCGCTTACGGCAGTCTTGTGAAGTTGTGGAATGAGATGGGTCATCCTCATATTCTCTTCTTCCTTTTTCGCTAACAGGGCGGTATATATTGGGACCACCCAGGGACCAGAAAATTACCTCGCTGCAGGCGACAAGCTTCGTAGATTGTTTGCCTTCCCTTCTTACTGATCACTTGGGGCGGGGACGGGAGACCCTTACAGCGGAAGGCCTTTCAAAGAGAGGGTTGCCACGTCAGTTCCAGATAGGCCCAGATTGGTGAGTGTTCCAGGGCCGGTTTTAGAGTGCACAAGGAAACCATATCTTGGGACTCCTTATTTTTTATAACCCAGCAATCCATTCCCCTGATTAAATGAACTACCAGGGTAGTATCCATTAAAATTTTTTCACATTTTACAGAGTCCATTTTCTTACACTTACAAATATATAACCATATCTGGCTCTTTGACATCGGAGATATGGCAGACAGTCAAGTGAGGCACCTATCTCTACCTAAGATGGCGTCTTTTGCTGGTGCATGGAATGTCTTGCATCCTCTTTATCTCTCATATTAAGTACCCTGCAGTTCACTTACCGTGCTAAACTACGGCTTAGTGGGAACTATATAATTCAATGATAAATAATATGTCGTTGTGTTTGTCTTCCCACATTTGCTTTTACTTATGCAAATAACAGTATCTATTCTTATTTGATTTCTAACTAAATCTCATATTATACATATAGATTTTATTCTTTTGATTCATATCTCACATTTTTCTTGTTCAATATCACTTCACTGTGTCAAGATGTTTTTCACAGGTTGTAACTCACTTTATCACTACATGTGCTTGGCATATCATATCTATCATGACCTTCAAACAAGTATTCATATATACAAATGGCAAATCTGAACCATATCAAGTCTCATATTAAATAACTTCTGTAGGGGTGAATCAAAACAATACCCACTTCATATTAGACTCTTACCATTATCACGGCAGAAGCCATTAAATCAGCTCCGTTAGAAGTCGTTTCGCAATCACGGGGATGCAGTTAGCTGTTTTGTTTGGCGTTATGTTTGTTTTTATTTTCAGGTGTCGCGGCGGAATCCCTACTTGACGATTGGCGGATCAGTACGGGCTCGGTTTTGCTCAGGCGTTTTACGATCAGCATTTATTTTTGTCATTGATTTTCGTTTTTCTAAAGATTCGCGACCAGATCCCGAGCTGCGACGAAAAGCGAGGATCAGGCGGAGCGGTTTGCTAGACATTTTCAATTATCTTTCCGAAAACATGTTGTTGTATTTATTCTGTTTTTTGACCTCTTAAATTAAGCAAAAACGCCGCCAGACGTCCATGACCATTTACAAATTAAAACACGTAACATTCACATAATACATGCATTTATAAATGATGCCTTTTGCCCATATCGTGTAATGCAAAAGATACTTATCTGAAATACACTTTTTAATACCATCGTTTTCCCTTTTAGTTTGTGATTCCACATATAGCTATAGAAGTCGACATCCGGCGGATTACGGTTAGTGAATCCTGCATTTGTCATTCGATAATAATAACGATTCATTCAATATTGTCCACATATGACTATAGAATTAGAGCATTCGACGTTGATTCGATTGAGTGAATCACATCATCATCATTCCATTAGCGACATGATTTCGCATTCAATTATTACGAATCTCACGCCTTGGCTGAAGTGGGCATTCCGCGACGGATTCGATTGGTAGATATCACGTCACGCAATACATCATTCATTAACGATGTGATTTCGCGTGATTATTACCGTCTCGCCTTAGGCATGAAGTGGCATTCACGACAGGATTGGATTGGTGAATCTACACGTCACAATACGTCATTCATTACTTAATGTGATTTTGCGTTCAATTATTACCGTCTCACATATGGCTGAAGTAGGCATTCACGTGATTACGATTCTATTGAATCACTGTCCTATACGTCATTCGTATGATAACGCGATTTCGCGTCGAATTATTCATAGTCTCACATATGGTAAACAAAGTGGGCGACTATGATTAGGTTGGTGAAATCACATGCATCTGTCATTCGCATTAGCAATGTGATTTCGCGATAGACAAATCCCGGTTACCTTCCACACGGCGATTCGAGTTGATGAGATCATGATCATGTCATATATATATATATATATGTTCCACAATTAAAAAACATTCATAACCGATGTAATCACATTTCAATTCTAATATCACTTTCGTATTATCACTGAAGATATCATGAAATCTATATACACATTTCATATGCTCATTTACATATTCATTCATTATGCTCATTCATAAATGCTCATTCACGTGTTCATTCCGCATTATACTCACATTCATATACACTTTCGGTCATAAATTCATTGGCCATTATCACTCATTCATGTATACTTATTCATAAATTACTCATTCATATTCAATCACATGTACTCATTCATATACCCATTCACGTATACTCGTTCATTTTTGTTTATCATTTGAGATTATATGTGAAGTAATAATGCATAAATCATAACCACATTGTGTGTTCATGACATATTACTTTCGCATGTTGCAATCATGTTTCAATTCGTTTTCATTTTCATTTCCATAATCATTTTCATGTTTCACCGAACACATCTTTATTTTCATTTCTGCACTTTTCCTTGTTTCATGCCTATTACATATGGCACTTCATATTCTTGTGTATGATGTCTATGAATCACACCTCATTCATATATTCTCATTCTTTTATGAATCTAGTTGCCAGGAATTTGGAATCGTCCAATCGGATCATCAAATTAAAGTTATGGCATTTCATGCCGGCTAGTCATTTTTCGATTTTCTAGTGACAGTTTGTATTACTCATTTTCCGAGGTCTGCTTCATGTTTTTGACACTTTATGTCCTTATACTAATTTAAATCTGAGGTGCTGGGTTCTATTCAGCTGGAATCACGGTCACGAACGCAAAAACTCAAGGGTCACGTCGAAACAACCGGACTCTCTATGTTCTAAAAGCTGGAACCAGATTTTGACTTACACACTTTACTTCCGCAGGTAATTACACCGGAATCCTTAGGATCAAATTTGACGTTCCTTCTCTTTAAGTTTGGTTCTCCTTGATCTATTTTGCCATCGCAAATCACTTTCAAATCGGATGAAATGGGGGAAGTTATGGCCAGAATACGAAAACTGGTCAGAGCGGAAAGACGAGAACAAGTTCTACCGGTAGGACTTAACTTCTCGGGTGGGACAAGCCAAAAACGACAGAATCAAAGAGGTTCTACAGGTAGAACTTGCTTCTGATGAGGACTCAGAAAGGTCTGGGAGTCATGTTGTTTCCTCACTTTTTCCACTTACTATTTCAACCTCACGATCAGCTACATACCTCATAAATACTTCAGACCACTTCAAATTCATGCATGATCTCTTTTACCTTTCGATTTGCTCGTTCAATCCTTCTCTTATTTCAAGGAGAGACCTGTATAATTTTCTTCAAAAACCCTTCTAATATGGGTTATAACCCATACACATACCAAATACACAAATTTATTGGGGTTTGTTCTAACCCGACCCCTTTTTGCTTTGCAGGTAAGCGTAAATCCGACCTCAGGAGGATTCCATGTTTCTTGTGTCATTTGAGTTTTTGTTAACCCCCAATTCCAATGCGACTTTGGTTAGGATGAAGTCTAGCTTGACCCTAGGTTTGGGTACAACAAATAGCCATTAACCAAGCAAAACCAAGGATCCACTTCTCCGAGTTAGTAGTTCCATACCTTTTGGAGCTTGGTTTGCGATCTTACAAGCTTTCCTCCCCTCTTCTTCCTCTTCCTCTTTTCTCTTCTTTTGCTCTTCCCTCCTCTCTCTCTCACGGGTTCTCCCTCAAAATGGGACCAAATTTTGGTCTTTAAAACATGGATTTCAGCAAGGCCATGTTGGCTCAAAAAAACCCATTTTGACTTTTAACTTTCTCATTTTGCATTTAGCCACTTCCATTCACATTCAAATTCAATTCCATCTTTTCTCTATTTCATAATGGCATATAACTTATGGATTTATGTCATTTGCATTTGGCATATAACTGTAAATTTCTATTTTGGCATCCCATCCTTTAGCTTTATTTACCTTTTTGGGTCCTCTGAGTGATTAAATTACCACTTCACCCTTAGCTCTGAATTAATTAAAGGTCTCTCTAGTTTTATTTCCCCAATTTCCATTAGCTTATAATATACCCTAAACAAGTCCGAAAACTGCTAGGGTATATTTCGGGATGTTACAGGGATACTCCTATCAACCTCCTTAGATGCTTTGGGGGCAGGGCCGTAGTCCTCTCTAGCTAAAGAAGGTTGCTTTCCGGGCAGGCCGATCACCCGATTCTCGACCGAGCCACCTCAGATCTCGAGAATGGGTTGGAGACGGAATTTGCTTGGGGCAGAGTCGGGGAAAGGTTGGCAATAATGCTTGGTAACCCAGCCACTCCATTATTTCTATGGGAAGAGGGTGAATAAATTTGGAGAATATAGGGATGAGGTTTTCTCAGCTCACGAAGATGCTTCGTAGTTAAGAGAATTTCGTGATGTGGCTCAAGCTGAGAAATCTCTAGCCTTCTGAATGTTCTTGGCTTGACTTTCTCCACCAGGTTACGTTGATCCTACACATCTCGGCTTTTCCACATGAAAAGTATTTATTGAGAAAAATGCCTTAGGATAAGCGTCTGGCGACACAAATCCTGACTTGAACACACGCAGGAATGGCGTTGTTGGTTAAGTAAGCGGGAGGTCGAGGGCTGGGAGTCTCATCCACGATCTCCCAACCAAGATCCGCATGTACACCTCGGTCTTGGCGATCGGAGTCGTAACGTTGGGGCGCGGGCGCGAGATAATGGGCTCGTCGCGAATTTACAGGTGTAAATAGAAGATCTACTGCCGGCGGGAATATCCAAATTTGGTAAGGGTTGATGTACGCACACCCCAGTCGAGTCCTAATAACATTCGGATAGTCCGACGAGCTGTGACTCAGAGAGTATAGATTTGTGGTACAGAACTGGCCAGGAGTGAAGCCTGATTTGCGAAGCTACTCTCGGGGTAATCTGCGACGCGTGGCCATGCGGTGATGGTGCAGTCGGCCGATCAGACCAACTCAAATCAATGACTTGTCGGGAATTTGACAAGACCACTCCGTCCTCCATAACGTCTCATTTTGGAAGTATCCGTGGGCCCTCTTCTACGCCCATCGACTTGTAGAAGTCTCTTGTAACCTCTCGCATAATACAAACGGTGACAATAATAGGGCAGGAGGAAAGGGAAGTCGATTCCACATGAGCGGTAAAGTGAGAATATGAACCTACCAAATCAGGGAAAAACCCTCCTACGTTCCTATAATGGAAACATTGAGCAATTGGAATCTAGCGTCCGTGATAAGGCTTGAGGAGTTTACACGAGAAAATAAGAAGGAAGATAAAGCTAGCACAGAAGGGACTATCACTCGAAACACACAACCTACGTGAGTGTGTGAAGCTCTTTTAAGGGAAGCAAGGAAATGGTGTGAACCGCGATGGGAGCGGTGAAATCATTATGACCACACTAAGTGAGCGTCGCGCTTTTCTGGTAGCGTTAAATGCCGTGAAATCATCGCTCTCCAAGCGTTTTGAATCCACGGTCTCGGAGTGGGCGAGCTTGAAGCCCAGAACAACCGCTAGGTCAATGAAAATCATAAGAGGCCAATCCATTCACAAATTCATCAGCATGCATAACCTTTGTCGGGGGTTAGTCCACATTGATGACGATTAGCGGGCGATAAAAGTAAAAGCGACAAAAACAAGATTTAGAAACATAATTTCATTAATTATCAAATGGCGTTCGATTATAACCCGTCAAATTTGAAAATGACACAAAGACAAATTATAACCCATTCAGGTTGAAAAAGTGAACACTTTGAAAGAAGAAAAGCCTAAGAAAGAAGAGGAAGTGGAAGAATTTGCATGAAAGAAAAAGTGAAGAAAAAGCCACTATCGCGAGGAGGCTAAGAAAGAGTGGCAGATTCTTTGAGAAGCTAAAGAGAAAAAAGCACTTACATGAGGTAATAAAAGAAGATATCTGAAAAATGAAAAAGCCTTGACAGCCTCTGGTAGTATAGTTTGCGGCGCCTTTCATACGAGGGCTTATCGAACATGGAGATATAAAATTTCCATTGATTTCATAAGAGTGAAAATTGATTTCCCTCCATCAGTTCTCAAAACCGCAAGGGGACATATAAGGCTCAGAAAATGCCCCTCAGCGTAAGTTAGCATGCTCCGGTACGTTCCTTGTAGTCAGCAGAAATGAGCCTCTGTGCAGCGACACCAGGAAACCACGAGTCGGATTATTACCCACAGATGAGCCGCGGAACACGTGGATATCAGGTGAGCCCCGGAGCATTTTTCACGAAATCGAATGAGTCTCCTTTTATCTGTGAGGGAGCTCTGCAGTGCAATACTTTGTATAAACCTATCCTCGCAGGTCAATATATCATCACATGAGTAAAGCAGTGCCAGGCTTTATCGCGATACTCATAACAGCCTCATCACAGAACATGCCAACTATGTCAATAGTTCTAGGGGGTTAATAGTACTCTTATACAACACATATATCAAAATTAGAGAATTCACAATACATATCGTAATCATCCATGCGACTCTTTACAACCTCGATCTCTAGGACGGTGAGTCCCTCACATCTTCCCATACAGCAAATAATATCCCTCGACAGGGGAGTGAGCTAATGCTGATGGTGGAATGCCACAGAAGTGGGCTACTCTCTACCTAAGTGCGATTGCAATGTTCCAAAATAAACACATTCAAAATGCATGATTTATAGATATACAACTCATCATCTCGTACTGGGATCCTCCAAACCACTCCTTTCCTTTAAGCGTCGTGCAAGGTATTATTTTGTTTGTTTGTGGACAACCCTCTCGATGTGTATATATCAATTGGTAGTCTCAGGCGATTTACAGTATTGTTGTGGATTTACCACCTCCGATCCTGTATATCAGTTGGGCCGTCTCGGCTTGATTGATATTTTAGTTTGGACTACCCTCAGATAGTGCGTTTTGAAACTGACCCTCAGAACCATTTTCTCTAGACTCGTCTCATGCACTTCCACTCCTATAGTCCTAGAGATTGTTCCAGTGCATATGGAATGCATGTATGCCAGAATTCCGATGGTCCCCATTCACATGTAAATATATAGAGCAATGCATATATTTGAAACATTCAATTCACTGAGATGCATGTCTTCATAATTCTCATTTTTCATACAATAAGGTATAAGCTCACTTAGAATTTAATGATCAAACACAGAAGCAATTCAGCGAACCACTCGATCAAACACATTTCACCACTGAAAATATATTTTTGTGTCACTATATTCTATGAGCAGTAAAACCATGAGAGGTTTCTGATTCCGTCGCTCATCAATTCATCGATTCACTTTACATGAACATTTCCACATTATTCTGACCTCGTTCAAACCAATACATGATTTAATACAAAATTTCCAGATTTAACAGCCCCGAATCAGCGTAGCGAGTCACATTTTCATTCAGTGTTTAAAAATTATATCAATTTAGTCCAGGTTTGGGACCGTCCAACATGACCCCTCGGCCTCGTCGGCTCTGAAACGCCATTAACATAGCTCTTTAACAAGAGAATAAAGCCAGTAGGAGAAACCCTACCTCAAGGGTTTGTCAAACTCCTGAATCAAACTACCCATGAGAAGCCTCTCCGTGTAGAGCAACTTTCCTTCTTGTCCCGAAGAATGCCGACGGTCGGATTGATTGCAAATCTAGAGGGGAAGCGATCTTCTCTCTACAAAGCAACGAAAATGAATCGCATCTGATTTTTCCCCGTTTTGGTCTTTGGTTCAGTGAGAGCCACGATCCACTTTATTGCCTTTGTCTTCCCGCCAAAAACTCAATTTCCAAAATGACATTTATGTCATTATTCGATTTTGACATTCGGCTTCTCTACGGCCATGCATTTTCATCATTTTCTACTCATACCACTTATGGCACATGAGTCGTGTTATATGTGACTTTAAATCTTATCGAAAATCATTTACTACACTCGACGATGCCGCAGCGTGTAAGTCCGTCTCGGAATTCGGCGAAATTCTACGTGCTAGCTATATTTGCGAAGATTCACGGTGCGTCAGTTTTGTCATCAAGGAATCTAAGGAAATAAATTCGAATTTTAGCAGAAATTACAATTTTGTAATCGAAAATTACGATTTTGCCATTTTCGAAGTGGAATTTCTCGGTCTTGTCTCCCCTCCTTAAAGGAATTTAGTCGAAATTTTGGAAAATCACATCACTAACATGCATATGCAACGTGCATTACCATGCATGTAAACTAGTCATTAAAATGTTCAGCGACTAAACCCACGTACCTTCTGTCCTAAACGAAGGGATAGGTGGCCGCATTGTGTCCTCGCGTTCCCACGTTGACTCCTCCACCCCATAGTGCCGCCATAGCACTCTCACTAGCCTCACGGTGTAGCGTCGCCAAAACCTATTCACTTTATTATCAAAATACATATTGGTCATCCTCGAAGGTTCCATCGGTGTCAACCTCAATTTGTCCCCGATCCTGCATGTGAAATTTGGATTTGGAGTATACTTCGAGCATGGAGGCGTGAAACACCTTGTGGACACGACATGATGCGGCGATAAAATAGCCGATGCGCTCTGGTGCCCTGAGTATCTCGAAAGGGTCCAATAGGAACCTCGTGATAGCTGCAGCTTCTTTGAACACGACCCTCCCTCTTAGGCATCACCTTGAAGGCGTGATCCCCAACCTCGAGGAACTCCCCAAGGGTCGGCGTCAACATCATCAAACTCTCTTGGCTCGTAGTGAGAAGACATTGTCGTATCAAGCTCACCTTCTCGGAGGTGTCTCTAATCAGATCAGGACCAGTGATGGAGCTCTCTTCCACCTCGGTCCAATCATAACGGTAATCTACATGGCCTCCCATACAATGCCTCATATGGTGCCATTTGTATACTTGCCTGATAACTATTGTTGTAGGCGAATACCACTACGGGAAATTGCTCCTCTACCCTTAAGACCCAGGACGTATGCTCGCAGCGTGTCCTTTAACACTTGTATATAATCCTCACAACGTGTAACCCTACAGCCAACACTACTTTGTGTAAAAGCAACGACCTTCCCAAGGTCACAATCGACAATCCAATGGACCGTCAGCTAGTCCATGTCATGTATGACATCCATATCTTTGAGCCCTTGTCGACAATGACACCTGATGATTTTGAAGGGGTATTCAAATCTTGAGTCACTCCCAGGCTCTATTCAGCTCAACTCTAGTCATTGATAACGACAATGTGTTTCATCTGGAACAGCATAACTCTTCGACACTTCGAGCCTCTTACATTCTCTGAAATTGGGATATCTCCGGATGCCCACCCCAACTCTAGGATTCTCACGTAGGGCGACCTTTTGCTTTGCGACACACTTTAATTATTCTTCCTTCTTGAATCTGAACTATGAGTCTTCATTGGTGTGATCCTAAGAGACGAAACTCAACCCACGCTCACCAAGAGTGGTGAATGACGTCTGGAAGCACTTTTTGGGCTCGTGCGATGTTCACAGTGCTCCTGAGCGCGATAATGCCATATTGCGACCTTTGATCTGGGAGACCACCATGAGACGAGAATCTTGGAGATCCCTAAATATAATCCCGACCTATCGGATTAAGCTCTCTGCCCTACATCTTAGGAAGAACATCTATGCACAGCCTCTAAAGGCTCAACCTCTAAGTCAATCAAGGTCGTGTCGGGTATGCTAACTTGGCTAAGGTCCCAGTGCGACAACTTAGATGGTTAACTCATCCATGTCAACGTCAACAACCAATAGGTCTACCACCTAAAGTCCACCACGCTTCAGCTCGCAGCTCACGATCTGTCCACGACTTTGACCCACACTGCAGCCCCTCGGCCTATCTGTCTTCTTTGGGAGTGCTTGCCTTTTGAAAAAATGAAGCGGCTCCTCGCATACCTTCTTTGTGGAGGAATATCATATCCTCTCTGTTCTACGATGCGCGGGGGCTGTCTTTGTCCCCGAGTCTTGGGTTCTGTCTCTGGCGATCCGTCTCACATGCCCAATCCTGGACCTAGTCTTGAAACTCGTGCCAGACGAAGTCTTTGCCTCTTCACAGAACACTAGAAGGTTAGATCACCGCTCTTTTCTAACACACCACATCAGAGGTGCTCAGGGCGTCCTCTCGATCTCTCTCACATGGTCGGGGCTATCACGTCCCATGGATATATCACATGGCGAATACCACAATCCTAGCGAATGGACAACTTATTACATTCTCGAATCTCTGGTACCCAGCCCGATCGAGAAACTATTATCTCGAAGGCGACTTGATCTCTCAACTCATTACGACCTCGACCTTCTTTGGGTCGGCGGCCTCGATGCGACTGCGTGTCCTAAAATCTCACCTCGAGTAAGCCAAAACTCGCACTTGCGAACTTGGCGTCGGTTGATGGTCTCTCAGCAATTGTAACATATGATTCGCCAGTGATACTCATGCTCCCACTCACATTGGGAAGTAGATCAAATGTCATCACGAAGATTACAACAAGCGATCTAAATAGGGTTGGAATATCTATGCATGAATCCATGAATCTTTGCCTAGCATTCGTCAATCAAAGACATCACCATAAACTCAAAGTGCCATAGCAGCGTCTGCTTATTTGTCTTAGGGATATCATCTCCACTAACCCTCGGTGATGGTAGCTTGGTGCGAAGGTCACATCTTAGGTAGACTCGCGCTCCTCTCAAGCGATCGAACAAATCGTCGATCACATTAATGAGTACCAATTCTTGATCGTAACCATGTTCAAGCGTACGTAGTCAGTACGGTCGAAGGTCTTGTCCTTCTTCTTATGTAAGCGAAACCGGAGAGCCTCATGGTGAAGTGCTCGGTCTAATAGACCTTGTCCGTGCTCGTGGCTGGACTGCGAGTTCTGCGACTCTCTTGCCTCCCTATGTGAGTCATAGAGATGGGTGAAGTACTAGGGTGTAACTCGATACCGAAGTCTACTACCCTCTGTGGAGGTAGTCCAGGTAGCTCATCCGGAAAAACATCCACATACTCGCAAACTACTCGAGGTAGATCTGAGAGTGAGATTCTCCTGGAGTCCTCTACAGGGTGGGCTAGCTAGCCAAGCTAAGCGTACGACCACTTTGGACTCGTATCTTGTGCGAGGCAAAATATCATGCTTGTCCCCTAAAATACCACACGAAGTCTTGTCTGCGTATATCGGTAACCACTCTCGATTCCGCAATGGATACTGACCTATAGCATCATTTGATGTCAGGGATGACATCAGACTCGACATGTCCATGATCCTCGGGTCCCTTTGTGAGTAGAGTCTGAGATCTCCGACTCACAACCTCGACATATCATCTCTAGTCTCGCCCTAGTCCCTAGGGGAAAACTCACGTACAAAGGCTTCTCTAAGGTCTCAAGAGGTCCTTGCCCATTTCCGACATATTTTGGGCTCATCTGGCCCGGAACACTGTTGGTAAATCTGGTAATTAATGGTAATCTCATGGCGCCACAGCAACTCTCGATACTGTATGAGCAGTGATGCATCCGGCATTGGATCTCACTCCCTATGATGTGGGAGGATTGATGTGCCTAAACCTGCGGAAGTTACTAGGACCTCACGACTATAACTGCGCCGGCTAAATAGATAGCGGCTAACATGGCATACCTAAACCTCGAGTAAAAACACAACGTCGAACAGTGGTGCGACCCGATTACCACGTGGGCGCCCTCTACGTCCTCGTCCTCGACTAGTCATCTATACAATTAACATGGCAGTTAAATCTCAATACAGTATCTCTAAGGCATAAACACAGCCCCGAGACACTAATCATACACATAAATCAGTGTATACACATTGTCCTTGCAAATAAATAGGTAATACAACGCAATCAATTTTGCATTTAAAAATATTGTTTTCAACAAAAAATTTATTTTGAACATTTTAGAATTTTATTTCAATTTTATCTATTTATTCATTTTAATTTAATTTAATAAATTTTTTTTCAAAAATTTTGTGATGAAGCAGTGTTCATGAGCGGGTTCACGAGCGATGTCGAATTGACTTCGAGGCGATGCGAGTCAAACCCGGTCAAACGAGTAGGAGTGCACGAGTGCGGCTTCTTGCCCGGCAACACGCCTAGTACCCATACCCGCAGCGCCCAGCCTTGCCCGTCACCGTGCGCCGCGCTTACCCCAGCGTCCGCATCGCACCCGCGAAGCGGCTGCTTGCCCAACGATGCCGTCTTTGCGCGCTGCCCAGCGCCCAGCGCTGATGCGAAATACCGCGATGTTCGCGGCGCGCGTCCGCCAGCCGCTTACCTATGACGCCGCCTCCTATACGCCTGGCCTGCGTTGCGCTCTTTGAACAAAATACTCATCCCTTTTTTTTTTCCATTTCTTCCAGCTACTGAAAAAACATAAAAAAATATACACCTATTTTTTTTTTCTCATTTTCCAGAATACTCTATAAATTTATTTTACTCTATTTTCTTCAATTTTACTACTTGTAAAATCTTAGAAAATTATTTTCTTCTACTCATAACCAAATAAATGTATGGAAATTTATTTTCTTTCTTGTCTTTCCATTTTCTTGTAAAATTTTTCTCCACCTTATATACATATACACGGTGTATATATATATATATGCTCATATATATATTTTTTTTTTTCATTTCTCAGTAAACCAAATAAATTGCTTAAAATTTATTTTGTTTATATATTTATTTTCATTAAATTATGGAAAATGGTCCAGAATTTCCTCAAATCCTCCTTATATAACATTAACCCTAGTGTTCAACCTCAAATTTATAAAAAATTGATTTCATTATCCAATAAACCAAATAGAATTTCTAAAAGAAAATTTATTTCTTTTAGTTTATTCTTCCGACTTCCTCTTATCATACTCTAAAGTTTTCCTATGTATTTAATCACTAAGCACACCACATTTCATGACTCTGCTAACATGGTAGCCATACCATTCATCAAACTTATTCACACAACATGTCATCCATTTACAAAACGCAAACACGTGCATGCGGTGTCTAGTTTTGTCGTGATTTCTAGGTAATCTCGTACTAAGCGGAACATCGAGCCGCCCCAGTGGTGATGTTCTTATTTCGGCTTATGACCTAGCCCCGAATCCTCGATCTCTGGGTTTTCATATATATATACATCAAACTACACCTAGTGGTGATGGGATGCTAACCGGAAACTCCTAGGTATTCGTATACCTAAGATGCGATGTCTGGTTGTGACACCCCGAAACTAGGGAATTCGGGTTGACTACGCGTGTAAAATTACGGAATGCACAGTGAATATCGGGTGACCAGCATTTTCCTGGCATCGGGCGAGTCTCCTTTATGCAGGGGCTCTACCCCGAATACAATACTGTATAAACTGTCCCCGAACAGGTCCAATATATCATCACATGAGTAAAAGCGGCCACTTGGGCGCGACAGTACTCATAAAAATATACGCCAAAAGCAAGCCACGTATATTAAATGGTTAGAGTTAATAATTTCTTCTTACCTCTGACGCATATATCAAAATTAGAGAATTCTAATACATGTATAAAATCATCAAAGCCACCACAGAGCTTTCTTACAACCTTAGTCTCTAGGACGAGCGGAGTCCCTCGCGTGCTCCTATACACGTAAAATAATATCCTGATAGGGTGAACTAATGCTCGATGGAATCGCCTAAGTGGGCTACTCTCTACTAAGTGCGGTGCAATGTTCCCAAAATAAACACACATTCAAGCAAATGCATGAGTCCTACTCGAATGTCCTAACTCATCATCTCGTGCCAGGAATCTCTGCAAACTCCCTTACACTCCTTTAAGCCTCGTATGAGAATTATTATTTTGTTTGTTTGTGGACAACTTCCCTCCGATGTGTATATATATCAATTGGGGCCGTCTCAGAAGCGGTGATGTTATTGTGGACTACCCTCTCTAATGTATATCAATTGGGCCGTCTCAGACGATTGATGACACAGTTTTGGACTACCCTCAGATAATTAACATTTTAGACAACCCTCAAGACCATTTTCTAAGACTCGTATATTTGCTCCTCCTATAGTCTAGGGTGTTCAGGTCGTATGGAATGCGTAATAATATAACCAAATTAAATACAGTCTAATTCACATGTAATATATAAACATGCATACTTGCAAAACATTCAATTCACACAATCATGTCATGTAAATTCTCATTTCATACATCAAATTAGCTCACTTAGGTATGATCAAACACGAGAGCAATTGACTTGAATCCTTGATCAAACACATTTTCACCTGAAATATATTTTTTGTGTCACTATTCCTATGAGAGCAGTAAAACCTAGGGTTTACGGTTCCATCACTCCATCAATTATCGGTTCTTTGTGAACCCTCATTTCATGAGCCATTCAGGCCTCATTCAAACCAATACATGATTTAATACAAAATTTCAAGATTTAAACAACCCAAATCGGTCGTAGCGATCCGCATTTGCTCCATTTGGTGTTCAAAAGTACTCCGATTCCGTGCGGTTTGGGACCCGATCAACGGCCCCTCACGGCCTCATTCAACTCAAACATTAACATAGCTCTTAAACAAGGAATAAAACCCAAGTAGGGAGAAACCCCTACCTCACGTTTGTCGAAACTTCTGTCAGGTACCCGAGGCGAAGCCTCTCAGTGTAAACGATTTTCCTTCTTTGTCCGGCGCCGAAGTGGTCGGATGGCTTGCAAATCTATAGAGAAGCTTGATCTTCTCTCTAAAAATGCAATGGCTCGCATCGATTTTTACGTTTTTGGTCTTTGGTTCAATTGAAGAAGACAATCACTATTGCACTTTTGTCTTTTTCCACTTAAAACAATTTCCAAAATGACATTTATGTCATTCTATTCCCAGTTTTGACATTCGGCACTATCTCGGTCATCCATTTTCATCATTTTTCTACTCATGCCACTTATGGCACATGAGTACGTGTTATATGTGACTTTCGTCGCAGAAATGTTTATGGCTTCGAAACCACGATGCCTGAAAAACGTGTATTATTTAACTCTTGGAATTCATTGACAAGTCGGCGTCTTTGGCTAGATTTCGTGAAGCGATTCCAGCGGTGCAAACGTTTCGTCATCGAGATCTAGAGAATAAATTCCGTTTTAGCAAATTACAATTTTGTAATCGAAATTCACGATTTTGCCGCTTTTTCAGAGGAAATTACCAAGATTTCACCGGGTCTTCTAGCTGCTAACATCACGTCCAGCCCAAGAGCAATTTAAAAAATCCATTCGCGGCATCGCCCGGTGTCTAGCCATGCATCCACCAAAAATAAAACCGACCCGGTGAGATAAAAATCAGTCACCTTGCAACTTTTATAGGGGTTATGAACCCGTGGGAAACTCAAAAAGGCGTACTAAATGTGTTACCAAAAATGAGGCTATAGACATGCAGTTGGACACACAAGCATTAACGATTTATTTCACAACAACACTACCAAAAACACAGTGACGAGGTATTTTCCGGTAGGGAAGTCGAACTCCTAGTAGGAAAAAGGGCATTGTGGAGTGCATGGCTTTTGGCCCAACATCCCCACTTAGAAGGCCCAGACAGATCAAAGCCCACAGGAGGCCTAAGTATCCCCACACGAACAAGGATTTGGACCACGGCCTGAAGTCCGGCTTGTGGGCTATCCGATCTGACAAGAACTCGGTTTTATAGCCCGAGCCTGCGCCTTTAACTTCACAGCGGGTGTGCGTCTAAGAAAGAAATTCGGTAATGATTTTAGCTGATCCTTGTGGCTGAACAAATCCTCCCACAAACCTCGTACGTAACCTCCCTTAGGATAATCAAACGATCCTTAAGGCGGAAGACTCGGATGACTTAGTTATCCAAAAGGGAAAACGGTTGATGCGCAAGTGAAGCGCTTGCCTCCCTTCCATTTCGAAAACCAATCATCCACTTTCCATGAAAAGTGGATCATCCTCCTCTTTCATAAATAAGGAAGGAATAACAACAGAAAGGTATGTGAAAAATACACGACTACAAGACTGACATTTTACGTTCTCTATCTCTTTGTCTAACTTAAGCATTGGAGAGTCGATTACGGCACACCATAGGCTGGTGCCATTTTGTTTTACTACAGTTCTTTGGCGCCATATTAATGCCGAAGCGATCTGGATACTGCGAGGTCGAGAGACAACAGTGTAATGTCACGATCTCGAGTTGTCCATTTTCTACTCATTCACACATTTATTGATTATTTGATATAATGTGGCATTTTGTGAGTTGCATTTAATCTCCACTGAACCCTCTTTGGGCATTTAATTTTCTACCATCTAATTCTAGCATTTAATTTATAAGGAAAATGTTTGGTGATACCATGGTGTCGGACACCATTTCCAAAAATAGAAAGTTTTTAAGGATAAACTTAGAAAATTATACTAAGTTCAATATAAATACACTACCCACTTTCTTCACTCCCTTCCTTAAATGACAAAAGAGAGTACTACCCTCATAAAATTATGGTGGTTTTTATTTACACCAATGATGTCGTGTAGCAAAATTTATAAGTATTTGAATCTACTAATTACCTCATCATTTTGGGTGCTTTGCATTTTGTTCCACTATGTTGATTTAATGTTTAATTTATTTGCATTTAACTCTACTCCATTAATTCAACCAACATTAACTCTACTAATTTGACAATTATGTTATGCATTCCTAGGCATTTAATTTATTGCCATGTGAATTTTAATGTTATTCTAGTTTCTAGTGTTTCTGCATCTTGGTGTTTTATAATCTTATTTTGCAAATATTCTCAGTTTTCCATATATCCTCATAATGTCATATATACCTTCTTTTATAATAATTGTCTACCCTTAATCAATCATTATTATTAACCACACAGTCAATCAATATTATTAATTATGCATTTTCATTTACTTTTCTTTTGTTATATACTATCTTTATTTCTCTCATATTTGTTAATTTTGCCTCAAGCATTACTATGTATCAATTATTAGCTAATTTGTTTATTAATAATTTTGATATTGTCCTTAAATTCAGCAATATTGCCTTGCCTACACATAGCGATTCTTACTTTTATTATTATTTTAAATTAATTCTACCATTAATTCCCATCTTATCATTAATTATTCCTAATTATTCCTTTTCATTGATATGCAAATACAACCCTTTTCCTCAAAATAAATCCAAATCAAGATGCTGATAATTAGAATTTGCTGACTCAACCTATTAAACTCATTAGGTCATTTGATGAACCCCCTTGACCATACCTTTTGATAAACTCATTAGCCTGTCAAGCTTCTGCCCTAATTTATTCAAATTCCTCAAATTTACCTAATTCCCAATTTTTAATTTCAAATTCTAAGTTTCAGAATTTCAAAATTTACCCTCAATTTCTAAAGTGGGGTCTGAGTTCAAAATTCAAGTCTCATTTTAATTTCCAAATTTTCAAATTTAATTTTAAAGCCTGATTCTAACATCAAGATGTATTGTCATAATTTCAAAATTCAAGTCCCCCAATTCCTAATTTCAAAGTTTCAAGTTTCGATTTAAAGATTACAAATTCCCAATTTATAAAATCAAGTGCCCTAGTTTCAACAATCAAGTCCCTCAATTTCCAATTTCAAAATTTCATGTTTCCTATTTTAAAATTAACTATTCATAATTTCAAAATTCAAGTTTCTCAATTTCCAATTTCAGATTTTCAAATTCCCAATTTCAAATTTTCAAATTTTCAAATTCAAAATTCAAGGTCCCAATTTCCAATTGTAATCATAATGCCTTAATTAATTAATTAACTACTATAAATGAAATTAAAAACATAATATTAAGAGTGATTTTTTAGTTTTGCTTGAGATGGGGTTGATTGTTGATTTTTGAAGAAAACAATTTTGGTTCACCATATGTGATTCAAAGGGGTTATTGGTCAGTCGTGAATAAAACCAACCTATAGTTGATCCCCTGAACTCCGTCTAAGTTCCTTTTGCATGATATAAATTAAGCATATGTGTATAGGTGTAGGAAAATGAAATTCTCTTGATTTGGTGCTGATAGGTTCTCAACTCGACCCTCTGGTGGATTCCTGATAAGAAACAATCTCTTACTCATGCTAGGTCCAAGGTGTGCAATCTAAGCACCCAACATACCATTCAGACTTGTTAAGTATTAAGAAAACTAATTGAAGAGAAAAGATAATCCTCTCTATGGATAGATTGAGGAGCACAGATACATTTGCCACCCCGATGCGGGTCTCCCAAGTGATGTACACCTGACCTTCCAGGTCTCTAAATGTGTGATACCCAATGAGCGCGGCTACCCCGCTTACGATCATCATGGGCGATTAGATCGGATCCCTCACCTCGAGAAAGACGACTACTCACTCATGGTGGGTCTGAAACGTCTGTGAATGAGAAAGCCCATTGGGTTTTGAAGGAGGCATCAAGTGCCAAAGTAGCAGAAACAACAAAAAAAAACTTCAAAAACCACCTAAAAGGATCCCTTGAGGGATCAAGTCAGTTCAAAACAAAGAGAGTGCGAGATTGCCCTCACATGATTGTAAAAATTGATCTCAAATGGTGATTACAACAGCTATTAATAAATACTGTGTAGTTTGCCTCACAACAATATCCACACGAAGAGTGGAGCTGATAGCCTCCAAGGCAACGGTGTCAGATGAAGCCTCGGTGCTAGCCAAAGTCTAGATCCAAATAGGGAAGCCAAAACCTTGAGGATTTGATACTTAAATCTTGTGAAGAATGGGTTGTTCTTCTTCAAGAACACCCTCTCACACTCAAGAATACTCTCTTGAGAAATGTGGGCTAAAATGACTTAGGGTTAGAGTTTCTCCATAAGGTTCTATTTATAGGAAAACTCTTGTCTTGAAATGTCCAAAGCACCCCTCTCTTTAAGAGATGATATGCTACACGCATCTCGACGTGCTATGGCTTGTGTCCTCATGTGCCTTAAGCCTATGAACAAGCTCAAGCCTACTTTATCTCTCAGTGAGAGCTTTTGATCTCAGGATTCAACTAATCCCGTGACATTCCATTCCACAAGTTGACTTCCTTCATATTTGGATCATCGAATCCGTTTTATATCGGCCTCACACACTTATAAGTGCGTGACCCTTAGGTTCTCGATTATGTTGGTAAGCAGTTCAGCTATTGAATCAAACAAGTCATGGCGTTATCTAGCAACACATCAAAACCCAAATTGGCCAGAAGAGTCGGAGATCGTATAACCATAGACAATTACCATGATTCAGTTAGCACTAATCTATACCCCTTTCGGTTAAAACATGGACAAGTGTAGCTCCAGCTAGGCTGGTTATGCCGTCCAGCCTAAAGTGATATAGTCTGTCTCTGAACTCATTACTCATCATTTTTGCACACGAAGACCTCTTCATGGCATTTCCACTATGGCGGTGAGTAATGATCGACAAAGGACCATAGGTATACTTTTTCCCTTGTTGAGAGTCACGAATCCTTTGTTGGCTACTCAATTACCTTGAACCTGTTGTACCTGATCATCACCTTATGAGCAACCTTTGGAAGGAAACAAAGAATAAAGTCTAAGTACAAAATCAGCATCCAAGATATCCTTGAGCACCTCAAGTCTAAGGATACTTACACTATTGTTATTATGCGACAATCATCTATATATAATAGATAACCTATATGATTGTCTCATAGTAGGTCTCCGATGTACTTAGTTACTCTTAGCAAGCATCCACATGTCAACTCTAATCAGCATGATCCTGATTCATAGGATCCATTGCTTGGTCATTAAAGTGACACAGGCTAATCTATCGGATCAACAGTATGGGTCTCGTTGTTCTATGAGCTGGGGATAATTAAATACTAACATAATTGTACATAAAGGAATCTTACTATCCTTGTCATCATGATTTCCTTCATGCTATGTTACGTATCATGGACTTCATTAATTCGATTAGAAAAATATATCAATTCAACGTACGAATATCAAATTAATGAAGAAGCCATTTATAAAAAAAAGCATACAATAAGTGCTAAAGATAATTGCTTTTAGAGCACTTTTCCTAACGTCTCCCTTACTTTTCAAACCATTGCCTTTGTATCTCATCACATGTTAGTAGATGCTTGAATCTACTTCTTTTGGGAAGACGCCTATTAAGAGATCATATGCATTCTGATTAGTGGGATCTCTATCATGGATACCAATGATTTCTCAAATGGCATCCTCACAGGTACTGAACTTTGGACCTTTGATGAGATCGTGGTTCCATTTTTCTTTCACGTCATCTCAATCCTATAGTATCAAATCAGCAATGCTAGGGACCACTCCTAGTTCATAAAAAAGTTTATCTAGATGTTGATTTTAGAGAATCAACACAACTAGCAAATTCTGAATTGGAGTAGCCAACCACTTCCAACCTTTTAGTTCATCTATACAGAAGCATGTAGTGTTTAGTCCCTTGAAGGTAACTTATCAATTTCTTGCAACTTTCTAGTGATCTTTACTTGGATTACTCTTATATTATCATAATATTCCAATTGCAAATGCAATGTCAAGTCTTATGTAGACTTGAGCATAAATACATTAAGCTTCTAAAATTTTAAGCATATGGAACGTTCTTCACTTCTTTCCTCTCCAGGCCATTCCTTTACCATTGGTTCAAACTGAACTTGTCACCCTTCATAATAAGAGCTACACTAGATATACAATCCTTCATCCTAAATCTCCCTAAAATTTTATTGATATAGGTCTCTTGAGATAACCTTAAAATCCTCGATGTATACCCTGAGCTCTTAATACCAGTGATGAAAGATGCATTACCCGTTATATTTCATATCAACATTTCTCATATAATCAGTTTACTTCTCATTGCCTACTATTATCATTTGTTTAAGTAAAGTATCATCCACATACAGAATAAGCAAATACATTTTTGCTCCATTAACCTTTAAAATTATATACATTAATCCATAATATTCTATACAGAGTTGAAGAAGAGATGATATCATGGAACTGCAAATAACGTGACGAAACATTTAATTCATATATGGATTTCTTAAGCTTGCTGGCCAAATACTCATTATTGCTAGAAGAATCATTTGTTCGTTTCATGTGTGAACCTCTTCTACTCCGGCTCTCATTAAGGCGATCGTTTTAACATATATTTGTTGTTACTCTAGGTCAAAGCCTACAACCCGTTCCTTCTACAATGATTTATGGTGTTACTACTTTTTAATTGTCATTTGTTAAAATAATGACAGTATGACTAAAGTTCATAAAGGTGACATCATTACGAAAAATGACACCATATTAAATTAAGGGCCAGTTTGATAATGCTTCTTAGAAGTGTTTCTAGACCTAAAAAACTTTAAAGTGTTTTCAGGATAAAAAAAAAAAAAGGCGTTTGGTAATATTTTCAAAAGCGTTTTTGAAAGTTCAAAAAAACTCTTTGAGTGTTCTTTGAGAAAAAGCACTTGAGTGTTTTTTTTTTTTAAAAAACACTTGATTTTTTATATTCCTAAATTAACTACTTGTTTATCCTTAAATGTCTATTTATTTTTTCTTAAAACATCTATTTATTTTATGTAAAAAAATCCGGATAATATCATATACTTTTAAAAATTCAAATAATTCAAATATTTTAAAAAAATTCTATATGTTTTAGGTTGCATTTGAGAAAATAATAGCTGTAGGGGACATGGCTTTGATTACTTATGTTAAAATGTTTGTTTTGGAACTTAAAATTCACACACACACAATCTATTTTATATACTTTGAGTATGTGCCCTTCTTCTCAAGTGTCACTTACTTTGAATGTTTGGTGATTTTATTAGTGATGGGACACAGTCAAAAGAAGGCCAATGAGCCTCCTCCACCTATAAAAAAAGCAAAAAAAGAAATAAAAAAAGGAAAAAAAGAAAGAAAAAGAAGAAAATAGAAAAGAAAAAATTGTAAGTTGATTCAATTGTAATCTTGAGCATAGTCCAAGGGGAATTTAATGTGTAATTCCCTAAGCTAATTGGTTGGGAGTCACCAACTTTACTGCTCGCTACATGGGACAAAAGATGGATTAATCTTACTATGTAGGTACTTTGTTGTTTGGATGATTAGCTCAGAGTGATGTCTAAGGGAAATTTAGTGTCCGATGC
The DNA here is from genome assembly GCA_016808115.1 of Tetrastigma voinierianum. Taxonomy (NCBI): domain Eukaryota; kingdom Viridiplantae; phylum Streptophyta; class Magnoliopsida; order Vitales; family Vitaceae; genus Tetrastigma; species Tetrastigma voinierianum. The sequence continues at coordinate 53,334 of JAEQBH010006917.1, read as the reverse complement.
CCTAAACCAACTGGTTGGGAGCCATCAATGGATCTCTGCTATAGGGGCTACCACCTAGACAACTTTGGTATCGCACACCTACATGAAAAAAAAAAAAAAGAAATGATGAAAAGGTGCGTTCTCAACATACTTTAATCTTTTTTTTGTATCAAAATGGTGAGTTGAATTTGGTTGAGGGGAGTATTGGAAACTTAGTCTATATTTGAGATCTTAACACCACATGTGCAATAAGTTCTGAGGAAAAGTTAATTGAGGACTTAGGGGCATGATCACCTAGATCACCATGCCTTATAAACCTTTCTTCTTTGAAATTGTAAGTACTATGAATCCCAACTACTAATTTGTTAGACTTTTATCAATGCTTCTCTAATAATACTAGCACCATCGAACTCGTCCTATCTTAATTTGCTTGCTGCATGTTTATTTCCTGCATTTTTAGTTTTTAGGATTGATTTGATCGCTTATCTTTGTTTCACACTTAATCCATTCTTAGAGACTGTAACTCATTTAGGTTGGGGGTGTGATGTGTCCAAAGGGTATTTTACCTACTTGGATTTTCTTATTTTAAAACCCTTTTTGTGTTACCGACCAGAAATTACCGATTATGTGGTTGTAAGCCCCCGAGGCACGCTGCTAATGGTTTTGTAGAATTCTGGTATATATTCAGCCTTTTAGATACTACGGCTCTTGGGAATCATGAGATCAAAGAAATGAAGATATCTCATATCTTTTTTGTGAGCTTGGAAGCCCGTTGAAGCAATTTGGTCGAGTTAGGACCATAAAGGAATGATCACCATGAGAGCGATGGAGAATTGAAGACATTCTAAAGCATTGCACTCTGACCAGAGATTTCGCACCGCCCATGATTAGTGCGAAATTTTGCACCGTCTCCACACTTAAGTGACTTGATCTCGCGATTTCTCACTGATTTACACAGTGGGTGCAAAATTTCGCTCCAACACCCAAGCCTAGTGCGAAAGTTGCGACCAAACAGAGAATAGCAAGTTTTGAGTTCCAATCTTCAAGATTTGATTTGTAATAGGAAAGAATTTATCTTGGACACGAATCAAACCTCCAAGAGATGTATTATAAATAAGGGTAGATGACCAAACCAAAAAATGAGTTTAATTTTTCATACTTAGTTTTAGTTAGTTTTTGCAATTTGGGAGATCTTCCTCCCTGTTCATCAATAGTAGCTTTAATCCCGAATTTCTTCTTTCATCTGCTTTCTTTTTATTATTATGGCGTGTTCAAGACTCACCATGAGTGAGTAGTTTTCTTTCTCTGGGTAAGGTGGATCCAATCCACCCTACCATGGTGACCACAAGGGGTAGCTGCACTTCAGACCAAAAGTGAAATTTTCAGCTCTATTTAAAGACCCAAAAGTCGTGTGTACATTAGTAGGGGACTCTCTGTATGGGGAGGCAGTAGTCCTAGTTCCCCTAACTATCCGTATAGGATTCTCTCCTTCTCTTCAATTAGTCTTCTTGATACTTGGCAAATCTGAATGGTATGTTGGGTGCTTAGGCAACACACCTTTGACTGATATGCATAGAAAGGATTGTCTCTTGTGAAAACCACTAAGGAGGTTGAGTTGAGAACTTAATCGAACACCTCTACAAAAATCAAGTGCAAGAAACACTTCACTATACACAGAATTTGAGTTTTAATTTTATCTTGCAAGAAGAACCTAGTGAGTTGGGGGATCAAGCTATAGAATTGGTTTCTTAAATGACGACCATGGTTATAACCCCCTTTGGAATAAGCATGGTGAAAGTACAGGTTGTTGAATCTATTTCGAGACTTTCATTATAATATTTTTCTGAGAAATTCAGGAAACATCACTTCACCAAAGCATCAAAAATTAGTTTTTTAAATTTCTTTTTAATTTTAGTTTCTTCCAGCAATTAGTTAGTAATTGGAGCACAAGTTAAAAATCGAAGAGGAAAACCCATCCCAATGGAAGATCCTAGAGCCACTATACCTACAGTAGCTATAGGCTACTCGAGGTTAGTTTTAGGTTTTATAAATTTTTATGCCTCCCCTTGTTTCCAAGCTAACCACTCGACATGGTAAGGACCACATAGCCTCCAAGGCATCGAGTCTCCTTGTCCGCGATACGTCATGAATGACTCTTGAGAAGCTTGAATAAAGTCCAAAGAGGACTAGAGATGTTGGACATCATATCGATAGAGCTCAAACTCTGCCATGGTTGGAAAGCTCGCTAGTACAACAGTGGATTAAGATGGAATGTCTGTGGTGGCCTTGGGTGGAGGGGGTATGTGAACTGGCTCTGTCTGCCTCAAGGGTGAGCATCCCCTAGTGGATCATTGTCCTCAAACATCTCGTGGGGCACATACTCATGTGAGGGGGCCCCCTCGACTGCCTTAGGGTCTAAGGTGATTTCTACGCACAACATGTCTGACACCCGCCTACGAAGGGTGAATCTGCGTTAGTAAACCTCATCTTCTCTTTATCCGAGGCTAAAATGTATCTAATCGCTCAAAAAGATCGCTCAGTGGGTAGGCGGCAAGGGTAACTGTGGGTTGTACAAAGTGCTTGGTGCACCTTCTCGGAAGATGAATAGAGTCTTCATCACTAACTCTAGGGGCGAGATCATGTGTCCTCTTGTATACGATCAGGCCTCTCGATGCTCGTCCCTCCTTATGAACATTATGAGAATGTGGAAGCTTGAAGTTTAACGGGTGGCAGTGGGTGAATCTCAGTTAGGTCGAAGCTCCCTCATATGAATAGTCTATTGAGTGACTCTCAAGACTAGTGGACACCTGTTAGTTAGGGCACCCGACTATAATCTCTAAATGTTTGCCCCGTCGGGCTGCAATATGGATCTTTGAAGGCGATTGCAATGGTTTGGGCGCGTAACTGGGGCTCCACCCTATCCAATGTGAAATAGAGCATAGTGCGACTCTTATCTCCTTTAGTGGTCATAGTGTGGACGAATTCGAGGATCAACCGAGGATAAAAGAACTGGCGAGGTGCCATAAATGGGTCAAGAAAATACCTCCTACACAGCTCAAAGCCCTTTATAGTCTGAGGGAGGTCCCTAAAAGTGGTTAGTTATTATCGGGTGGTTAGATTAAGAACTAGAGGAAACACAAAAATTATTAGCAAAACCAACATCGGGTGGCCGCGGCTTCTTGTATGTATAGTGGCTGCAAACAAATCGGCTAGGATGATTTTTTCTTCTCTTGGTTTTATAATCATAGATTTTAATTACTCTAATTGACTTTGTAAGTGAAATTAAAATAGAATTAAGATTACTTTTTATGCTTGAAGAGAGTGGTGTTTTCTTGATTTTAAGAAAGTATATGAAGAGATGCGAGCTTTGGATTGTCAAATCAAACTCATGGTGATTGAAGGAGGGGTTAACTCTAGATTATGCGCCTAAGAAACCAGCCTATAGTTGATCCTCTAGACTCCGCTTAGGTCCCTCTTGCATGATATAATTGAAGCATAAATTCTAGGTATATGATAAAGTAGTTCTTATCGATTTTGGGGGGTTTATTCTCGACTCGACCCTTTGAAAATCTATTACGTATTGGGTGAAGGTGTAGCACCTAACATACCATTTAGTTTTAAGTATCCAGAAAATGATTGAAGAGGAAAGAGTCCTATCACAGATGGATCAAGAGGGGCGAAGAATACCACCATATAGAGGTGTCCCCGACTCATCTGCACGACATGAACCTCACAAATAGTAATGAAAGTTTTACCTTTGGTTTGAAGCACGACTGCCCCCTTTGGTCATCATGGTAAGAGATGAATCAGTCCCTCACTAAAAGAAGAAGACTACTCACTCAATCTTTAGTCTTGAACTCTGCCATGAAAATGGTAAAGAAAAGGAAAGAAACGAACTAAAAGCTTCCATTATTGAAAATGGAGGAAGATCTCCCAAAATTACAAACTAAACTAAAGAAAGTGTATGAATGAATGTATGTGCTTTGATCCTTGGATCTCAGTTTATAATACATCTATGAGGGTTACTTCATGCCCAAGCATAGTTAGATTTCTATTACAAATCAATCTCCAAGACTTGGGATTAAGAACTTTCTCATTCTAGTCTTTCACTAATTTCGCCTTTGGGGCCCGGACGGTAGTGAGAAATTTTCGCCTTCCCTTTGCTACATGCTTAATGCGAAATTGGGGCGTGTTAATAAGTGGTGAAGTGGTGTGAAATTTGCAGGTTGCTATAGGCGTGTGAAATCACAGGGATCTGATGTGAAATGCTCCATGCCAGGCCCGATTTGTTCTCTCCATCTTCTTGCATGATCATTCCTTCAGCGTCCCAGGCTCAGCTGGTGCTTCAAGGCCCCAGCTGCTGCAAAGATTCTGAACATCCTCATTTAGCGACCTTGGATTCCAAAATGTAAAAGTGGAAAGGGCATTTTGCCATGTACTCAATACTTGAAACTATTATGTCGATGAGCGGGTTTTGGGGCTAACTTCATACCAGTCAAGTAAGATGCTGGAGTTTCTGCAAAGAATTTTGTTTATGAAAATTAGGTGCTTGAAAATGCATTTTTTAAGTGGTTATCAAAAGATTTGGAACATGGCTTACTCCTCGATGGGGAAATTGGGCGCCTCGAGCAATCAATGTTCCCCTCAATGGAGGGCCTTTGGGACTCTCTGTCGAGGTGCGCGGGGTGGTGAAGGTGCAGCCTAAGTGCGGGCTATCTGACTCTCTAGTAGCATGGCTGAATGGTCCTCAGTGTAAAGTAATGGATTTTTAGATACCTTTCATTGATAGAGTTCTAAATATACGGTGATTGAGTGATTTAGTAAACATGTTAATGGTAAAGAACAAATTATTCTATTAAATTCTACGTTCGAATATAAATTAATAATGAGAACATGATTTAAAAATTTAGACATATTAGTATTTACTTATCATGCGAGATTGAGCTTCCATCGGCCAAGACCAATCTTGTTACGTAACAATTACGTCTCATTTGTCGACAATGACCTTGTTAGCGGATCAGCTATTTGGTCTTGAGTATGCACATGTTTGCTTGGGGCTTCCTTGTATGCACTAAGTCGCGCCGCAAGTGAAGTTGATTTAAATATATTTCATCTTGCTTGAATGATTAGTGGTTAAGGCGGGATGCTGTGGCTCAGGGGTTTCAGCGGTGAGGAGATTCTGTATTTGGAATGCTAGTTCCTTGAGGAAGAGTGGACAACCACACATTGTCCCAGATTTGCATTGGCTAGGGCACGATATTCGACCTACGTTCATGGATCGTCTGACGGCTCGTTGTTCTTTGAGCTCAATGGGATTAGAGCCCAAAAAGAAAGCCCCGATATCAGGCAAAAAAGTTGGCGTCACGAGTCATCCATTTCATTGTCGGCAGCCAATTATGTTAAGTAATATGGGAGAGCCCCGACTTTGTGGATCTGAATACCATGAAAAAATGGTTTGTTTTAAGTAGCGGAGGAAGCCTTTTATATTTGTTGTCGTGATTTATAGTTGGCTTGTGCATATTTGAAAGTTGTGAAGTACCAAATGAGATGTCAGGGACAATATCAGGAAAGGTACTGATGACCAATTGTCTAAACGGGTATCCACAATGGTGCCATCAATCAATTGAAGGGATTGGGTTGTAGAGATAGGGGTTGAGACATCTTTAGCACCACTCATACTTGTGTTGGTTAAAAGGTCACGAACATATTTATGTTGTGAGAGAAATAACTTGACCAGTAGAATTACTTCAATCGAAGAAATAGAGAACCCATATGTAGGAGAAAACATATCACCCGAATTTGCTTAATAATATTGGCCAGGGTGATTCTTTCGGGTAATATGAGATCATCAACATAAGCAGGAAAATAACAAAGATTGGAGCCTTATTTGTAAATGAAGAGGGAGAAGTCGGCCTTAGACCTTGAAAACAGGCGAAGAATGGCATTTTGATCATGCATGTACTTCACTTGTGGAGCTTGTTAAGCCAAATAAATCCTTTTTTAACTTCTGAAACATAGTTGGAAGTTTGGACAAGTCAGCCAGACCATGGGGGGGTTGTGCCATAAAAACAGTCTCAATTAATGCACCATTTAGAAAGGCATTGTTGCCATCCATTTGCTAAATCCCACCCTTTCATAGCGGCAATAGATATCTGAGTTCTAATAGTTCTTTGGACGATACGGGGCCTAAAAGGTTTCTTTGTAATCAATACAAAGGCGTTGATCATAACCCTTAGCAACTAGACGGGCTTTGAATATGTCCACGGATCCATCAGCATGCCTTTTTACTCGGAAGACCATGACCCCGCAGTTTATGGTTGAGAATTGGTAAAACTAGATTCCCGAGTCCGTATTTCATTGACAATGAGCTAAGGGGACATGGCCTCATGACAGTGAGGTTGAGAAATGGCTTGGTTGAAAGCTCGATGGTTGGGAAGGATGTTTGGACAACTATATGGATCTGTTTGGGTTTGAAGATTTGGTTAATGCTGATCTTGTGGTCATGTTATGGAGTGCGTGGGGACCCAGTATCGGTTTGGGGAGGTTTGTGAAATCAGAAGATGGAGGAGAAAAATCTGGGCCAAGGGATGGGTATCTAGAGTAGGGTCGGAAGTGGGATGGAAGATTTAAGGGAAGTAGTCCTAGTATCATCTAAGGGAGAGTCGAATGAGATAGGGGTGATTTATAACGACGAGGAATCATGAAGTAACAAAGAACCGGAGGTCAGAAAGTACACGAGGAGGCGCGACAATGGAAGGTGAACCTCCGAAGGTTGCAATGATGTTATGTATACGGCGCCATGGATGACAAAGATTGTGAATCGGTGGGCACCGAAAAAGAGAGGAAGAAATGGGGGAGGGTCTAGAGGTTTCTGGGTTAGCACGGAAGACCCGTGTTGAGAGAGGCTGGATTGATCTTGGGTTTCATCAAACAACACGTGCCGGGAGAAGAGAAATTTTTTTGTTTGAAATTCAAGACACTTGTATGCATTTTGAGTTGGTGAATAGCCGAGAAAAAGACAAGCTTTGGATTTGGGCTGCATTTTATTTGAGTTATAAGGCCGTGAGAGGATAACAATGTATCCACTTTTTTAATTTCAAATAATTTGGTGTTTGACCAAAAAGGACTTCAAAAGGTGATTTTTCCCCTCAAGCAAGAGGTGTGGGTCAATCGCTTATGAGGTAGGAAGTTGTTTGAAAGGCATAAGGCCAATAAGAGAAATCAAGATGAGCATCATGAAGGAGTGTAAGGCCTGTTTCAATGAGATGACGATGACGACGTTCAGAGACACCATTTTGTTATGGTGTGTGGGGAGCAGTAGTGTAGTGAGTTGGGTGCCAAGAAGCAGAGATATGATTTAAAGCACAAACTCACCTACCATTGTCGGAGTATAGTGTTTTGATTGATTTTTGAAAGCAAGTTTCAACAAACCGTTTGAAATGTGGAAAATTTTTAGAAACACCGGATTTAGTGACCATTGGATAAAACCATATATATTTTGTATAATGATCAACAAAAATAAGGTAATATCTTGATCCATCAATTCCAGTATAACTAGCAGACCCTACACACGTTGTAAATGTTCAAGTGGCTCATGACTTTGGAGACTATTGACACGAAAAGGGTCATGGATGAGCTTTTATTGATAGAACATGAATGACAGTGAAGACAAAGTTTTAGTCTATGAACAGGGAAGAGAAAATTTTTTAACAAGATGATGGACAATTTTAATAGGAGGATGCCCAAGACGCTTGTGCCATCCATTAATAGAAGTCTGTTCATGCACATTAGCAACCTTTTTTGATGCTACTATTGATTCCGGGAAGGTGTAGATGCCATTGTTACATGCTCCTTTTAGTAGAATCGCCCCCGAGATCTTGTTCTTCACAAGAAAATAAAAAGGATGAAATTCAACAAAGACATTATTTTGTTTGGTGAGATGATGAACTTTAAATTAAATTTTTGCAAAGGCTTGGAACACAAAGAGTATTACGCAATGTAAAAAGTTCGGTGAGGAGAGTGCAAAGCCAAATAACTAATATGTGAGATCGCCAACCCGAGCCATCACCGAGAATTACTCACGCTCCATCATATTCGAATGAATAGATAAATCGGAAAGATCACCCGTGGATATTATGAGAAGCAAATTCTAATCAAGTAACCAATTTTTTATCCCTTCCATTAGATGTGGTAGCACAATTTATTGAAACATTTATGAGAATGGAAGCTGAGGACAGATTCTTGGCAATGTGGCCCAACTGATCATAGAGTTGGCATTTAGGCTGGTAACGCCGATTGGAATAATTGGGCCTCCCAGAGATGTTACGAGCGACGCATCATCACGCCGGGCTCCATTAAAGCTTCTACTTAAGTTGAACTCAGCGCCCACGCGTAATCATGTTTCGAAGGACCACGACCGACCCCCCCGCGCAATGCTTCGCCTTCGTGAAGTCGCGTAAACAACCGCTTTGTTGTGTTGCGGCTTCCAAGCACCTCAGATATGCATCATGTCCAACCAAAAGGTCGTGCAACTCCTTAAAGGCCAATGACGATTCTCATGCTCGAATAGGCGTTGCGATCTCCCTAAAATCTAGACCTAAGCCATTCAACACATAAAGAGTTAGGTCATCATCCGAAATTGGATGATCAATAATGGCTATTTCATCAGCCAAGGCCTTCACAACATGGAGGTATTCTATGATTGACCGAGTTCCACGCTGGATTAAGGTGAGTTCCTCCTTTAACTGCATAGCTCGAGTTTAGGATCGGCTAACATATAAATTTTTTAGCTTTGTCCAAGCTTCATGAGAGGTCTCACACAGAGCAATAAGCAAGTGACAGAGGAGATGTAGATGCTAAAATAGCACTCAGAATAAGCTTATCCCGGGTTAACCCAAAGGGGTCTTGCTATGCAGTTTCATCGCAATGGACAAGATTAGCGAAAGAGGGACACCGAAGGGTGCCTCGACATAGTCGAGTAAATCAGAACCAATGAGGAGGCTTCAATTGAGCACGCCATTGAGGAAAGGTGGTGGAGTTAACTCTTTCATTGATTCGGGGCGTTGATGTCAGAGTGCAATGAGTGATTTATCGGCTACTAAGGAGGTCAGGAGATTAAAGCTCGATTTTGATCGAAGAGGAAGACATGGCAGGACTTTGGACGCAAGGACTGTTAGGAGATCTCGTGGCTCGATACTCATGTGAAGTAATAGATTTTCCGATACATTTATCGATAGAAGTTCTTAAATATATATAGAGTGATTGAGAGTCTAATTTAGTAAACATGTTAATGGTAAGGCAAATTAAGCTATCAAGTATATAATTACATTCAAATATAGAATTAATGTCATAACATGATTTGAGGCTGTGACATGTGCTTCCCTATACTCCGGGTGGATTAGGTCTCGTCAGACCGACATCACCTCGCACTAAATGGGCAGACTTATCGCTCCTCGCCTCGATCGATCATGATGAGGGAGGTGCGGAGGAGTAGATTGCTCTCTTTGGTGGTTCACTTCGGGTCCTCACCATGGCTTGGGATTTGGGGTTTGAACTTAAAACTCTCTCGAGGGACGGGAATGCGAAAGTGATGAATGACGCCAAAATGACCGTTATTTTATAGACCCTTCGTGACGACTTTTCGCGATTTCAGCAATTTTCACAATTGTTGCGATCACAAAATTTCACAACAAAGTAAATGTGAAAATTTTCGCAGTCATTTAGGGTGACTACCAAAATTGGGGCTTCGGATTTTACCTCCTTTCAGTTCCAATCTCAACCTAATCTCCCAGTATGCATAAATCAATATAACTTCAAGGCCCCATAAGAGTCGAGAGCCCAAACACCCACTGTTATATTAAATAATAATAATAATCATATGGAAAGAGACGAGTATAAGTGGAATTTGGCCAACTTATCCAGAATTGAATACCCTAAAGGATGCTTTAACAGTTTAACAGAAAGCATTTGCCATATTTTTACCCTAAAGCATGCTTTAACAGAAAGTATTGCCATATTTTTCAAATGTTTTTGTAGATGAGACTACCCAATTAGACCTACTCAGAAAAATCTACCTTAATGATAGCATACAGATTTGGGTAAGCTACTATTGACCACTAAGCATACTTTGACTCCCTTTAGAAAAAACTCTCAACCTTTTCCGTTATTCCTTCCCAGCTGTCTCATCTCTCAATCAACCCATTGGAGATAAGCTTTCTATGATAACTTCTATCATCAAGACAAAGGTAAATCTACTCCTGATTACCTCTTTTGGCTCCTGGGCATTCTGGAAAACAGAACATGTTTAAGAAGAAACCAGAACAAGAAAAACAATTTGGATCGAAGAAAGAAATGTACGGTTTAAGAAGAATAATAGTCCAAAGCAGCCCAACAAACAAATCTTTTGATGAGCAATTTTTAAGAGAAGATACTATGAGTTGGAACTGGAGGTGTGTTCTCTTCCTAATTGGAAAAGGTCACTGGAAAAGAAATTCTAGAACGCGCTTGCATATTCTTCTATCATTGCCTTATAAAATTCTCTTTTCTATGGTGTGCCATTCAACACGATTTTAAATATTTATTATCAAATCAATTTGGAATCGGCACAATATCGCGATAATATCCAAAAAAATCCGATCTAGAGTTGGGATTAATGAAGAGTTCGGTTCCTGTTTTTGAAAACTATTCTTGTTACCTGGATTTAGAGTTTTCCGTATTTTTTAGACCACAAAAAATTTGGGAACCAAACATGTTATCTCTGTTTTTCTTGTTCTCTTTGTCTTTGAAAACAAAAAACAGTTTTCAAAAACTATAACCAAACAAACACTCTAAACTTATAAAAACGACCGGATAAAGAGCCATATTGGATAAAGAACCATAATAATCTTCAAAGCTAATATTTGTGACATCTTTAGGGAAATTTGAGATCCAAATTCTCGAATCTATAATATAATACGAATACCTTTCTTGGTAATACAATCCACAGCTCAATTAGCTTCTCTATAGGCATGGTGACAACTGAACAAGGGACACTAATCCTCTTATTAAAACAGTTTATTGCTATTTTTGAGCCATTTTCAATCTCTAAGCTTAAAAAACCATTGTTCTTGGTAACTAAAATACCATCTCAAAGATGAAAATTACAATCATGATTAACTCATGCCCCCATTGAATGGCAGCAATGTTCTCTGTTCTCATTTTCCCCTTTCCTCGTCTCTGAGATGCATAAAAAAAATGTTAATTGTATTTACATGACGTTTAGGAGATTGGTAAACATAATCTTTCAAAGAATCATCAAAGTAAAACTATCGGATACTAGTTCTTGAGAAAACACAGGCCAGAACTGCAAGAGCTTCTCAAACCTTCAGGATTACATAATGAATGCTCTGTAAAAAACCCCACAGAAGTCTGCTTACTTTTCATCCCAAATCCCATATAATTTGCAAAAAAATTGTGTTTTCCTCGATCTTGCAATTGCTAATAGTTATATCGTCTGTACCTGCAAAAGTAAGAAGAAATCCTGAAACCAGAGTCTAGGTCGAAGAGAGAGGCCCCATGATTAGTAGAGCTCCAATGGCTGCACGAGAAGATTGAAAGCAGCTCTTGTTACATCAGAAGCTGCCTGTTGTTTCTGGTTGTTGCTGTTCTACAGATTTAAATCAATGTATAATCTCAAACTTGGATTTGTTGCTGCAAATATTTGCTGGTAGGAGATAAGAGCATTTCATCCCCTGTTGGCAACACGAACATCTACCAGAAATGTGGCACAAACAGGTCGGTGATCAGAAAACTGGGACTCCCCTCGTACATAAGAAAGTTGTCGTATCCCATCTCCATGCCATAGTATTCTATCACACCTACAAAATTTAAGCATATTTTTAGATGCAAATGTAGCTTTTTTATTTGGCGAATCCAATGATGAATGTGGACATACATACCAAGCTGGAGTTCTCCTCTTGGCTTTAGATTTTGTAGTGTCACCGGCATAAGTGTCTGAGTTGTAGGAGTACTTGTATGTAGGCGCAGCAGATCTTTTCCTCTGCCATCCCTTAAATACTCGTCCTTCTTCTCTTTCGATCTTAAGCTATCATAAAGAAGAGTTCGATATGAGCATCCAGGGAAAGATCACAAAATATGAGATGCAAAGCATAAAAGGATCGTTGGTTTAAAATAGAATCATTTCCAGGATTCCACTAAGAAACATTAATTCAGTTATTCAATCTCAATTTTCAATGATGGTTAGGCAATGCTAAATCTATGCGACTATTTTGCAAGTAATTAGTAATCAACCAAATTCTAGGAGATAGAGACCTGCTTTCAACTTGCTCTGAATGACAAATGAATAATTTCTAATCGACTGAGTGTCAAATGCACCATACAAAAATTATATGTTCTATGCAACAGATAACCATACACTACCTGATCTTTGTCAAGAAGGGCATCCCAGGCATTCTCCTCCAGAAGCTTCCGTGTTTCAGAGTAGCTCAAAGCAATCCGGTAATTCAAATCCCCAAACCATATGACCCGCCTAGTGTCATTGAAAACAAGATATTTAGAGAACATGAAAATAAAAAATGTAAATTAATATTACAAAGCAGGAATTATAAACTTATGAAGAAGATATTCAAGGATGCTCACTCATGATCTAGGATTTTCTCTGGCACTCTACTGGCAGGTGTTTTGCAAATTTTTGCAAATTGGGTGCTTTTAATTATCTCTATGACATCTACATTTCGTCTCAACTCATCTCCTTCTTTTTCTCCTGATGCCAAGTGACTGCAGATAAAGCAAAAGCTCGTCTGGTGAAAAATCATTCTCACGGAAATACAACCCTGCAGCCAGAGAATCAACATCTTGATTAAAATGGGAAATAAGTCGGATTCCTTGTTTCATCACAAATATTACACCTAAAACAGCACATATCTATGCCGAGAGAGCTTCAAGTTTACCTTGTTCCCGAGGCAGCCCATTATCCCACGACTAACACAGGAGATCTTCAGGTGGCCTACATGCTGAACAAGCTCCTTTTTCATCCAAATAGTTACAAAAATTCCAACCATCTGTTTGCATGCTACTAGGCTGTACTTCATGTGCTTGGCACGGGAGGCAGTAGAAAAGCTGTCTAATTCATCATCCTCTTCTGAAGAAGATTCATTGTCACGTATGGATGATTTTGGACACTGAAAACAGCAATCTTTACTATACTTCGTCTCCGATTCAGTGGTGCAATTGCAAGCTTTCAGCCTCTTTCCACTCTCTGTCCTGAACGCTTGACTGAAAGTCTTCAGAGAGTACTTTCGAAGAACAGGAGCCACCAGTTGCGGCTGATACTTTTAGACCCTCAGACCAACATACTTCATTGTCAGAAGGGTATGTAGGGTTGTTTAATACATAAACTGGTGGGTGATTTGTTATTCAAGGACTGGTTGATTAATTGTAGCCACTTGGTTGCAGGCTCATTATCTTCTATAACCAGCACATTTCCGGCATTTAATGGAACAATTTCCTCAAACCTGAAGGTTCAAAAGAAGAAAAGAATTTTAAGTAAAAAGCAAATTAGTATCCAAAATGGAACCATCTAAGAGCATAAACGAAAAAGTATTCCAAATTCATTGTCCTAGATCAACAAGCCAGATATATCATACACAGGGTTGATATTCTTCCTTACAGAAAATTAGACAAAAAAAAGTTTTCAACCTTCAATAGACTAAGGTTACTGGGAGAAGGAAAAAAACTGAAAAAGAGGAAAAACACCAACAGATAGCATAAATTGTCAATTCCTTCTTTTCCTCTTCTCTTTTTGCAGTCTTGAAGTTTAAATGCTCAACAGTAAGAAGTGAGTGTGTGAATAAGAGAGAGACAGAAGAGAGACAAAGAGACAGAGTCAATACCCCAAAACATATATATCAGCTTGATCATGAACATGAAGAAAATCATCCAGATTGAGGCTACTGTGTGGAGATTTTCCTCCTACATTCCACGTCGCTACAAAAACCCTAGGCATGAAAAAAGTAAATACTTTTAAGCTAAATGAACAGCAACATAGAAAAGGGATGAACATAAGGAAGATAGAAGCACGAAAAATATTAGCTTCTCAGTACCGGAAGGGCATAACACCTGGACTAGTAGACATAGGGAGGTCTTTTCACCACCAAAAATGGATTCTCGATCTCCAGGATTGGGCTTAGCTCTGTGAATTAGAAACATACTGTGTAAGTTCTTTAAATGGGAAAAAGCAATGGCCGAAAAATTCTGTAGGATTTTTAAGTAATTTATCTTAGCAGATAGCATAACAGAGAACATAATAAGTGTTGGGGATTTGTAGGAATTGATCAAAGATATGGAAAAGATAGAATACATAAGCAAGTTGAAGAATTGAATCTATTTCCTAAATTTAGACTAAATTGGCAAATGATGTTGTCAGCTTTTCTCCTTCTCACGTCTTTTAAAACTTATCAGCCATGATAAGACTTACCAAGCCTATCCTCTTCTGTACTTTATCTTAAGAAAAGTAATATTCTTCAACTCATATGAAGAAAGGTACTCTCACTTTCAGGAGAAAACAAGAAGAATAATATGTCTGACTGAAAAAGGAATTTATATACATATCCTTACACAATCAGCTTCCTTTACACATAATTATGAGCAACTCTCCAGAACCAGAAATATTAATGAAACTCACCTGAGGAATTAAATGACCCTTCAGGCATTTTCTTTCCATTCCTTTCCATGGTTGAAAATAGTTTCTGAATGAAGGACTGAAACAAACATATATGAAAATATAAACAAACAGGGAAAGACAGGGTGATGGATTTCTGGAATGAAATCAAACAAGAAATGAATAATCAATTGCCCTTGAATTCTTAAAAATACTATAAAACAAAAAGATGCTGAAAATTAAAAGGGAAATAGACGCAGACAAAATTGACTGACATGAAAATCAACCAACCCAAAGAAAGATCTATAAATAAATATATTTATATATATAACCTTTTTCCCCTTTTCTCCGTTCTTTAGAGCCATTTCTGATCATTAAATGGTGAGAGCCGAATCTATAGCATCCACAAACATAAAATTGAACTCATTAATAACTAAAAGAAACCCCCATTTTTGTAAAATGCAGAAAAGGAAACAATGAAAACAATAATTTCGTTTCTATGTAACTTTGTGATGAGACAGTGTTTGGTTGCACGGAATTAGGATTGGTGGTACTAATTAAAATCCCTTTGCTGCATTACACACCAAATCCAACACTGTGCAGCCAAACACAGCCTTCCGGTAATCCAGGAAAAGTGTGGCGAACCCAAAAACAAAAGAAAGCCGGAATCAAGGGCAAAAACCCATATCGGAAACTTCAAATCATATGTGAAAAATACCAGAAAAGAGGGAATCAATTTCCATGGAGACAATGGAGAAGGAAGTTACCCACCAAGGAAAGAAGAGAAGAGTCATTTTCATAGAGACAATGGAGAAAGAAGTTGTTCACCAAGGAAAGAAGAAAAGAGTCCACAATCATGAATAAGATGATGGCAAGATATTTGAAATATAAAGATGGAATCCCCCCCCCCACAACGAAAGAGGTTATTGACAACCAAACTGAGTTTTCTCGAGAAAGTCAACCGTCCAAAGATTTCGTTTTTTTTTTTTTGCCGGAAAGCACATTAAAAAAAGAAAAAAGAAAAAAAAATGGAGAAACGTAACGAGGATGAATCTCACGAATTTCAAAGTTCCAAATTTAGGCCTCTTCATTTGACGTTTATCTGTAGTCTTCGGTCTTTGGAATTCAAAGTTTGAGAAGGACAGAACTTTGGAAAGGGAACGAAGCATCATTTTGGTAACTTTTTTTGTAAAAAAATTTGAGAAATAGAATTTTGGAAATTTTTATTTAATATAACAACTTGAAAATTTTAACTTATTTTTAATATTTTAAATATGTTTTCATAATAATTGTACATCTAAACTTTTATTTTTAACATTATGCATGTTTATATAATTATTCTAGAATATCTTTCTTTTTTTTTTCACAAATTATTTCAGAATACCTTTAAAAAACAATTAAAAGAAATTAAAATAATTAGAAGTTTTAAGAAATTATTTTTAAACAAAATCGAAAATAGATTTCTATTTTCTATTCTAAAATAAAAATAAAAAAGTTGTAATTTTTAAGGCTTTTATCCGCTAAATTTACTTAAATAAGTCAAATTTCTGCTGGTTCATCAATTACAATTATTTTAAAGATATTTATTTTCTATTTTACCAATCAATCAATCATATTTATATGTACCAAATTTCTTATATATATATATATCGTTGTTATTGTTTCTTCATTGTAGAAAAAAGAAATTACTAGTAGTAAGCATTGTCCTTCTTGTGCTTTGCCCCTGGCCAAACATTTCTAGCTTTATGCAAGAGCTATTTTAAGATAAAAATAAATATTATTAAAAATAAATTAAAGAAAATATATTTAAACAAATTTACCGTGCTTTGCCCTTTGCCAACATTTTTGGCTCCATCAATACTAATAAGCATTTAAGATAAATTTAAATATTATTAAAAATAAATTAAAGAAAACATATTTACACAAATTTCTCGTGTTTTGCCTTCCTGGCCAACCTTTCTAATTCTTTCCCAATATTTAAGATAAAAATAAATTAAAGAAAATATATTTAAACAAAGTTCTCATGTTTTGCCTCCCTGGACAATATTTTTTGCTATTTGCGAGTGGTATATGCATTTAAGATAAAAATAAATTAAAGAAATGTATTTAAACAATTGGACGATATTTTTGGCTCTTTATAGTGGGCATATGCATTTAAGATAAAAATAAATTAAAGAAACGTATTTAAACAAGTTTCTCGTGCTTTGCCTCCCTGGCCAACATGTCCGGCTCTATCATATTTAGACAAATTTCTTGTGTTTTGCCTTTCTGACTTTGTCATATTTAAACAAATTTCTCGTACTTGTCTTTTTGGCCAACATTTTTAAGATCACCAATGTGCTATATGCATTTAAAATAAAAATAAAAATTATTAAAAATAAATTAAAGAAAACTTATTTTAACAAATTTCTTATGTTTTGCCTCCCTAGCCAACATTTCTCTGTAATATTTAAACAAATTTCTCGTGCTTTGCCTTTTTGGGCAACATTTTTGGCTCTTTGCTAGTGCTATATCCATTTAAGAGAAAAATAAATATTATTAAAAATAAATTAAAGAAAATCGTATTTAAACAAATTTCTTGTGCTTTGCCTCACTAGCCAACATTTCTGGCTCTATCATATTTAAACAAATTTCTCATGCTTTTCCTTTTTGGCCAACATTTTTGGCTCTTTGCCAGTGTTATATGCATTTAAGATAAAAATAAATTAAAGAAAATCGTATTTAAACAAACTTCTTGTGTTTTCTTTGCCTCCCACAACATTTTGCTCACATATTTAAACAATTTCTCGTGCTTTTCCTTTTTGGCCAACATTTCTAGCTCTTTGCTAGTGCTATATGCATTTAAGATAAAAATAAATATTATTAAAAATAAATTAAAGAAAATCGATTAAACAAATTTATGCTTTGCTTTCCCGCAACATTTCGCTCACATAATTAAACAAATTTGCTTTTCCTTTTGGCCAACATTTCGGCTCTTTGCTCACATATTTGTGGTCTCCCGAATTCTTAGAGTCGTGGATCGTCATGGTATCTACCAATTAACAAAGAACTCGCAAACAAAATGTTAAGACGACGCTGGCCATCCGTCGCCCTCCGATGGCAAAGTTAGCCTTTTCAGAAGACTTAGAGTTATGAGCACAGTAGTCCTGATTAGGAATCTCGTGACCTTTTCACTGGGAGGACTTGCTTCTCTTTAATACGATGGAAAGAGGATCCATCTTTTGGATACAGCTTGACTCATTCCTTCCCCATAATGTTAGGGGAAGATGGCTCTTCTTCTCGGGAAGGGTGACTCATTCCTTCCCTCCACGAACTACCTTCCGATGGGAACCGCCGGCTAAGAGAACTCTTCCATTTCACGAGACTCGGCTCACTCACGGGGTGAACTCCATGCTCAGGAGCAGAGCCTGGGCTGGCAACTCGTCGGGGAGAGCTGCCGATCGGGCAAGCCGCCTGAGCCTAAACAAGGCGTCTGGGCTGACAACGGAGCCCCGCAGCAAGAGGATCGGCTCCGGCCCCGGGCCGCCTGGGGCTGTCCCGGGCCCAATCCCCGGGGTCTCGCGGAGGGCCTGGCCGGCGGTCCTGCCGGCCGGGTGCCCCGGGCCTTCCCTTGAGGCTGGTTCCGCCGGCATTGGTCAGTGGGTGCTTCGGCCTAGCCCGGCGTACTCCACACGTCCCTTTCCCCGTCTGGGAGGAAGACCATCCCCGGTCGGAAAAAAGAACAAGTTTGACTGTCATATTATGGGGAATCGTTTACCATTAATGCTGCTTAATTTTCAACATAAATTTTATAACTTTTTTGTAACTACATTAGATGCTATTGGATCATTTGGATCAATCCTGAGATATAGGAGCAGCTATAAAAGGCGAGGATGACGAGGTTCGTTATCTTACTGGTTACCCATGTTCATCCGACAAAGAAGGACAATAGATCGTTGGTGGACACTTTGAAGTGAAGGGATTACGGGATGAGGGACGGTTGTTATCGACAGGTTGGGCGTGCCCTCCGGTATGGGCTCACAGAGACTGCATGGCTCGAGCGGAGCCTAAAATGAAACTGGGAGGTGCCTGGGTGGTTCTAAACTCAAAGGCAAACTCTCTCGTGATTCGAGGACACCCCGAATCCCGTGGGTCACCCAAGCTCTCCACCAGCCTCATCCTCTCCTTTTCCTCCTTTTTAGCCTCCGTGGCAACACGAGGGCTTTTGCTTCCTGCTCAAATCCCCCATCACCATCTTGGCCTCAAGGCAAAGACGGGCTTGGTCACGCTCACCCCATCACAATCTCAGCCTCTACTACCCCTCGTCTTTGATCTTAACGGATGCCTACTCACTTTTTTTTCTGATGTCTTGTAAGCCTCGGAATGCATCAGAAACATTGCTTGGTAACAAGCATTGCTTATGTAATGTTGAACACCTTTTTGGTGCAATTAATAAAATTGTAGTTTTTTTATCACTTTTGTGCCTTATTGCAATTGTGTGTGGATATTCTATAATTCTATCTAATTGCGACTATTTGGTCATTATAAAATTGGTTAACGGGCTGGTTTATCCGCCCGAGAGGAAGGCCTCTAGGCTTGGCCTATCATAGTCCACAGCAAGGACTAAAAATACTTGTTTTAATCGATTTTCGTCGAAAATCTGGCTACCGAGCTGGGAAATCCATTTTGGAAAGAAAATTATAAGTAAAATCGGCGAAAAATCGCGATTTTTCAAAAAACCCGATTTTTCCTTTGGCTCCAAAAATATGAAAAATTGCTTTGAAGGGTTTCCTAACTCCACCCAAAATGCCTACAAAGTTTCGCACCCTCCAACCACTGCCTACTGACATGACTTATTATATATAATGCAAACTTGTTTATATTCTCTTATTATTTATTTGTTCATAATCCCTTTATAATATTTTATTTTATTTTTTATTTTACATTATAACTTATAATATTTTTAAATCAAATATTAATTTGAAAAGGAAAAGAAATAGTGAATATCATTTAAAAATTTAAAATTATAATATATAATATTTTTGAATCTCCTCATTATCTAAGCATAATATTTATAATAATAACAAAAACAAATAAATAATATCTCTTTAACATAATAATATATGAATAATATATTAAATATAACATATTTAATTTAATAATTACTAATCCATTTGATTTTAATCTACCTTAATTAAGATAAGAATCATTTCTCATAATCTATATAATTAAAATATGAAAAATTTTAATAACCGATATTTTTGTAAAATATCCACCGATATTCCACTAATATTTCCGATATTTTCCCATATTTCCGCAAATCCACTCATTACCGATATATCCATGCTACCGATATTTTTGATCCTTGGTCCACAAGGCTCCTAGAGTGAACTGTCTGGTTCAGATCTTGCACGACGGCCGTCATTCGCATTAAATGAGACTACAGACTTAGGCAAGATATATATATAGATAGGCATCATTAAGCCGTACCTTTTTCCTTTTCGTGTCATTTTGGTTTATCTTCTTCCCTCATGGCGACCAACCACTGCAAATAGGCCGATTCTACCTTGCGTTCGTTCCAGAGCCATCGTTGCAGGCATTTGCGCACTTCATCCCGCAGGTAACTATCATCGTTCCTTAATAGTATTGTGACGCCCCAAAACCCGGGGGTCCGTTGACTACCCGTCAACCCGCGGAAAATCTATATGTCTCGTATCACGAGACGCATACATGAGTAAAAATGGCCTCTTGGGCCCATAAATTAATACTCACAAAATAAATATCTCAACTATATTCCAATAGTCCAAGAGTTATACATTTCTTTTAATACAAATACATATTAAAATTTACAATTCTAATACATATTATCCAAAAAACCATCAAAGCCACAACCCGACTTTCTTCAAAATCTACCACGAAGAGCCATTCTTCGAGCGCCCTCGTAATTAAAAAATGTTCCTCGATTGTGGTGAGCTTATCGCCCAAGAGGCAGAATCACCCTAAATGGGTTACTTCCACCTAAGTGCATATACACGCCTCCAATTTAAACACACACACTCAAGTAAATACGCGATCCTATTTGAATGTCTACATGCCCATTCCCATGTCTCGAGTCCTCACCGACTCCCTCACACCCTGCTCTGGCCATGTATGAGAAAATATCATTTTCAAAACAAAACTTATTGTTCTTGAAAATATACTACCGAGATTCCAGAAAAAGACGGGACTACCCTCCGCTTAATCGGGTCATGAGCTCTCTCCAAACAATCATGGTCCTCTATCCGAAATGATCTGGCCGGGCCCATCTCCCAACTCCACCTCCGGAATATCATCCTATGAAATTCCTTTCGCAACCATGTTCGTTTTTAAAAAAAACTCGTGTCATGCACTCACACCTAACTTCTAGGTTACCCAAAGGCATATGAAAATGCATTATGCCATTTTTCACACAATATATATACCAATATATTAATTATAACATTCTCAAATTTGCAATTCACACCACATGTAATTCAACAATTTCAACCATCACCCAAATTAGCTCATTTGAGCACTTCACAATTTCATCTCCAATGGCCTATACACACAATTATATTCCATATAATTAAGCAAATCACAATTTTATCTCTCCAACGCCTATACACACAATTATATTTTCTTTATATAATTATGTCATTATGTTAACACATTAAAAATCATGTATTAACCTATTAATTCCATTACAACTCGTTTTCATTCATTTCAAAATATTTCAATAAATTACGAACAAACACCTCAAACAAATTTTACACAATCACTGATCATTCAATGGGCTCCAAAATTTACCAATTCGGTCCCAAGTTTCGACCGATCAAACGTAAATTGCTCAAGGCCTTAAACTCCACCGGGGAACATTACAAATCACTTAAACAAAGTGCAACTCGCTAGGATAAAATCCCCACTCACGAGTTTGTCGAAACTCCAACTTTTTTGCCAGTTCACGTACAGAAATTCTCCTCATCGCAGAAACTGAATCCTTTTGTCTTCAAATTTCATGAAAAACCTACTGGCCCAATTTTTCAGAGATTTGAGAAAGAAACAAAGAGAGAAAAAAAAATCATATTCTCTCCTCTCCCGAAGCCCTCTCTAAGCGCCTTTTGATTCATTTTTTTCCATTTTATTATTATTATATTATTATTATATTATTATTATATTATTATTATTATTATTATTATTATTATTATTATTTTGATACATAACTTCATTGTCTCATTCGATCCGCTTTCCTAAAAATTTTATTTCTTTTCAGTTCAATTATTTTAAATGAACTTTAACTCAAGTCATTTTCTGACTTCCGAGATTTTCGTAAAAATCTCGTCCCTGAAGTCATTGGCGATTTATCACCCAGAAATTCGTAAAATATTCTCGACTATCCCTGCACTCCGACTCGAAACTTTTCGGGGGTCACTAGATTCTCGTGGAGACGAATTTAACCCGCCACAGATCTCGCTTCATCATCCGAGATCTAGAGAATTTTCGCTTTTCAACCTAAATTACCGCTTTACTTCCATTTCTCTTAGAAAATTGAATTTTTCTCGGGTTTTACAAGTATCGGGTTCCCGTGGGCTAACGGTTTCCACAGGAGCAAGGCCTCGAAGGGAGGAGGGGTGGACTAAAAGCTATCTGGGCTCAGCGCCTTTACTTCCAGGCTCCTGGGCACGCCTCAGACCGACAGTGTATGGCTAGAGTCTAATATTTGTTTTTTCTTTTCCTTTTGATCTGCTTGTAGAATGGCGAGGGGCCAGGAAGAAACTTCCACGAGTGGTCGCCCCGGCGGGCGCACCCGGGCGACGCCTTCTGCAAGTAGCATCATCTCGTCTCTGACAATGGAGGAATTAATGAGGTATTGCGAGGTGCCCAATAAATATTAACTTCCGGCTGTGGATAGCCCAATGAGTTTACTCTTGAGCGGAGAACACAATCTGGGGCAGGTTTTTACTCCGGAGCATCTCAACCGAAGTTACACTTTCCCGTGCCGCCCATAGTCAAACAAGCATTTTACCCGGCGCCCAAATTCTTATCCACCCCAACGTGATCCGCATCCTAATCAGCTGCGTGGCCGGGAACCACCCGCACTACCTTTATCTCACGCCAGGAGCTTTTTATTATTTACTCGAACGCAGGTCAAGTGGCCTGGAGATCCATGCCCGCTGGAGCCCACGACTCAAATTGTGAAATCGGGCTCCCGACCGCCTAAGACTCCGGGAGGCAAAGGTGTTACTAGTGAGGGGTCCTTTGATGAGACTCCTGTTCCCCCGTGTTGCCAAGCATCGTTAACCTGGCCTCACTCTTCCTGTGTCCGTAGTTGTGCCTGCCTCTAGCTTTTGTCAGCATACATCCCGATGTTATGGTGTATTGACAGTTGGTTATTCATGCAGAAAGGCTTGAGGAAGGTCAGGTGAAATGGGGTGGAGAAGTCGAAAGATTGAGAAGTGATCCGCCGAGATTTTCGAGCTGAGCAATTCACTACCAAGTGCCGCTTACTCCCTGAGAACATATCTCGCCGTGGGAGAATCCCGACTCCCCTTATACCCTTCCAAACCATCCCTCCCCTGGCCGCGTTCTCTCGAACGTCGCGAAGGGAGCACTTCAGATCGTATATGTGCGCGCCTAGTTTCGCACGCTGGCCCCTCCAGTGGATCCTGGGTAGAGTCGAGGCATCGAGCTCCAGTGCAAATCCGCTGTGACAAGGTCATCTCTGTTCTCAAGCCGGGTCCTAGCTCCGCCTTCTTCGCTCCCCGGTCGAGAGCTAGAAGAGACAGCCCCGAGCTTCCTCCTCTCGCTCAGCGGCCTCGCCCTCTCGAGTGCGGTAAAGGCCGGCTTAGCAAGGGCGCCTGGGGTTGGAACGCGCCGAGGTCCAGGTGTGAGAATTTTATACGTTGGGTTCCCCGACGACACGACCACCCCCAGGATTCGAGGAAGAAGAATCCGATGGAGAGAATGACAGGCCGCTTGATCGCAGGCCATCGCAAAGAAAGGGCACGTAGTTCCTCGAGTGGCGACCGACGCCGCCCTATCCAATCCTGCAGAACCGAGCCACCCGACCGGTCGATGACAGCTCCGCGCTAACCCGGTTCGGGGATGTGGCAATCACCATCCCCGCCTCCCGACCAGCGCAGTGGAGCGGAGCCGGACGGAGCTGGTAGATCAGAATCGAAAGAGGGTGATCCGGCTCCGCAAGCACTCCAAGTAATCCCACCTTCAGATCGGGGCGAGGAGCAACCAAGCAAATCGAAGTACATGCGGTTCGAACTGCCTAAGCCCAACCGGCCGGACCAGGTGATAACCCATAACTACCTTCCTCCCCGAGCCGGAGCCTTCGAGAGTGGAGATATCGGCCCCTGGGGTGGAGGAGGTGAAGGATATATTGCGCCGCTGGGAGCCCTTTCATCGTGGAGCGTCCGCGGCAGATCGGCTAGATAATTTGTACCCGCACATATATCGGTGCTTCTGTGAGCCGCTAGGGCATGGGCCCGCGAAGATTATTCCTAAGTGACCTCCCCGTCTTCTACCCCCGAAGGAGGATTTTCAGACGATGATTCCGGATATTGTGTCCTAACCGCAACTTCGTTCAATCGACCGAGCTGGTAAGATAGGCGGTTCCGCCGGGTGGTTTTAGCGCTATTACTTATTTTCTTAGTTGCTAATGGGTTTCTTTGCAGGTCGTAGCTGCTGTTCGCAACATGGCGCTGCAACATCACGAGTTTGAGCTTCGGCTGAGGGACGCCGAGCGGCTGCGATTATTTGTTCAAGCGGGTATGGCCGAACGGGAGATGCAGAGCGCCTCACTAAAGAAAGCCGAGCTGGCGTGTCGTCGCCTGGAGCTGGAGGCTAGAGAATCTGCTGAGAGAGCCGCCCGGGCCGAGGCTGAGAGATGCTGCGTGCCATGAGGGGCGAATGGCGGCCAAGTCAAGATCGAGGGGGCCAAGCACATCCGAGCACGTATAGAGAGCCTGAGCTTGCTCGGGGTCTTCAACGTGCCTCGTGCTTGCGAAGAGGCTCGCCAAGGGTGGAATTGAAACATGGAGCCGCTCGGGAGGCGTTGGCCGCAGCGGGGGAGGCTTGTAAGAAAGCAGAAGAAGAGAATGGCCATTTGCGCATGAAAACTTGCCTGGCCATGTAGCTCTGGCCATAAAGGATGACTCCCGCGCCTTCCAAGAGAAGGCCGCTGCCGACAGGAGATAATGGGAGGCCGACTTGACCTGCTGCAAGATACGCCTTAATTATAGCTACGGCTTGTCAAGGCTTCACGCACAACATACGTGGAGCAAGCCTCAAATCCCACGAGATGCCGAATCCCTTTCCCGCTCCCCGATCGCAGAGTTCGCTTAATCCCCGTCGCCCCCAAAGGCCTTCGCCACCGGCCATGCTTGATCCTATTGTTGTTAGTCGGGAGGAGCGCTTCGGAGAATAGTCCAACAAGGCCTGGGAGGCTCCAATCCGATCTCCCGACTAAGTAGGGTTTAAGTTCTTTGTTGAAGCGTGACTTGTTTTATTTAGTGCTTTTGCACCAAACAATTTGCTTTTCTTTCTTACCTTGTTATTTTCGATCATTTTGTGTCCTTTGGCACTGTACCATCCGGATTTCTACCCGCTTAATACTCTTTTCGAGTATATATGCGATTAACTCATCTATATGTAGCCGACTTGTAATTTGATTCCACTGGATACTGGCCGAGCAGCCGTTGAACTGCGCCACCCAGACTTTGGAATTGACCAACTAGATGTTATCTATGCCGGGTCGCAGGCCGCTGAGCTGCGCCACTCTGACTTCGAGTTGACCAATAGATGTTATCTATGCCGGCCTGGGCAAGTCGCTGAACCGCGCCACCCGACTTGAATCGACCACTTCAGATGTTATCTATGGTTATCTATGCCGAAGCCTGGGAAGGTCTGAGCCGCGCCAACGACTTTGAATCTTTCGACCAGCCAGATGTTATCTATACCGATCTGGCAGGTCGTTGAACCCGCGCCACCCGAATTTGGAATCGCACCCACCTAGATGTTGATCTATGCCTGCCCAAGCAGCCGCGAGTCGCGCCACTCTACCCTTTGAAATCGACCGTACTAGATGTTATCTTTGTCGACTCGTGCCGCTGAACCGCGCCACTCTGATTTTGAATTGACCACCTAGATGTTATCTAAGGTGCCGGGCTCGTAGGTCATTGAACCGCGCCACTGACTTTGAATCGACCTCACCTAGATGTGATATATGCCGGGCCTGAAGTCGCTCCCTACGCCACCCGTGGGACTCTGGGAATTGACCAACCAGGATGTTATCTATGCCGGGCCTGCAGGTCATTTTATCGCGCCTACCCTGGAGCCCTTTCTTAATTTGGCCACCCAGGATGTGATCTATGCCAGCCCGCAAAAAGTTATTCCATCGCGCCACTTGACTTTTAATTCGAATTCAATATATGTGATCTATGTCAATGGGACAGTGTTAGTTTCCCACGCCACCGACTTTGGGAACTGACCACCTAGATGTCATCTATGTCGTAATGAGCATGTCGCCTTCTCGTGCCACTTGGACTTTGGAATTTGACTAGCTAGATGTTATTTATGCTGGGCCGGGCAAGTCATTTTACTGCGCCACCTGGACTTTTAATTTGACCAGCTAGATGTGATCTATGCTGAGCTGGACATGTCATTTATTGCGTCATCCGGACTATATATATATATATTACTATTATTATTATTATTTTTTTTTTATATAGACCGGTTAGATGTAATCCATACCGGGCCGGACAGGTCATTTATTGCGCCATCCGGACTTTTATAAATGGCTATCATAAAGATTGATAGAGGATATTTTAAAGGAAGCTTTATTGATAATACCTTTTCTAGGTTACAGATTTCTCCGATCCGAGTCCGCAACTGGTCAACATGACTTTGCATCTCCTTCTTGTTCCTTCTTCTTCCTTTTCCTCGACGCCACCCGAGGAATTATCTTTCGCTGGGCTGGATCACGTGGTCAAGATGACATCGCGACCACCCCCTGACGAACCATGTGGAATCTGGGGATCGATCGAGCTCTAAATGAGGAGTGGCATCGACGCCTCGGCTTGAGCCAAGCTCTGCAATCGTCTACGAGACTTTGTTCGATTTCCCACGCATTCCGCCAATCGCGGGTCTCCCGAATTCTGTGAGCTGGATCAGTCGTGGCATTCACCACCGACAGCTGGAACAAGAAAACAAACAAGAAGACGACAGACATCCGTCACCCCTCCGACGCAGCCAGCCTTTTCCGGAAGACTTAGGAGTTTTCAGCAAATACGTAGGTCTCGATTAGGAATCTCAGACCTTTTTTTTCGTGTGACTTGCTTCTTTGCATGGAGGAGGAAAAAGGATCCGTCTTTGATAAGGACGATTCCTTCCCCATAATATTAGGGAAGATGGCCTATTTCGGGAAGAGTGACTTATTCTTCCCTCTAATGTAACTACCTTCCCGATAGAACCGCTAAGAGGACTTTCTATTTCATCGAGGCGACGAGGTCGAGGTCGGTTCATGGGTGAACTCATGCTGTAGAGTGGAGAGTAGGTTGTGACCGGCTTGGGAGGATTCTTGATCGAAATAGCGCTTAGAAATTAAATAAGGCGTCGGTATGGGATGCCGGCGCCGACGGGGTGAAGATCGAGGGCGGGCGTTCTGGCGGTAATGTCTGGCTAATCCGCAGGGTTCCGGGGCGGAGGGTCGGTCGGGCGTTCACAGGAATTTGCATTGGTGCCTCGGCCTTTTCCCTTTGAGGCTCTTGGGTCGGGCCGGTTTATTTGGGTCTTGGGCGGGCGGAGTACCTGATATTTAAACAAATTTCTCGTGTTTTCCTTTTTGTGACATTTACGGATCTTTGCTAGTCTTTATATGCGCAAGATAAAATATTATTAAAATAAATTAAAGCGTATTTAAACAATTTAGCATGCTTTTGCATCGGCCAGCGACATTTACGGCTCTCTGCCATTGCTATATGCATTTAAGATAAAAGAAAATATTAAAAATAAATTAAAAAAAAATGTATTTAAACAAATTTTTTGTGCTTTGCCTCCCTAGCCAACATTTTTGGCTATGTTATATTTAAACAAATTTATGGTGCTTTTCTTGTTTGGCCAACATTTCTAGCTCTCTGCCATTGCTATATGCATTTAAGATCAAAATAAATATTATTAAAAAATAAATTAAAGAAAACGTATTTAAACAAAATTTCTTATGTTTTGCCTTCTGGCCCAGCATTTATAGCTCTCTGCCATTCTTTATATGCATTAGATAAAATAAAATATTAAAATAAATTTAAAAAATGTATTTAATAAATTCTGGTGCTTTTCCTTTTGTGACATTTCGCTCTTTGCCATTGCTATATGCATTTAAGATAAAAATAAATATTATTAAAAATAAATTAAAGAAAGTATTTAAACAAATTTCTTATGCTTTGCCTCCCTGGCCAACATTTCCGGCTCTCTACCATTGCTATATGCATTTAAGATAAAATAAAATATTAAAAATAAATTAAAAGAATGTATTTAAACAAATTTCTGGTGCTTTTCCTTTTTGGCCAACATTTCGAATATCTAATTTCTTATGTCATTTAAGATAAAATATTATTAAAATAAATTAAAAGAAAAAACGATATTTAAACAAATTTCTTGTGCTTTGTCTCACTAACCAACATTTATGGCTGTCATGCTTAAACAAATTTCTACGTGTTTTGCCTTTCTGTGACATTTCCACTATGTCATATTTAAACAATTTCTCGTGCTGCCTTTTTGGTAGCATTTACGCTAGTGCTATATGCATTTTAAAGAAAAAATAAATATTATTAAAAATAAATTAAAAAAGAACGTATTTTATTTATAAATATTGTATAAATATTGGATTTTGAATGGCCAGTAATGTGGCAGTGATTATGATATCGTTCGTTTATATAAAGGCTTTTGGCCTTCTCACCTGTC
Organism: Tetrastigma voinierianum; assembly: GCA_016808115.1. Taxonomy (NCBI): domain Eukaryota; kingdom Viridiplantae; phylum Streptophyta; class Magnoliopsida; order Vitales; family Vitaceae; genus Tetrastigma; species Tetrastigma voinierianum. Next base: position 24,737 of record JAEQBH010006917.1, on the reverse strand, counting down.
TTATCATTTATGTAAAGGCTTTGGCCTTCTCAGCTTATAAAGCTATAAATAGGCTGTCAGTGAAATAGAAATCGTGAATTTATACGAGATTCTACTCTTTGTCTCTTCCTTATCTCCTCTGAAATCTTTTTTGATTTAAATACGTTATCGGCACGAAAGCTCAGACAGAAAAAGGCAGAAAACCAGAAAAGGTATATTTCTCTTAATTTTATTTTATTTTATTTATTTATTTATTTTGGATCAATCTTCCATGGCACGAAGCTATGATGAAACCACTCTGGCGATGGCAGAGCCATCTTTAGATTAAACATAGTCGATGTGAGCCGATCTTCCATGAGCATCGATATTGTTCTGCCATTAGCACGAGTATGTGACTGAAGCTTGAAGACGAAAAAAAAAAAAAACTAAGTCGACCTGAAAAATTTGAAACTTGGAGAGAAGAAAATTTGTGCGATGCGAGAAATACTTTCGAGCACGGAGCTTGAAGATAAAATAAAAAAAAAAAAATTTATATATATATTAAACTGAAACTGAAGACAAAAAGAAAAGTCTGTCGGCCGAAGTGAAGCTTTAAATAATAATAATAATAATAATAATAATATTTAAATATTTTATTTGAATATATATATATACATAATAATAATATTATTTATTATTTTATAACTTTTAGAAGGATAGTTATATCTGATCTCGTTTATCTTTGAATAAAATAATAATCAATTTTAGGAGATTCGAACCTTGGATCTAAAATTTTGATCTCGAAAATGCTACCATGAGCTCGAATTACTTTGTGTAATAAATTTTAACTTGTAATTCTCTTATATTCTTTTTACTTTATTAATATATTGAATTATTTCGAAATATCCCGACATTGCAAACTTGAATTTCTTGCCCTTGACATTTCGGTGAAATTATTTATCTTGGATTACGAGATCTTGAAATCCACTTGGATGTTATGAATTTGGAAATCTTATCGAAGAAGGAAATGTCGTAATCCCGACGAGTTGCGCGAGCCTTAATTTTCGTCGCCATCATATTGGTGCAGAAGTGCGAAAAGTGAATATCTAGCGGTCGAGGATCCGTTGATCCTCACAGAGCGAGGATTTGAAAGAAACATTACCTCAAACAATGAGAAGTTGAAACCCAGATTCGGGAAAAATTATATGCGGAAAGAAGCGATAGGGCCACATAACAAAGGTTTATGAAATTTGCTAGATATTTACATATGTGGAATGAAAGGTCATTAGTCCGTACTTGTCGTGCGACGAACTATTTGGTTGATCTTTATCAGAGGCCTCCATTAAAAGGAAAAAAACAGCGAGTGAGACAAATTTTATTGATGGCAATGACATAATGAATTTTAATGACCCTCGTAGTCTCTCCCCGAGAGATGTAGCGAGTAATCTGAGATTCTTTGATGATGATGAGAATGCGGTCTGCACAACTAATTTTGATATTTCGATTTCTTTGAGGATCCAGTGAAAATCTAGACCATTTGATTGGTGGTAAGCGATGTTTGCTATGATTGGCGATAGTATTATATTACTTTTAGCATGTTATTTATCTGTCTGAGCTTTGATTTTATATCTGCATTTTGTTTTTCTTTGAAGATATATGGATTCTCTTCGACGATCCAATTATATATCATCTGCTAGAGATGAATGTCTTGTTATTTGTCGCGCGACCACGCACAATCCTACGGAATAAGAAATATTTTTCCAAACTTAACATTAATTTCATCCCAATGTCCAATATCTCGAGTCTGTTGACTAATTAAAAGGCTCGGAAGAAATTTCTGATCGTCTTGCCTAATGGTACGAGTTCCAAATTAATAATGCCCTTTATTAATAAATCTAATAGAAATTTACTTAGTTTGAGATGATCGCAAATGGATATCACATTGAAAGCCCATGCGTAAATGATAAAATGATGTTACTCATTACTTACAGTATTTTGAGCGAAAACAAATCTTGGAGCAAATGGCTTCTTTATCATGTGGGTTATATCAAGCGGTATAAGACTATTGAATCCATTACTATAATAAACCCCGGAAGTTGATGACTCACAAAAGCATTTATATTATGGCATGAGCGGCTTGGACATCAAAGGATTCTCCATGATGCGGCGTATAGTTACAAATTCTAATGGGCGTAGTGAGAGCGAATAGATTTAACATCTCATGATTTTAATTGTCTTGCTTGTTCTGAGACAAATTGATTGTTAGACCATCCTTTACTAAAAGTTGTGTCGGCTCCTGCTTTTCTAGGCATTGAGGGGGATATTTGTGTGGGCTGTTCACCCGCCTGTGGACCACTTTCTGATTTTATGGTCTTAGTCGTCCGGCTCGATGGTCTCATGCGTACCTTAACTCTCGAGATATCGCGTTTGCTAGATTCTTAGCTCAAATAATTCGACTAAAGGGCTGATTTCGATCACCTATCAAAGACGGTCGTCTTGATAATGCTGAGTAATTCTCATCTCGAGCCTTCATAGTGTGCATGTCAATTGGAATAGATGTTCAATACTTGATTGCTCATGTTCATACTCGAATGGGTTAGTGAATCCTTTATTAAACGTCTGCGATTAATTGCTAGACCTTTACTTTTGAAGCAATTGCCTTTATCGGCGTAGGGGCATCTTATTATTCATGCGGCGAAGTTAATTCGCTACGACCTCTGACAATCAGGATTTATCGCCCATTCAGCTTGTTTTGGGTTGCATTATAATATTTAGCATCCTACGTGTTTTTGGTTGTGCTTTGTTTATGTTCCCTGTGCTCCCACGCATCGGCTAAACTAGGTCCTCAAGCGCCGCCTTAGTACTTATGTTGGTTTTTCATCCTCATATTATCACATGTTGAGCCTCTCACGGTGCAAGGGTTTTTCTTGCTCGATTTGCGATTGTCATTTAATGAAAATGTTTTCCCGCCATTAGGGGAGAGAGAAACTGATTCGAGAGAAGAATGGCGAAAAATTACATGGAATGAATCATCTTTATCTGTTTTGACCCTCACATGGCTTGTCAGACTAGAGGTTCAAAAAGATAATTCATTCTGAGTCTTCTGTCGATTACGATGCATTTATTGATTCTGACAAAAGTTACAAAATCCGTATACCGAGCTGCAGAATATCGGCCGCAATTGAAATTCGATGGAAAAATTGAAATATAGCATGGCTAATGGGCACAAGCCCTGATTAAAGCGTGGGCGACCTCTTGGCTCAAGACCACAGTTCTAGAAAAAGAAAAGTGTTAAAATTTAATACTCTGAAGAGGGACGCTCTGAAGAGCATCTGAGTGAAAAGGATTGTGAAATATAAATAATGGCCCAATAAGCGTAGAGGAAATCAATTGTCCAGTTATCTCGCGAGTTTGTACCGGTACATAACAATGAAGAAATCTACATCAATTATATAAAGCAAATTAAAATGCGGAGATGATACTACCCTTATAGATGATGCTTTCTTTCCCAGTGGCTCTGAGACATCATAAATAATGATGAAGATCGAAGCGAAATAGATGAATATCGGCTTGTCGAAATGATTGGTTAAAATGGAAAGAAGCAATTGAAAACCAGGAGTTAAGTCCACAATTTAAGCGAGGTATTTGGACAGAGTTCAAACACCGCAAAGACATAAAACCATTGATAGAGATGGCCTTTGTTCGGAAGCCGAATGAGCAAAATAAAATAAATACAGATATAAAGCACGCCAGCCTCAAGGTTTCCTCACAAAGATCTGAATGATTATTTATGAGGAGACATATTTCCGTGAAGACGCAACTACATTTCGCTATTTAATATATTTAAAGTAGCCTCTCAAGGACTTGATATACCGATGGATGAATGCCAACCTATTTATATGGATCTCTAGATACTAATGTATATATGAAAAACTCTCGATGATTCAAATTGTTCAAGTAATGAATTAAAAACCACACTACTATATCCAATCGGTTATGTTTATCTTTATATGGATTGAAACAAATTTGGTTTAATGTATAACTGCTTGGGTTTCATTATTTACTCAAAGAAGGATATGTGAATAATCTAATTTGTCCATGTGTTTTTATCAAGAAAGAAAGAACTCCACTTGCAATTGCTGCAGATATGGATGATTTGAATTTAATCGGGACTCCTCAAGAGCTCATCAAAACAATGACTACTTAAAGAAGGGCTAGAATTTTGAAATGAAAGATCTTGGGAAAACAAAATATCACCTCGGCCTCACAGACGGTATTGTTCAAATGGTATTAATCCATCAATCAACATATACGTAAAAGTCCCTAAGCGCTTTTTATATGGATAAATCACATCCCCAGTTCCCCCCATGGCTGTTAGGTCACTAAGTGACAAAGATCCGCCCGCCTAAAGAAGCACAGTAATTAAGAATTACTTGGTCCCCGAAGTACTACATCTAGTAATTTGGGCACTAATGCATCTTGCAAATTATACTCGACCGTACATTGCTTTTTCGCACTCACACAAGATACAGTCACCAACTAAAAGGCACTGGAATGGAATTAAATACGATAAGATATCTCCGTGAACGCGCGATGGGATGTATTTCACTCAAGACACTGAACCACAATTGTTTGGTTATGCAAGATGTGCTATCTTTCTGACCACAAAGCTCTAATTACGATGTGATATATATTTACTTATGAATATCACTATATCCTCGAGAGATCAAGAAAAAAACAAACTATGGTGGCCACCTCCTCCAACTGGCTCGTGAATACACGCATTTAAGCTAGCTTGAGAATGCCTGGTCAGATCCGTGATACAACACATCGTGAATCATGGATTATCTTCTATTAAGAATAAACTAAATGGGGCAGATTAAAAGTGAAGATAATGTTGCATGCATTATGCAGTCAAAGGAGGATATATTAAAGGTGATCGAACTAAGCATATTTCACCAAAATTCTCTATACTCATGAACTTCAAAGTAGCGGTGAGATCAATGTGCAAATGTATAAGGTCCAATGATAATTCAGCGTATTTATTTACAAAAGCATCGCCATCAGAACGCTCGCGAAATTAAAGGCTGGACAGTATGTTTAACCGAAGATCTCTAATAAAGCATCATGTCACTAATGTGTATGATTGTTAAAGATATTATATATCACTTTTTCCTCATCTGTGTTTTATCCCATTAATAATTGGCAAGGTTTTAATATAAGTAAACATTTAATAATCTTGTGATGGTTATCTGGCGGGGAGTGTTATAAATATTGTATAAAATTGATTTTGAACGACTATAATGACATAACGATTATAATGTCATTCATTTGCAGCGCACTTCTTCTCACTATTAATGTATCATTTGGTAAAGGCTTTCGCCTTCTCACTATGTTCTCATAAAATGCGCCTTAATCAAGCATTTAAATAAAACCATCGACTCCGAATTCTCCCCTTTGTCTCTTCCTTTATCTCTCTAAATCTAATGCAATATATTTATATTTGGCTCCCAATGCTAATATATATTTAACATATTAAAATAAGAAACTTATTAAACAAATTTTCTTGGGGTTTACTCCCTAATAACATTTCTAGTTCCACATATTTTAAAACAAATTTATGGTGCTTTGCCTTCTTGACCAACATTTATGATTCTCTACCAATGCTATATCCATCTAAGATAAAATAAATATTATTAAAAATAAATTAAAGAAAATGTATTTAACATTTATGGCTCCACAAGTGCCAATATGCATTTAAGATAAAAATAAATATTAGCTAAAAAATAAATTAAAGAAAACATATTCAAACAAAGGAAATATTGGTTAAAAGCCATAAAATAACCATATCAACCCCACTGGATAAAATGTTCTCTTCATTTTATGATTTACATTATTCCTTGTAAACATATATTATTAAAGAAAACATTAAGATATTATGTCAAAATATGCATAATTTTGGATGAATGCTCAAATTTCAAATTTGTTTGGAATAGTCTTAAATTCCAAAACTATTTTAAAATAAGATTGATTTTTTGCTAATAGTAATATGAGAAGATTAAGATAAAATAAAGTCATTATTAAAAATAAATTAAAGAAAACATTAAACAAATTTATCATGCTTTGCTCCTAGCCAACATTTCCGCCCCCATTACTAATATGATACAAGATAAAAATAAATATTATTAAAAATAAGGTAAAGAGAATATATATTTGAAATAAAATTAATTTTTTTTCCTAAAATAATTTTAGAAAACTTTGAGAGAGAGAGAGGTATATATATATATATATATATATATATATATATATATATATATATATATATATATATATATTAATATATAAACTAAGTTCAATTTGTTATAAGGTCTGGTGTTTTAATTAAGTATGATTGTGCTAACATAAGAATGCGCCATTTTCTGTTAAAAATGATAATACTACAAATTTGTAATAAGTAACAAAAGAAAACAAAGTCTCACTTTTATAGTTTTACTTTTGTCAGCATTTCAATCCATTAGTAGGAAACATTTCATTAGACAAAAAAAAAAAGGGAATCAATTTCCATAGAGACAATGGAGAAGATGTTTTAGAATACCTTAAAAACAATTAAAAGTAATTAAAGATAATTAGAAGATGTTTTAAGAAATTACTTTTAAAACAAAATTCAAATAGATTTTTATTTTCTATTCTAAAAAATAAAAATAAAAAAGTTGTAATTTTTAAGGCTTTTATCCGCTAAATTTACTTAAATAAGTCAAATTTCTGTTGGTTCCTATCACTACTATTTTTGAAGATATTTATTTCTATTTTACCAATCATCTCAATCATATTTATATAAAAATTAAATTTATTTTATAAATAAATAAATAAATAAATATATATATATAGTATATATATATATATATATAGGTATATAGAGAGATATATATATATATATATATATATATATTTGTTGTTACTGTTTCTTCATTGTGTAGTGCCGAAATTACCAGTAGTAAGCATTGTCCTTCTTGTGCTTTGCCCCTGGCCAAACATTTCTAGCTTTATGCGAGAGCTATTTTAAGATAAAAATAAATTAAAGAAAACATATTTACACAAATTTATCTTGTTTTGCCTTCTTGGCCAACTCCTTTTAACTCTTCCATAAGATAAAAATTAAAAGAAAACATATTTAAAACAAATTTCTCGTATTTCTGTTTCCTCTTCCGGGACAATATTTTTGGCTCTTAATGAGGATATATGCATTTTAAGATGTACCACTAAAGAAACGTATTTAAACAACAGCTCCTCGTATTTCCTCCTAGACAATATTTTTGGCTCTTTACATTGGTATATGCATTTGAGATAAAAATAAATTAAATAAAACATATTTAAACTTTGCCTCCCTGGAGAATATTTTTGGCTCTTTACGGTGTGGTGTATGCATTTGAGATAAAAATAAATTAAAGAAAACGTATTTAAACAAGTTTCTCGTGCTTTGCCTCCCTGGCCAACATGTCTAACTTCGTCATATTTAAACAAATTTCTTCGTGCTTTGTCTTTTTGGCCAACATTTTTGGCTATCTCCTGTGTGCTATATGCATTTAAAATGAAAGAAAATTATTAAAAATAAATTAAAGAAAATGCATTTTAAAAGTTTCTGTAATGTTTTGCCTCCCTGGCCAATATGTCTGGCTCTATCATATTTAAACAAATTTCTTGTGTTTTGCCTTTCTGATCTCACATATTTAAACAAATTTATCATATTTTTAATAACATTTTTGCCTCTCACAGTGTGCTATATGCAGAATAAAATAAAAATAAAAAATTATTAAAAATAAATTAAAGAAAACATATTTTAACAAATTTCTTATGTTTTGCCTCCTGACCCACATTTCTCTGTAATATTTAAACAAATTTCTCGTGCTTTTGCCTTTTGGCCAACATTTTGGCTCTTTGGTTAGTGCTCTATCCATTTACAGAGTAATAATATTATTAAAAATAATTAAAAGAAAATCGTATTTAAAACAAATTTATCAGACTTTGCCTCACCGCCAACATTGGCTCTATCATATTTAAACAAATTTCGTAGATTTTCTTTTAGCTAACATTTCGACTCTTTGCCAAGCATATATGTATTTAAGATAAAAATAAATATTATTAAAAATAAATTAAAGAAAATCGTATTTAAACAAATTTCTTATGCTCTGCCTCCATGACCAACATTTCTGGCTTTGTCATATTAAAACAAATTTCTTGGTGTTTTTCCTTTTTGGCCAACATTTTTGGCTCTTTGCCAGTGTTATATGCATTTAAGATAAAAATAAATTAAAGAAAATGGTATTTAAACAAATTTATTGTGCTTTGCCTCCCTGGCTAACATTTCTGGCTCTGTCATATTTAATCAAATTTCTCGTGCTTTTCCTTTTTGGTCAACATTTCTAGCTCTTAGCAAGTGTTATATGCATTTAAGATAAAAAAATATTATTAAAAATAAATTAAAGAAAACGTATTTAAACAAATTTCTTATGTTTTGCCTCCCTCGCCAACATTTCTAGCTCTATGCCAGTTCTATATGCATTTAAGATAAAAGAAAATATTAAAAATAAATTAAAAAAAATGTAAACAAATTTCTTATGCTTTGCCTCCCTAGCCAACATTTCTGGATCTATCATATTTAAACAAATTTCTTGTGCTTTTCTTTTTTGGCCAACATTTTTGTCTCTCTGCCATTGCTATATGCATTTAAGATAAAAATAAATATTATTAAAAATAAATTAAAGAAAACGTATTTAAACAAATTTCTTGTGTTTTGCCTCCCTAGCCAACATTTCTGGCTTTGTCATACTTAAACAAATTTATCATGTTTTGCCTTTATGGCCAACATTTCCACTTTGTCATATTTAAACAAATTTCTCGTGCTTTGCCTTTCTGCCAGTGCTATATGCATTTAAGATAAAAATAAATATTATTAAAAATAAATTAAAGATAAAAATAAATTAAAGAAAACGTATTTGACATTTTTGGCTCCCAACGCTAATATGTATTTAACATATTAAAAATAAAACTTATTTAAATAAATTTCTTGTCGTTTGCCTGGCCAATATTTCTAGTTCCGTCATATTTAAACAAATTTTTGGTGCTTTTGCCTCTGGACTAAATATTTCTACAGTTCTCATCAACAAGAGTATGCATCTAAGATAAAATAAATATTATTAAAAATAAATTAAAAGAAAATGTATTTAACATTTTATGGTTCCACAAGTGCTAATATGTATTTAAGATAAAAATAAATATTATTAAAATAAATTAGAAAACAATATTCAAACAAACAAAACATTTAAGCAAAGCCAAAATAACCATAAAATTGTGAATCTAACCTTGCCATGATTGTTCTTTGAAAATAATCATTTCGATAAAACACTCTTTTTTCCATTTTATATTACATTATCCCTTAAAACAATGGTTATTTTTGCAAGAAACAATATGACATTTATGTTAAAAATATGCCAAATTTTGATGGAATGTAAATTTCCAAATTTGGTTTTGGAAAAGGCTTTTTAACTCAAATCATTTTAAACAAGATTGCTGATTTTTAGCCAATAGTACTGTATGCATTTAAGATAAAAATAAATATTATTAAAAATAAATCAAAGAAAACAAATTTATCATGCTTTGCTCCTGGCCAATATTTCCAATTCTCTATTGTTATAAGTGCATATAAGATAAAAATAAATATCATAGAAATAAATTAAAGAAAACATATTTAACAAAATTTCTGTGTCTTGTCTCCCTGACCAACATTTCTACTCTCTATCAATTCTATATGCATTTAAGATAAAAACAAATAGTATTAAAAATAAATTAAAAAAAAACGTATTTAAACAAATTTATCATGTTTTTGCCTTAATAACATTTCTCTGCTCAGTCAGTGCTAATATGCATTTAAGATAAAAATAAATATTATTAAAAATAAGTTAAAGAAAACATATTTGAAAATAAAATTAATTTAATTTTTTCCTAAAAAATAATTTTAGTTAAAATATGCTTTGAAAATAATATTTTTGTGTTTTATTCTTTCACTTGTCACATTTAAACAAATTTCATATTTTGTTCAGCCAACATTTGGCTTCCTCTGCCAGTGTGCTATATGCATTTTTGAAATAAATAAAAATTATTAAAAATAAATTAAAGAAAACATATTTTAACAAATTTTTGAGCTACCTTTTGAAGTAACATTTTTAGCTCTTGCCAGTGCTATAATTCATTTAAGAGAAAAACAAATATTATTAAAAATAAATTAAAGAAATCGTATTTAAACAAATTTCTGTGCTTTGGCCTCACTCGGCCAACATTTCCTGCTCTATCATATTAAACAAATTTCGTGCACTCCATGGAAGGATCCAGCAGAAGGACTCCTACTCCTAGTGGACGAGCACAGATAAAAGTTTTAATCATCGCCGCCAGACTCAAGATTTTAAGGATTAAGGCTGCACATGATTTGAAGACTCAGAGCTGGAAGAGTACTCTCATGAAGTCATATTTGTATTAGATAAAATGAAGGACTCTACCCCTAGTGTGGGATTTACGTACGTGTATAGAGTTTTCAATCACAGACTCCTAGTAAGGGAAGGATTGCGTTGTCATAGACAAGACTAACAGTTGTAGCAGACTCTGTCATATTTGTATTAGGATTGCCCAGCATCCTGTATAAAAGCGCCCTCGCATGCCCACTTTTAGGCGACCATTATTGTGAGTTGACCATTGTGAGAGCAGAGCATCCTGAGATGGAGCTGCAGTTATAGCTTCCTCGTATTTTAAGAAATTAATAAAATACGAGTTGGGGAGAGTGCCCCGTACGCCTTGTGTTCGAGAGAATCGTGAGGCATCGAGGCTACCACTGCTCTAACCAACATTTTTGGCTCATTATATTTAAAAACAAAATTTCGTGCTTTTCCTGCCAACATTTCTAGCCTTACTAGTGCTATGTGCATTTAAGATAAAAATAAATATTATTAAAAATAAATTAAAGAAAATCGAGATTTAAAAACAAATTTATTTGCTTGCCTCCTCGTCAACATTTTTTGCTCACTATTTAAACAAATTTCGTGCTTTTCTTTGGCTAACATTTCGCTCTTTGCTGCTGTATGCATTTAGAGAAAAATATTATTAAAAATAAATTAAAGAAAACATATTTAAATAAATTTCTTATAAGCCACTTTCCCCGACCAACATTTTTGCCATCATAAGTATATGCATTTAAGATAAAGAAAATATTAAAATAAATTAAAAACGTATTTAAATAGATTTCTCTCTTGCTTTGCCTCCCTAGCCAACATTTCTGGCTTTATCATATTTAACAAATTTCTTGTGCTTCCTTTTGCCAACATTTTTGGCTCTCTACCATTACATATGCATTTAAGATAAAATAAATTAAAGAAATGAATTTAAACAAATTACTTGTGTTTGGCTTCCTGGCCAACATTTTGATGGTCATACTTAAACAAATTTTCTATATTTGCCTTTCAATAACATTTCCACTCATATTTAAACAAATTTCTCGGGGCGGCTTTGCCTTTTCCGGCCAATATTTGCCACATGGAGATGCATTTAAGATAAAATAAATATTATTAAAAATAAATTAAAGAAAACGTATTTTGAAATGACATTTTGGCTACCAATGCTAATATGTATTTAACTCATTAAAAATAAACTTATTAAAACAAATTTCTTGTGGTTTGCCTCCTGGCCAGCCGTCAATTCACCATATTTAAACAAATTCTATGGTGCTTACCTCCTTGACTAACATTCTGGTTCTCTACCAATGCTATATGCATCTAAGATAAAATAAATATTATTAAAAATAAATTAAAGAAAATGTATTTAACATTTATGGCTCGGCAAGTGCTAATATGCATTTAAGATAAAAATAAATATTCTTAAAATAAATTAAAGAAAACATATTCAAACAAATGAAATATTTGGTTAAAAGTCATAAAATAACCATAAAATTGTGAATCTAACATTTGCCATGATTTTTCTTTAAAATAACTTATTTTGGACAAAAATACCCTCTTCCATTTTATGTATTTATATTATCCCTTAAAACAAGGTGTTATTTTTGCAAGAAAATAATAAGGGCATTTATGTCAAAAAATGCCAAATTTTGATGGAATGTCAAATTACCAAATTTAAGCTTTGAAAAGGTATTTTGTAATCAAATCAATATTTTAAACAACATTGCTGCATTTTAGCCACATAGTAATTATATACATTTAAGACAAAACAACATTATTAAAAATAAATTAAAGAAAACAAATTTATACAATTTATCATGTTTGTCTCTGGCCACATTTGGCTCCCATTGCTAATATGCATATAAGATAAAAATAAATATCATTAAAAATAAATTAAAGAAAACATATTTAACCAAATTTCTGTGTCTTGTCTGCCTGACCAACATTTCTACTCTTTATCAATGCTATATGCATTTAAGATAAAAACAAATAGTATTAATATATATATATATATATATATATATATATATATATATATATATTAATTATACAAACGATATCTCAATTTGCCTATAAGGTCTGGCTCAATGGTTAAGGATTGCGCTTGAGACAAGAAAATATGCCACAATCTCCATAGAAACATAACATTACGAATTTGTAATACCAAGTAATGTAAAAAGAAAAAAACAAAGCCTCATTTTTAGCAGTTTTTTTTCATTTTTGTCAAAGATTTTAACTAATGGGAGAAACATTTCATTAGACAAAAAAAAAAAAAAGAGGGAACCACTTCCATGGAGACAATGGATAAGATGTTTTAGAATACCTTAAAACAATTAGCATAATTAGGAAGAAAGTTTTTGGGCAGAAATTACTTTTCAAACAAAATCGAAAATAGATTTTTATTTTTTCTAGTCTTTAAAAATAAAAATAAAAAGTTGCAATTTTTAAGTCTTTATCCAATAAATTTTACTAAATAAGTCAAATTTCTGTTGGTTCATTAATTGCAATTATTTTAAAGATATTTATTTTTCTATTTAATAATCAATCATATTTATATGTACCAAATTTCTTTTATATATATATATATATATATATATATATATATATATATATATATATATATATATATATATATATATATATATATATATAATTGTTTTTCATTGTAGAAAAGAAATTACTAGTAGTAAGTATTCTCTTAGTTAGCTCTTTGACCAACATTTTTGGCTCCATCAATACTAATAAGCATTTAAGATAAATTTAAATATTATTAAAAATAAATTAAAGAAAACATATTTAAACAAATTTCACGTTCTTTGGACAATATTTTTGGCTCTTTGCGAGTGGTATATGCATTTAAGATAAAAATAAATTAAAGAAATGTATTTAAACAAATTTCTCATGCTTTGCCTCCCTGGACAATATTTTTGGCTCTTTGCAGTGGTATATGCATTTAAGATAAAAATAAATTAAAGAAACGATGAAAACAAGTTTCTGCTTCGTGTTTTGCTTGTAAAGGCGGGGTCCAGCCCAAATTTCTAGGCGGCCCAATTTTTTACACTTAAGCCCATTAGGCTACGTACCTCATGCTTTAATAACATAGAAAACCGAGGAGGCGTAAAATAGGGTGCGGGACCGTTTTTATTCCGGGAGCGTAAAATAGCTTATCGTGCGTTGATAAAAGGAGGAGTGCAAGAAGCTGGAGCGTAAAATTTGCAATGGCGCTTTTATTTGCAGCGTAAATTTTAGATTCACCAATTTTTCCTATAATCGAGAGATTGATTTGTGCAAAGGGCAAGGTGAAAAGGGAATTTTTAGAGGACGCTTTCAAGAGGATCATCAACTGCCTTGGATTTGAGGCTAGATCACTCTTGGCTTCATTATCTATTCACTATATTTGGATGATTTCATTGTTTTGGGATCACCTTGTTTAGAATTAGGTTTTGTACCTAAATTATTATAGTGGATATTTGGGTGGACTCCGACAAAGGTCCCGTGGTTTTTCCTCTTCTCACTTTGGGGAGGTTTTTCAATGTTAAATTCTTCGTTATTTTGTATTATCTCTTTGGCATATTATTTTTCTTGGCCGCATTTTATTGACCTTGCAATGTGTTAAATCAACAAGGAAAATATTTAGTCTTGTGTTTATTTCCCAACAAGTGGTATCGAGTCCGGTTCTACTGTCTGGCATTGCGGGTCGGTGTTGGTTTTAAAAATGAGAATCTTTCTGAGCCGCTATGAGATTAAACTTTCAACCTCGCCTAATTATTATATCCGGAAGCCAAGAATGGAAGATATTCTTTCTTGCAAGTGATTTATATGCGCCTATTGACGTGGGATAAAAGTAAACCCAAAGATATGTCAAGGTATCGGAAGATCATGCATAGAAAAACAAGAGCTCTAATCGTAATAAAAGGTGTACTCAGAGTGTTTCATCACGTGTCACAAGAGACTCGATGCTACCGAGCTTTGGAAAAATTAGAATCCATGTACGAACGAAAGATCGCACGTGCATCAAAGCCACTTTGATTAGAAGGCCAGTAAACTGGCGATAAATGGGCACAACAGAAATGAGCACACCTGACTTTCAAGGGTCAGAACCACAAATGCTATGAAGATGAAGATTGAAGATGAGTTGCAAGCATTGTTACTTTGGAGTTCTTGGCTTCAGTCAGATACTCAGTTATCTCACTTAGTAACCAGCAATGGCAATTTAACCATGGATATGGTAAAAGACGCTTGTTTAATGAAGAAGCCAGAAGGAAGCGAAATACAACATCTTCCAGACCGAGGCTCTTGTCACAGAGAACGTGGAAGAGGTAAAAATAGAGAACCTAATGAAACCAAAGGTAAAATGAATCCGAGGAAGGCCTAGTGAGCAGAAAGTGTTATCATCAGGTAAGGAAGGACATATGAAAAGAAATGAGTTATGCTGCAAACTAACAAAAAGAAGGCAAAAATAAGAGGAAAGGATAAAATAAAATATTACTACAAATGCGATTCACATTAAGATGTGGCAGTCGAGATTTTTGGAGATTTAAGAATACGGTCTATGATAATGGAGGTTAGAGTGGATTTTATTGATACAAGAGCCTTCATCATGTTACTCCTAATACGGGTTTTCACATCAAGAAATGACTTCAAAATTGTGGAAGACGGGTAACACCAAACACTTAAGATTGTGGGCATTGGTGATGTTTGCACATGCATTTATCGCTGGCTGTTCATTGACTCGTGATGCGTGTTCCTCACTTACGCCTTTAATCTTATTTCTCGAGTTGCTCGATCGAAGGATATGTGAATTACTGCAATCTGCAGAATGGAAGCTTACCAGTTCTTTAAGAGGCAAGGAGGTAAGGTTAGGAAGCACACTTTACAGACAATTTAGAAAATATGTGAGATGAATTGAATGCAATCAAGATGGTTCCTCCTCAAATTTATGGTACAAAAGATACTGGGTCATACAGTGAGAAAGGGTTACATATACTAGCCAAAAGGCTCTCATTCCTTTTAATAAAGGGAAACGCCTTAACCCTTGTGATTATTGTTTATTTGGAAAACAACATGAGTTTTTCTAAATCTTCGTGAAATCGAACATTTTGGAACGGTTTATTCGATGTTTGTGGTCCCTTTGAGGAGTCCCTGGGGTGGAAATAGATACTTTGTCACATTCATTGGATGATGCATCACAAAGGTGCGGGTTTATCCGTTGAAGGCCAGCAAGATCAAGTGTATCGCCGTAAATTTCATGCCTTAGCGAAAGAGAGACGTGAAAGCTAGCGGTTCTCAGATCATTAATGTGAGGAGTATAAGATCAAACAGGAGTTTAGAAACTACCGCCAAGACATGGTATTAGACATGAGAAGACAGTTCCTGGTACTCCACAGCACAATGGTGTTGCAGAGAGGATGAACCGCACTATCGTCAGATATACAAAATGGCAAAGCTACCCAAAGTGTTTTGGGTAGCTTTATTCAGATCGCCATGGTTACTTGATAAATGTGTCTCCTCAGCCTCGGAGTTTGACATTCCAGAGAAGGTAGGACAGAAAAGATGTTGTTTACAATCATCTTAAGGTTTTTGGTATACAGACATGTCTGTAAAGAGCAGAAAATGCTTGATGACAAAGCTTTTCCATGTATCCATATATGAAATGAAGAGTTTTGGTATTATTATGGGATCCAAATGAAAAGAAGATTTTCAAGTAGAGATGATATTTTATGAAGATCGACTATTTGGGACGGAGAAGACCGAAAAGGTTAAAGCCATCGCTGATGGTGTTATTGATCCTACGCTATTCATATTCCTCGCGCGCATTATAGATGGGGGGGAGCAGAGATGACTAGTGATGAAGCACCAGAGACAATGGTTGATGATTGGATGCCGTAGAGCGATCAAGCCTGCTGAGCAGGGAGCAGCCTCTCAATGTTTGGCTTCGTAATCTCAATTGTAGAAGGACTATCAGGAGTCGCCCATCATCCGCTATCCTTCTTCGCAGTATAAGATTACCCATATGTGGTTTTTGAGAATTTTCAAGAAGTACGTATCATGCAGATAAGGTAATGGATGAAAGCTATGCAGAGCAAATGTATCTTGTTAAAGAACACTATATTGTGAAACTCAAATGGGTGAAGCAGTATTAAGGAACAAATGGGCGCCCGTTAGTGAAAGATAGTGATAAACGCCATATAAAGCTCAAGCGCAGTAAAAGGTTTGGGGCGTAAAAGGTATTGACTTTGATGAGATATTCTCTCCGCCAGAAAATGTCTTCATCGAGTTGTTTGAGTTTGACTACTAGTTTGACTCGAGCTTGAACAGCTTAGGATGTGAAGACCGCTTTCTTCATGGTGATTTGAATGAAGAAATTACATGTCACAACTCCGAGGGCTTAAAGGCATGGTAGGAGCACATGGTTTGCAAAATTAAAGAAAAGTCTTTATGGCTGGAAGCAAGCGCCTGCCAAGCAGTGGTACAAGAAGTTTGATTCTTTTATGAGCCACGAGTATAGAGAGTATGATGCACATCAGATATTTCAGAAGTTTAAGGGATGGTAATTCTATTACTTTTTGCTTATGTTGATGATATGTTAATAGTGGTGGGAAATGGGATTCAAATTTTACTAAAAGTTGAAAGAGGTTGTTCAAGTCCTTCGATGATGAAGGACTTCAGGCCTCAAAACAAATGTTTGGGTATGCGACTACTCGAGATAGAAAGGCAGCGAAGTTGTGGTTGTCACAGAAAGTATGTTGAACGTAAGGCTTGAAAGGTTCAATATGAAAGATGCTGTCGTTAGCACACTCAGGCCAATCACTTGCTTAGCAGAAGCTTACGCCTTTACTACAACACGGTGCCAGCACGGCCTCATTCCCATCTCACAGTTGGGAGTCTTATGTATCAGATGGTTTGCACAAGGTTCCATGATTAGCTACGTCGTTAGTACGCTGGAGTAGATTTCTCTCAAATCGTAAAAGGAGCATTGGGAAGCAAAGAAATGGATCTTCAAATATTTGAGGGTACTTCAAAATTGTGTTTGAGTTTCTCGGGTTCAAAACCGCAGTTAGAAGGTTTTACAGATAGCCGATATGGCGTGACCTTGATGATAGAAAGTCGATCGGGTTTTTATTCACTTTGTCGGGAGTCAAGTTTGCGGCGCCTGTTGCTGCATGTGTCGCTTGTCTACTAATGAGGCGTATCATATACAAAGAATCGGCAAGAAAAAGAGATGTTATGGATGAAGAGATTTGTCCAAGAGCCGGGTTCATGCAAGATGAGTATGTTGTGTTTGTGATAGTCGAGTGCTATGGACTTGAGCAAGAATACTGTACCATTCTTGACAAAGGTTGACGATGTGAGATATCATTGGTTACGAGATGTCATCGAAAAGAGCCAAGTAAGCCTTAAGAGATTCACACGCATTTTAACTCTCCATATGACAGATGCTGTTACCAGAGAGAGTTGGAGCTGTGTGTCACAAGGACTCGAATCGAGATGTGTTAGAGTGCACTTCCCCTTATGCTGGGCTGAGGAGATTTGAGGCGGGTCCAAAATTTCAAATTTTTAGGCGGTCTAATTTTTTACACTTTTGTCTATTAGGCTACAATACAAGTTTTAATACAGAAAACCGAGAGTGTAAAATGTAAAAGTGATCCGCTTGCCTGGAGCAAAATAGGCCACTGGGTGCGCTTTTTTCTGAGCAAAGGAGGTGTGTCGGGCATGTTTTTTCGGGAGCAGAAATTTGCAATGGAGCATTTATTTATGTTGGTAAATTTTATTCACTAATTTTTCTCAAAACTAGAGACCATTTCAGTAAAGGGGCGTGAAAAGGGAATTTTTATGACTAAGGTGAGATCTTCATCAACTGCCTTGACGGAGGCTAGATTTGCCTATTATTTTATTCACTATATTTGGATGATTCGGCTGTTTTGGGGATCACTTGTTTAGAATTAGTTCTGTAATAAAATTATTATATAGTGGATAGTTTGGGTGACTCGACAAAGGTCCTGCAGTGGTTTTTCCTCTTCTCACTTTGGGGAGGTTTTCCACGTTAAAATTCTCTCCTATTTTTGGTGATTATCTCTCGGGCATATTATTTTTCTACGCATTTTATCGACTCTAACAGTTAAAATCAACATGAAAATATCTACCAAGGCTTATATTCTCCCAACATTACTTCTCCTCCGGGCCAATATGTCCAGCTCCCCATCATATTTAAACAAATTCTCAGGTTTTTGCCTTTCCTGGCCATTATATTTAAACAAACTTCTCAGATTTCGACTTTTGGCCAACATTGCCTTCACAATGTTATATGACACATAAAAATAAATATTATTAAAAATAAATTAAAGAAAACGTATTTAAACAAATTTCTTGTGCTTTTCCTTTTTGGCCAACATTTTTGGCTATTTGCTAGTGCTATATGCATTTAAGATAAAAATAAATATTATTAAAAATAAATTAAAGAAAATCATGTTTAAACAAATTTCTTGTACTTTACCTCCTTGGCCAACATTTTCTCGTCCCATATTTAAACAAATTTCTCTTGCTTTTCCTTTTTGGCCAACATTTCGATTCTTTGGGAAGTTATATGCAATTAAGATAAAAAAAATATTATTAAAAATAAATTAAAGAAAACGTATTTAAACAAATTTCTTGTGCTTTACCTCCCTGGCCAACATTTCTCGCTTTGTCATATTTAAACAAATTTCTCCTGCTTTTCCTTTTTGGCCAACATTTCTGATTCTTTGCTAGTGCTATATGCAATTAAGATAAAAAAAAAATTATTAAAAATAAATTAAAGAAAACGTATTTAAACAAATTTCATGTACTTTGCCTCCCTGGCCAACATTTCTTGCTCTTTGCCAGTGCTATATGCATTTAAGATAAAAAAAATATTAAAAAAAAACGTATTTAAACAAATTTTCACATGGCTTCCTACCAATATTTCAACTCTATCATATTTAAACAAATTTTCATGCTTCTTTGCCAACATTTATGGCTCTCTGCCATTGTTATATGCATTTAAGATAAAAATAAATATTATTAAAAATAAATTAAAGAAAACGAATTTAAACAAATTTCTTGTGCTTTGCTTCCCAGGCCAACATTTCGGTTTGCATTACATTTTATAAAATTTCATGTTTTGCCTTTCTGGCCAACATTTCCACTATGTCATATTTAAACAAATTTCTCGTGTTTTGCCTTCTTACAACATTTCGCTAGTGCTTATATGCATTTAAGAAAATAACATAGTAAGAATGAAGAAAATGATTTATATTTTTGGCTCCCAATGCTAATATGTATTTAACATTCGTGTGATTTGCCCGGACTAATACTTAATTCGCCATATTTAAACAAATTTATGGTGCTTGCCTCCTTGACTAACATTTCTGGTTCCCTACTATCAGCATATGTAATTCTAAGATAAAATAAAATTTATTAAAAATAAATTAAAGAAAAATATATTTAACATTTATGGTTCGCAAGTGCTAATATGCATTTAAGATAAAATAAATATTATTGCAAATAAATAAAGAAAAACATATCCAAACAAATGAAATATTTGGTTAAAATCCATAAAATAACCCTAAAATTGTGAATCTAACCTTTGCCATGATTTTTCTTGAAAATAACTCATTTTGAACAAAAATACCCTCTTCCATTTTATGTATTTATATTATCCTTAAAACAAAGGGTTATTTTTGCAAGAAAATAATAAGGGCATTTATGTCAAAAACAGGCCAAATTTTGATGGAATGTCAAATTTCCAAATTTAAGTTTTGAAAGGTCTTTAATCAAATCATTTTTAAACAAGATTGCTGATTTTTAGGCCAATAGTACTATATACATTTAAGATAAAAAATAACTATTATTAAAAATAAATTAAAGAAAACAAATTTAAACAAATTTATCATGCTTTGCTTCTGGCCAACATTTCCGGCTCCCCATTGCTAATACGCACATAAGATAAAAATAAATATCATTAAAAATAAATTAAAGAAAACATATTTAACCAAATTTCTGTGTCTTGTCTCCGGGCCAACATTTCTACTCTCTATCACATTTAAGATAAAAACAAATGGTATTAAAAATAAATTAAAAAAACGTATTTAAACAAATTAGATCATGTTTTGCCTCAGTCAGTGCTAATGAGGCTTAAGATAAAAGAAATATATTATTAAAAATAATAAAGAAAAATATATTGATAATTAAAACACTAATTTTTTTCCTTATGCACAATTTTAAAAAATTTTTAATTACTTTTTATATATATATATATATATATAGTATATATATATATATATCATTCCTAATTTATTTTTGTAGAATATTCATACATTGCATATTGTGGATAAAATTATTACTAAATTGGATCAAAGGTAAATAAAATTGGTTTAAGAAGGATATATGTGAATCTATTTTTAAATTAATATGTTATCTTATTTACAAATTTCTTAAAAACGTCTAAAATTTTAAAAATAAAAAGAGAAATTGAATCCAATGAATGAGTATTCTTTTTTGTTAAATTTTCTTGTAGGATAAATTGTTAAAAGTCAATAAACCAGAATCTTTAAATAACCAATCAAGTAGTGGAATTTTAAATTTAACTTCACATATATATAAGTAACTTGAACTCTTTCAATGGGGAAGATTCAGGAAACTTCACAAAGGGAAAAGTGAACTTATATGAAAAAAAGACAAAGTAATCTTGAAAATAGTTATTTTATGCCATTAATTGATATCTAACTCCAAGAGAAAATCCTCACTTCATTCTTGGATCATGATCAAAGTGATTGCATTAGAGAAAATATTATTTTGTGAAGAACATTATCATAGAAATAGTACCCCCACAGATATTTCAATGCAGAAAATAAATAGTTTTAATTATTTTCACGCCATACTCAAATAGACAGAGTTTGATTTCTTTTTTTAGATACTTCCAATTTTTCGTTCATACAAATTTTTAGTGAGCGTAAGGTGAGAGACAGTTTCTACCTGATCTCTATACTCTTTCGGCTTAAAAGAAAAAAAGAAAAAGAAATTGATCACATCAATGTAATGATATTTAAGACTAAATTTTTTTGTGTGTCAACAACAAAGGCAATGATAAGATTGTAATAGCATAATAGGCACACGTTACTACTCAAAAATATAAAAAAAATAAAAAATAATCAAAATTACTCAAAATTTTATATATTTTAAAATTTCTTAGTCCTTATATAATAGATAAAAACAATTAAAATGAGTTTTAATGAACAAATATAGAATTAATTTATTAAATTTAAATCAATTTTTTATTTTCCTTCAAATGTTCTTTCCTCTCACTTTTTATCTTCAAATTTTATTTTCTCACACTTTTCATCTCTATTTTCTTTCCTTAATTAGCACTTTTTGGATTTTAATAAACCAAGTTGTGACCTTACTATTTATAATAGAAGTGTTCAACCACCTTTTGTAGATAACATGAAGGAAAGGCCTTGAAACAATAGGTCAATAAAATTTTCTAACTCTATCCAAACGACATAAAATTTTCAATATATTCTAATCTAGTTTCACTTAAAATATGTTTACATTTAAATTAAGCTAAAAATAAAGAATAAGAAAAATCCATTTGTAAAACCATTTTCTGAAATGAAGTTAATGAAAACATTGAAAATGTGTTTTTGGTTTACACTTTTTTTCACTTATAATTTGCTACACTTTTTTGTTTTATCCGCGCTGCTTTATCCAATCGATTAAATCCCGCTGATGAAGTCGAAAACAAGGAAAGTGCCGCTTAATTGCTTTTCTCGATTCATATAAAAGCTGAAAATAGTTTAATTTTATTCTTTCGTTTTCAAAATTACTTTATTCTATTCGTGAATTCAAACGCGCTTCCTTTGTTTTCAAAAGTTTGAATGTAGAAAATGTAAAATTTTTTACCTACTAAACATGGCCTTAGGTTTCCTTATTCTAATCCTAATCAAGATTTTTATATATGATTTTTATTATTTTGTACTAAATAATACATTACTCGTTATTAGAACTTAAACTATTATCAATTAGAATAGCTAAATAATTAGTACTTTGTTCTTGTTCTTTCAAGGAATGGAGCCTGGGATCTTCCATTACTTCATAATTAAACCTTGAATATTTTTATTAAATATATTAAATTAAATTTATCTCAAATATTACTTTTTTTTTTTGTTTTATCTCAAGCATTAAAAAGCATCATTATGTGCCATTTTTCCAAATTTTCCATTCCAAAATAATAATTCATAATCCAAAAAATCATAGTAAATCGTGAAAAAGTAGGAAGACAAGTAATATATAACAAAATTTTCACTAAACAATTTTAAAAAAGAAAACAAAGATACTCAAAATTTTGCATTTTCTTTTAGTTTTCCTTAACACAATTTTTTTTTTTTTTTTTTGTGTACCTCTTGAATGAACAAATTTCTAGATCAATATGTAAATGAAAAAATAAAACAAAAAGGAAACTTATATTTCAACCCATTGATTTTACGATTACAATACTATCTTTAATATAAACGAGATGCAGCCACTAATATAATTTTAAAGTACTACTCTTAACACAGTTAGTTATCATGACAGCAATTCTACTACATTAAGATAGTAAGTGTTGCCTATAATCCGGATGTGACACCTCTTCTTGGTGGCAACAAGATAGGAAAGAGTATGTCGTATAGATGAGAGTTGTCGTGAAGAAAATCTTCCATGACAAAGGAGAGCTTAGAGTTTGTGGAGGAAGAGGAAGGCGATTTTTCGGTTTTGTGTTAATGGTAGTTGTTGGTTTTAAATATCTTTTTGTGAACAAAACCAAGACAAGAGGAAAGTATGCGAGTATACTAGGAAAGTCCTATAAATGAAGGGGTCACTATCCGCTTATACCCCATCATTTTAAGCTCTTATCGCCTTGTCGTATGGATTCTTTCAGTATACACGTACTAACAAGCTACTACTACAGCCTTTGGGCTGATACACCACTAAAAAGCATTTTAGAAAGATTATGAGTTCACTGGAACTAAAATAGAGCAAAACAAGACAAACAATCAGAGGAAGATGACTTATTCGATCGATTGCCCAGGCGGTAATAGCACCGTCCTTAAAGTAGATTCGCCTCCCACGCTTAGTAACCTCGCGCAAAGAGTGAACCCGACGCTCTACCTTTCGGGCCGATTCAACAACCAGATTCAGCCTCTCGAGTGCACTCTCTTTATAAGATACAATACACCTCAAAACAACATGTTCCCAATGTGTTTGTATAAGTGCACTTGAAATCCTGTAGAGAAAAGGAGCACTTTAGAAAAGAGGAGTGCTGGGAAGCACTTGAGTAAGAGGTTTCGAAGCACTGAGTAAGAGAAGAGAGTAAAAGATGTTTTCGAGAGAGATCTCAAGATGAAGTTACAGAAATTAGTGTGAGGGGCACTTGATAGGTGGAGTCCCAATGGATTCTGGCCAAAAGGTGCCAAAAAGTTTAAAGAAAAGTCATATTTCAATTTGATCTAGTTAACAAAACAAATTAAATTAAGTTAAATGACTTGGCCAAGTCAATTTGAAATATCACAAGATATTTCTTCACGTTATTCTCAATTAACTCTCCAATAATCCTCCATAAAGTATAAGTGTGAAGAAGAAGAAAAGGATTAGGAATGGAGGAATATTAGAATCCAATGCATGAGAACTGGTGCCCATAGGCTATGAACCATTCTTAAGATAAATAAGTATGAATCACAAAACATGCAGGAATTAAAAATTTAAGAACTACGCTGTGTGACTCAAGGACCATCATCCACATTGATTTCTCAATCACAGCTGTAATTTCACAGTTAACGCTACAGGTCATGTGTCTTATCTGATATTCATGAGAGCTCTAGAGAATATGCCTCACATTCTCACAGGAAGCGCCCATCAGCCTCATAAAGTAGGAACCCATCAATGTCTTACTAAACACACATCCATAAAGAATATGGTATTCATTAAGAGTTTACACCAACCTCAATTAATACGTACATAAGCCCATCTACACCATAGATGAACGCTCAATAATGCAACACAGAAGAAATTTCATAAATTAATGGTGGATAATCTGTTTTATCCACATAAGGAATCTAATTAATGAGACTTCATTCTAGCAGATTGTGTTACCATCACCTTTGACTTTTGTAATAGACAAAAGCTTTATCCCCAATGGCTTGTTCCACCTTCGCTTTTCTATTATATTGAGTTAGATCGCCAAATTGAACTCGACTCCTCAATCCAGTGGATATAACCCCTATCTCAAGC